>CM026210.1:5500500-6025500 GCA_014839995.1 Xenentodon cancila | reverse complement strand
GGCTTTGACTGAATGCTTTTTCTACCACACTTGCAATAATTTCATAGGAAGTGATGGAGAATGTTAACCTTTTTTTTAAATTTTTTTATTATTTTTTTTATTTTATTTTATTTTATTTTAAAAGAAACTTGACAGTTCTGCCAGATCTGCGTCAGTGCCCACAGTCTGGCTGCTTGTCACAGACTGTGCCATATCAGGCCATACTGATAACTTCCTGCTCTGCAGACCAGTGGTTTGCCTCTACTTGGTCAAAACACAGCGGGCCAGGAGCTGTGACTTCTTCTTCTGCTGCGTTGTGTAAATGAACTGCTGGAGCGATCAGTAGAAGAAGATGGTGACACAAACACTTTTTGGTTTTCACGAAGTGCTGTCAGAAGCTATCTTCACTCTGCATTCAAGATTGGATTTATGGGGCTTTGTGCAGCTCCTGACAGCGTCCTGTTGTCCTCTGATCCAAAGGAGATGGTCATGTGTATTCTGTGGAGGAGACACTGTGGTGGAATACACCTCACCCACCACACCGTTGTCCTGCATCAGATTTTGCAACACATACACCTGCACAAAATGACACAGCGCTAAGCTGTTTGGTTTGTGAATTACAGAAGAAGAACAGCAGCAGCTTCACAAAAAGTCTTTTTGTGTGTGTGTTCTTTATGCTGGTATGGTACAGCTGCCATGTGAAAAGTACTAGAGGTAGACCTTAAGCTCCCAGTCAAACTGGCAGTGTACCAGCTGGCATCAACTTCGGTGAATATTCAGGAGTAACTGTTTGCTTGAAGTGCTTGTCTGCAGTCGTCTACACTAAAATTTACATCCATCACGTCTGTCTGTCAGGCATATTTGACAATCATAGATATTGAGGTCCTTAGATGGATTTGCAGTGATTTACAAAGTCTTAGTTGACTTTTGTTGTTCTTGTGTCTGCTGTACTTATTGTTTACCAGGTTGAAACATCCTTTGCATGAACAGTCTGATTGAACCAAGAAAGCTATCAGATTTTATACTCGGATGTTTATTGCTGACCTCACTTCTCTTGCCAAGGCATCTTATTTTGTTCATATATGGCAATAGGGATGGTCCAGCTGGGCGACTCTGCGGTTGTGTGTCTGTCCAAGTTCAGTGCTTTTAATGCCAGTGAATGTGGAGGCGCATGTACATGGCTAGATATTGCTGACATGTTTTTACATGGTCACTTTGATTGTTTTAAAAAAAATTTATAGAAAATTTGGGGTTTTTTTTTTTTTTTTTTTTTTTTTTTTTTTTTTTTTTTTTCATTTTTTACATGGATGTAAAATCTGACTTGTTTTTCTGTAAAGATTTTCAATTAAAACATTTGACAAAGAACATGTCATTTTAATTAAGAAACCATGAACAGATTCAAATCCTCTACCAATTAAAAAAAGCTATTAATATCGGTATACTATGAATAGTATTTCTGTACTGTAGGACCAAGATCACAACTGTTATCCAAAACTTGTCTAGTTTTCCCTAAATGTCATATACATTTAAATAAGGGCTCCAAGTGCTGACCCTAGTATTTAAGTGTAAAGATTGGAGACTCATTTACATGGCAGATCCAAGTTGTAAGTATCTAGCAAATTAAGACAAAATTACTGAACAATAATGAATATTACACCCTTTTATAGCAGAGTCGTTCTGTTCTGATGCAGCATTGTAAATACTCGGCATGTCATGATCTGCAACTATTTACATCCATTCACCAAATGTCTTAATTTTTAATAAACAGACCCCCTAAAATAAGATTTGTATCAAATCACATCGACGATATTCAAGCCCAGCTATTGGAAAGGAACAATGATATTGGAACATTTTTACTTTCCCACATTATTTGGGGAAACAGCCCAGTTATATTGACTATATGTGACAACCCGCTTTATTATGTATTTATTTTTTACTATCCAAACTAGTAAAACAAATAATAATAATGTTATTGTAAAGGCTGTGTGCTGTGCTTTTATTCAGCTGCCACACACATCTTTCTTTCACACACTCGTATGATGTATTTATACTTTTTTCATGATACACACACAAGATCGAAAAAATATCCATTGCCTTATATTGCTGTCACCTTCATTTTGCAACTTTTTTAAAAAAATCCTTAAGCTTTAATTTCGTATTAGACCCCTGACAAAGGAGGGAAAAAATGCAGCAACTTTAACAATTACATTTTCCTGTGCATGACCTTCTGTTTCAAGCAATGCAAGGGAGCTGTTGCATCAGTTTGTTATCTTGTGCGTGCCTGCAATGTCCAGATAAGTTAAGTGGCACTAAAACCATGCATTCTCCAAATTTAACAAAGCCAAGTTGACCTAGTAAATGTGGCAACTTGCTCCTTGCCAACAGTCTCTTCAGGGAGCAGCAGAATAAACGACGAGAAAGACAACTGACAAAGATGTGAAGAGAGTAGAATTATTTTATTTTGTCACTTGTAATGTAAACAACTCAAGTAAAAATAATATGAACAAAAAGTATGTTGCAGAGTACAGCTGCCGAGTAAGAGAGGAGCATGAGTCTGACAGCGCCTCATCAGTTCTTGGCTTATTTGTCTTGCTGTGTTGCCTGAGGTAGTAGAGGTGATGATGGGTGAAACACACTGTCGAAATGCATCACACGGTTTCCCCAATTACTCTTATTGCCCATGGATTTAATTTATACACCGCAGATTTTTCACACAGCATGGGTTTTATCTAGCTTTTTGCTTTTCAGCGAGTTGATTACATCTGAAGGAAGTAAAGTCGTGTGCTTGAAGACATTGCATTTATCTTTGGCTGCTTCGCTCTGTTTTCCTCCACCATGTCACTTACCAGTTTAATGTTTGCATAACTTTGTAAGTACATAAGTACCTCTTTGCTGTTTTTATAGCGATTTAACATAAAAAAAAAACTGGGGAACGTTTGTTCTTCTGCTGAGGTTGGAAAATGTAAGCAGGAAAGTCTACTATGTTCTTTCAGTGGCAACTGGACTTCATTTCTTGGTTTTTGAAAAATGCTCCACCTCTCATCATCAAAGCTGACTAACACCCCCACCCCCCCAATCAGCAACATGGAAACTGAAAAGGCCTTTCTGAAGAAACAAAGTCCATATGCTTCCTATTTAAGCCCTCCACGACTAAAGAAAAATATGTACAGCTCCCTAACCTAGTGGAGAACAATAGATTTCCGAAAATTCGGTGTGAATCCTCTGAGCAGCTACATATTAACCATTACGCTGAACGTCGTTGGTTTAGGTCACTTAAGTAATTTTTTTTTCTTAAAGAAATGACAAAGTGGCATGTTATAAAATCTAGAGTTGATATCTTTTTTTTTTTTTTAATTGGATGTCACTTGGAACCAAATCCTTCATTTTATTACTATTAAAGTCATCAAAGAAGGTTGTGGATCTGTATGAAGCACATTGTTGTCTCTCTTTACCTGCAGCAAATATGCAGCACCCTCTTCACGACCAGACTTGCTCCTCAGACATGCTCTTCGTCTTCCTTTTGTGACACTGTGTCTTTTACACATCGCTCACTAGCACAGATGAAGGCTCTCACATTTTTAAAAGAGGTCATTGCTGGTTCTCTGGAGATGTGAGGGTGAAAAAGCCTGGATGGTTACTGTCCCATATACTGCTGCATCCACAATCCCCAGACGGGATGGGGATGGTACCATCACACGTGTTTTAACCCTACTGGCTGCCATGTAAACTGCAGCCTGTAGTGGTTTTTCTTATTGTTTCCACTTTTTTACTTTTTGTAAGTTTATCTTTGGATTTAAAAAGATAAACCATGCTTACACCAGGCGGTTTACTGTAATGGATAAATCAAGTTAGGGGATTATTGCCATGTGTTTTTCTACTTTTTATGTAGACAGTGTTATCCCGCTGAATCTCCCTGACAAGATGTCTTACAGCGAGGGCAATGGTTGAAGAAATAATTTGACCATCAAGGATTTTGGCCAGTTTTAGTGTTAATAGGTGAACCACAGCATGTTTGGTAAAGACAAACATAATGTTACTACCGCTGAATCTTTTGCAAAGAAATGTCCCTTTTATTTTGCTCACCCACTCCCACTTAATCAGAACAACACTGAGCACGTACTCACTCAACAGGCGAGGCCGACCCAAGGGTAGTCTAGTAAGACATGCAAGCCAGTGTGAGCGTAGTGTGAGCACATGCTTCGACATGTAAGTTCGATGTAGAGCTCCGACACCCACACATGTGGAGCGCTCTTCTGATGCGGCGACATCAGCACAAAGCAGCAGATCCTGACGGCAAGAAACACCATAGACGCTGACTGCAAGCAGCAGCAGTTCTGTAACTGTGTACATCGCTTAAAAAAAACAACAACAAAACACAAGCATAAAAACATGCATGGCCTAGGTCACTGCAGCAGAGAGGGGAAGAAATGGGCCTTCACAGGGGAGGTAACATCCGTGCCTTGAGGTTGACCACAGGATCTGTGTGTGTCCGCAGTTGGTTAGGCAGGTGGTGTGTGTCTTGTGTTGCTCTAGGCCTTCTTGGCTCAGTCTCCTTTTTTTGTGTGTCTAAAAGAGGCCAGTTTCCAAGATGCGTTTCACTGAAAGATTGAGACCCACATTATATTTTACTTGGCCTTGTGCCTGTCTGATTCACAAAGTATCTTTGTATAGCACCGATACAAACCCTAACAACTGCTGGGGTTTCCAGAGTCCACAGTTTTGAGATTTCGATAATGCCTTAACCTCTGCTGTGCTCATGCAAATGTTGTCCTTGTGATGAGATCAGATTAAGCGATGCCTGAAAGGACAGTTCATAAACCTATATAAGTCACCACTGTTTATATAGGGGTGGGGGGTGGGGGGGTGGGAGGGGGACCATTAAATTTGTGTACATTTGCATATAGATTTACAGTGAGGCAGATAGTCTCATACTTCAAACGTAAGGATGGTATTGGACAGGCAAGCAAAGTTTAACTGAGATTTCTCTGCTTGTGGACAACCGTGGAAGAATCACTACATATAAACAACATGTCAATTGAATTTCTCCACGAGGACCCATGCAAGGACATAGGCAGATAACTTAAAGGTGTAGAAACCTAGGCTCAACCACAACGGCTGCACCAAGACAGCTATGTGTCAAGTTTATCTGGTATTGTGTCACAGGCTGACATTAGTCGTGTTATGTAAAGGCTTATGAAAGCTAGCTTTGCAGTGGAGGATGCAGGTAAAGTGCCTTTGCATGATGGATAGCTGTACCCTTTTTATACGCAGTTTTCAATTCACCTGTTCTTTTCAACCCATGTATTCTGAAAAAAGCCTTAATTGGATGTTTGTCATTCGGTTGGCCCTGACTGACACTCCTACCTGTGTTCCAAAAAAGACAACGGCTCCACAAAGACCAGCGTTGGGTGTGTGGGCTGTGTAGAGTACCTTTCACTGTTGCACTGGGACATAGTTTCAGCTCTCTTTCTTTTGCTTTCGCACACTCGTAGCTTCTCGGAACAGAAAGCGCTATCAAGCCAAAGTAGTGTGTGAGCTATTATAAGGTGACCTCCTTTTTCTAGGTCATTACCAAAAAAGAATGGATAGATTCTAGTTATGAAGATCCAAAATTCTTGACAGAGTGGGATGAGAATGGAGAAGCATATTTCTTGCCTAGGGGAGGTTAGGAGGGGTTATGATGAAATGGAGCAGAGTGGTAGCTGGGGTGGGGAGTGTCTTTTGAGGGAGAGGGGTTGTTAAGGGCAAGGAAATGGTTATGGCGGGTGCTGGTGCAATCTAGGGAGGAAAAAGGGAAGACAGAGGCACGTAGTGTGTTGTCTGGTCAAAGGGGGACATGATGGTTACGAGAGCATAACGGAGGGAGATCTTGTGACGGGGTCACGAGAAATAAATCAGACATTAAGCTGAGGAGTGATCTTCTTGCTCCTCTGCTGAAGCTGGCTGCAGTCACTATCAGTGCAGCTTCATTATAAAGAATACACTCTCTGTATTTGACTCCTTTTTGGTTCAATAGATGGTCTGTTTCTATTGGGCTGGCTACCTTTTAGGCACAGATGTGTTTCCCTTGCTGCAAAGTAGTGATACAGTCATGCAGTTTTTGTCGGACAGCGGTGTGGAGGAGTTGTTTCCCATTATGGAAAGAAACTTGAAGTCTCACCTTTTTGTATTTAAAATTTGAATTTTTATTTATTTATTTTTTATCGCATGAACAGGAAAGCGTCTATCTCTTCCAACCCACTACTGCCCTCAGAGAAGCTTTTCTCCCCCAAAACTCTGTCGAGCATAGGTCCTCCTTCTGTGTGGTACACCCAAAGACGAAGAGCACAGAGCAAGCCTGAGGGGCTCTCGGTTATATTTACTGTCTGCTACAAAAGAGAGGAGAGAGAAGGGGTGAATGGGAGGGGTTTAAAAAAAGGGGGGGGGGGGGGGGGGGGCACAGGAATGAAAAAAGCAAGGGAGACAGAGGAGGGGTTGCTATGGCAACGGAAATATGGCTGCTCTTCAAAAACCTTGAATGTAGGTGGTTGTGAGATGAGTGAGTGTGTGTGTGTGTGTGTGTGTGTGTGTGTGTGTGTGTGTGTGTGTGTGTGTGTGTGTGTGTGTGTGTGTGTGTGTGTGTGTGTTTTTTCTCTCTCTCTCTCTCTCTCTCTCTTTTTCCACCTCGTCTTTCCCTTTCAGTTTTTGCAGATATGGATGTACTGGATCCCTTTTCATATTGCCACGGACTAAAAAGCCATCAGCTTATTTATTTATTTGTTCATGGCTTGAGGCTGGTGTTTCTCAGCAGTGTGTAAAGCTTAGAGGGCTAGTAAGAAATGTGGGTTAGGGCCCGACAGTCCCCCTTCACCCTCAAGTAACGGAGGTTTATTTTATCCCAAAGGGGACTTGGATAGTAAAAAAAAAATATATATATATATATATATATATATATATATATATATATATATGACCAAAATACCAAAAAAATGTGTACAGTCTCATTATGCAAGACTCTTGCAGTATGAAGAATGATCTTCTGTTTCACTGTGGTTTAATGAATCTTTTTAGAAGATGGTGGACAGTGTCGTCCAATTGTGTTGTCTAAGTTAGAAAGCCTGTGTAATAAGCTATAAGTGGTGGTGGGGGGTGTCTATAGATCACTATGTCGGGCATCTCTATGCACATGAGGTAATAGTAATTTTTTGCAGAATCGTAAATGCATTACAAAATGTTGTAATTACAAAACCTGTGCCTAATCAAGCCATCTCCGAGCTGTGAATGATCTTTGCATCAGCGGCTTAGCTGCATAAGATTGGGTGCGTTTCCTGTTAATGTTCCTCTTCATGTTTCTTTTTTGGCCATACAAATGTGCATTTTAAATGTGTGCTATTTTGGTTCCTTATGTGATGAAACGGGTTCAGGATGTTAAGGGCTGCTTAAATCAATTAAAGAAAATATCCTTTTTGGTCTAAAAAAAATCTAAATCAAAACTATGGGTAATGGTAAATATTAAGGGAATGTTTGAATCAAGCACGACCTCTGCGTAAAGGTGCTCCAGGTGATTGTGATATTTTCTTGAGCTTTTCACAAATCAGTGCATAGTGATCCTTGACCAGCCTCAGTCTGCTTTTACTTAATGCAGATATATGTGTTTTTAAAATGGAGATAGAAGAGTATGTGTTATAAAATACAGGCCTATTAACAAACCTTTCCTCAAACTATGTAATTCTGGACACCAAACACCCACTGAGATGTTTCAGTGATCTTGTATCCATGCATGGTAAAAGGAGCATGGGGAGTATCACTGATGACTCCTGCTGTCACCTTTTCGAGATGTGTATATCAGTGCTGGATCTTCAGTTTAGGCCAAGTTGTCTTTAATTGTCTTAATTCAGTTACCTCGTCTTTCCCCGACTCATCTCTAATTTTCTTCCTAGAAGCATTTTTCATTTGTTCACTTTCTAATTTGTACGACCACTTCCTGACATTGGACAAAGAAGCTTTGACGTATTTGTCGTCATAACCAGTTTAGTTAATCAACTTGGAATTTCAGCAAAGGGATTTCATAACTTGTAAAACTGAGCTTCAGATATTAACTTTTGGAGGGAAATGTGCATTTTGGCAGGTTTCAGTGATTTGCATGTTTGCTAGTTATCTGATTTGAAGAAATCAAATACAGAAACTACTTGACTGGTATCACGGTTTTGGTTTTTGGCCTTTTTGGGAACATCTGTCCTGGGATACAGATTTGGCTTGTACTCTTTGTACGGCTGAAGAATGGTGCTTCAAATGCCAGCAGGAGACAATGAAAAGCAGCAGCCTCTATATCAGAGATCCATCAGTTTGCTTGTTACAAGACTGAATATCCAAATCCAGGAACTTGTGAGGTTAAAACAAGCCGTGAGGGAACAACAGCAAATTGTTTGGGACAACAAACTTGATCCAACATTTAAAGCAGCAGCACACTGCAAAATATACCCGTGCAATGACTTTAATTAAAGCAAAGAGGTTGATTTGTAGTTCCTAAAGAGTGGCAATTTAAAATCGGCTACTCCGACATCTACAACGTAACTGCAATATCTAAAATACTAAGTCAAAGTCAGACTGTATAAGAAGAACTGGACAAAACTCCAGTGACAACATTTATAGGCTTTTCTGGAGTGCTTTTAGAGCCTTTTTTTCAGGGCGGCATGTAGCTAGTGGTTGGAAAGAACAAGGCCGTTTCTCAATTCCCAAGAACGCAAGTCCGGACTTGGGCTCATGGGAAATCCATACTTGGCAAGTACGAGTCAGGGGGAACATACTTTGGAGGACATGAGAACGTGTCTCTCTTTCTGCAACTGGAACAGCAGCGTAGTTGCTCAGCCAACAGGCGAATGCGTATTTTACTGTACACATGATGTCTACAGTTTAATTGGTATAAAAAACAAACACCCTAAGCATTAAATAAACTGAGAATGGTCCATGTATTGTGCTCACTCAGGTTTTTACAACCATTACTTTGTACAATGGATTTTAATTGGAAGTTGGGTGGAAGTAGGAAAAAAAACTCAGAAAATGTTAGAGAAAATTTTAAAATTGACTTTACCTGTACCACAAGTATGAAGTTATAATAACTATATTCTTGCATGAAAATATCTTAACTACATTATGTCAAACAAAAATAAAGTTATAACTTCATATTTGGTCACTGTCCGGTTTTAATACTTTTTGCTTGTTGACGTTGAAATGCATTCTGGGTTGCTTTGCTGTTTCAAGTCTGTCCTAGCCTCCACTGGATGAACCCTCAATTAAAAATGAGGTAGAACACGTGGTCAGATGTGTTTTTGACAAGTGGAATAATACTTTGACTACAGACGATGACATTTCACAAGTACACACCAGAACGCATATTAACGACCCAAGTCTGGAAGTGGCTGTAACACGGACACCTCAGTTCAGAAAATGTCCTCATCCATCAAGTGTTGCCTTTACTTTTTATACTTTTTTTTTTTTAATATATATATTTTTTTAATAGGATGTTATTGTGTTTGCAGACTGAAGCAGTTGTTATATAAATGTATATAATTATTAATCTATGTACACGACTCAAACACAATGGTATAGGTGCACATGTTGCAACGGTCTCCAGTTTCTGTGCATCATTGTTTAGTCAGTTTGTGCTCTCATTGCAACTCTTTCTTTCCCTCTGTATTCTGCCCTGTTCAGGGACGGGAGAAAGTGGAAAGAGCACCTTCATCAAGCAGATGAGGATCATCCATGGAGCTGGCTACTCAGATGAAGATAAGAGAGGCTTTATTCGGCTTGTTTACCAAAACATCTTCACCTCCATGCAGGCCATGATCCGTGCCACTGAGACTCTGAAGATCCCATATAAATATGAAGACAACAGGGTAAGGGCTAACCCATGTTAATAGGCACAGCATCGGCATTCCAGTATCCTCTTTATTTTATAGGTTTTATATTCCATTTATATGGATTTAAATAGATTTTGTGCAGTAATGTTTGCAAAATCCAAAATGGGCAGAATTTTTAACTAAAGCGACCCACTCGTACATTTAGCTTTTTTAAACTCTTTATGTTACAGTAATGAAGTTAGTCTCTGGTCCTCTTTCACTGCATTACTATACTGGTTGCATTGGGTTGTTCCTCACTCAACGCCCGCCCCAGTTCAATAAATCAGTCATAAACAAATCGGTTGATTTGATGTAAATGTATACATCCATTTATGCAATAATCAAATGTCAATTTTATAGCCATTTTTATTGAAAGGAGAAATATGTAAGAATGTAGGTTAAAATATCCCAAAATAACCTAAAAACAGCAAGAGATTGAGTAGAAATAGGTGCAGTGACGTCACAAAAATGATGACCGTCTATTTAGCTGCTGAGATATCTAGTTACCGTGCTAAATAACCAGCTTAGGTTCTGCCAGTCTTGTAATACCAGTTTCTGCCATGTGGGGTGGTAGCGAGCAACACAGTGCCCTCAGCACAACTTGACGTGAAGTGAAGAAGTCATAGTTTGTGGGGGTGCTGAACTTGTCAGTCATGTAGGTACCGCCCCCAAGTTGCCAATTTAGGATGAGTAAACAGAAATGGCAAGGATGGCTGAAGCTCACAGGAAGAGAACTTCGCCGCCACCACAATGGCCCGGCACAGGGGGGAAAAAACTGATAAAAACAGCTGAAACGAGAGTGAATATTGGCAGTGCTTTCCCCCATTGGAGACAGCTCAGGGACAGCAAAGAAATGAAGTATGATGCTGAACGTGCAACATTTCCTTTAGACCGGCAAGTAACCCGTGGCTGATTTTTGTTTTGTTAAACATTTTTGATGGAGTAAGTCAAGTTAGTATGGCATGAATTCAATGCCAAATGGAACGATCTGAACTATGTTCTATATACCTGCAGTAGTTTGACGCAGCTCTGATTTGACTCTGTTCAGACTTGCAACCGCGAAAAGAAAAAGCTGAACTGAGAAAGGTGGTTCGGAAACAGAGATGGTTTCAGAAGTGATAATGAGAAATGAAAAGTGTAACTGAGAACAATAATTGCACTCTCAGTTGGGGATCTTGATTTCTCGGTTTCAGGTTCTGTTCTTTGATTCTCAGATGTTGGATTTTGATTTGCAATACATTTGGCAATGAATTGACGAGAAGGGACTGTTTTTTTCTCATTTCTTACATGAGGGTAGAACAAGAAAATCCACCAATTAAAGTTCTTCATCAATTTTTATGGCATTTGTGTTCCATGATGGAGGTGGTGTATATTTGAGGCGAGAAAAGGGTCCCATCACATTGCCTTTAGCCTCAGATACACAACTATATTGTCTGGTGTCAACTATACTGCCTAGTGATGCATTTTGTCTTCATGAGAGAAATAAATATTCTGTCAAAAAAACACAAACAAAACACAAATGCAATAGATTGCTTAAGTTAAAATACATCTATGCATGTATGAAGACCAGGAGTTTTGTGGATGGAGGGAAGTGCAACGGCAGCATGACAGAGGGCTCCCCTTCATTGTAACTCGGCAGGATTTACCCGTCACAAAAGTGCAAGCTTCAAAGTTGGTCATTTGGTCCACAGCTCAAAGGTGACTTTAATATGTCAAATATGCACCGTGTGTTAGTGATTTCCCATCTAACCAGCCATTTCAGTTAGAAGAAAGTCCTCTACGCTGAAGTCTGCTGCAGTATTGATGATATGCGAGTGTGTTTAAAACGTGAGGCAGCTTGTTCGTCATTAAAGGATCAGCAAAACTTCCTGTTGGGCATCTTTAATTTTTTAATTTGTGATAAAGGGAAAAAAATCTTCATCTGACTTTTTCACTTTTTTATTTTTTTAAATTCAAATGCCAATTTAGCTGTTAACCATTTATCATCTTCAGTTGTACAGATAGATGACTGTGTTTTAGGATGGATGTAGGTCCTCTGGCAAAGCTGTTGTGCTTGCAGGAAATACGCACGGTGGAGGGTTAGGACTGATAAAAGCCTTTCAGCTCCATGTTCTGAGAAGTGACTTACATTTACTAGTTCTTTCTGTTTTCTATTTTCTTGTCAATCATTGTCGTCCACCCTGTTTTTGTGGCTTTCATGTTTCTCTTGCATGTGTCTTCGCAGGCTAATGCCATGCTTGTGAAAGAGGTGGACATTGAGAAGATCAATGGGTTTGACCAGCCCTACATTGCAGCTATTAAAAGCCTGTGGGCCGACCCGGGGATTCAGGAGGCCTATGATCGCCGCAGAGAGTACCAGCTCTCCGACTCTACTAAATAGTACGTCTGCTCATCCATGTCTTTGTGTGTGTGCAAGGAAGGTATTTACAAATGTGTGTCTGCATATTATTGTTGTGACTGTTAAAGGTTTGAGAACTTTTTAGGTTTGTTTTATGATTTTATAAGTGACAGGTTTTGTTATAGAACAGTACTGGTAGACAATGCCTGCAAAGCAAAGTTGGTAAACATGGGAGATTCTTTTGCAAATTTGAATGTTAAAGTGACACAAAGGAATTTTAACAAAGTTTATCTTGGAGGATTCTCATACAGGTGTAGACGTTAAGTTGATTTTACAACACTGTCCATGTCATAAAAAGATACGGTTTTCTCAAGAAACGCCCAAGACAAGAGTCCAAAGTTAACGCGGTTGATTTTTGCTGACTGTGGGGAAAGGACGCCAACGCTTGGTAACAATGATAAAATATTCCTTCCAATGATATTGAAACTGATATATTAACACGGGAAGGAAGAAAAGCACTCCTTTGTGTCGCTTTAATAAATCACAGATAAAACAGCTTTTCCCTAACCTTTAAACGGTGTCTGTCATTTCCTCATGTTGTGCAAACAGCTTGAGTAAGTGAAAATGGATGTTTGTCTTTTTTTATAATGAACTTGTACTGTATGTATGGAGGTGAAATTTAAAGGATCAGTTCACCAAAATCAGAAGCAGGTCTTTGTGCCTTTTGTCTTTGTAATTTCTATCTGTGCAACTCTGGAGCCTTAGGAGTAAATATAATTAAATCTATTTTTTGATGGTGCTTTGCACAATTAAATATGTTTTAATAACTCTGAACCAATCTTTGTATTTCAAGTGGGGTAGTGTGTTGTAGTGTGGTTTGTGTATAAACCTCTGTGTACTATTACCTTGTAGGTTTTACAATGTATGCTGGGTGGGGCATCACATTATCCATTTAAATTCTGCATATATAATATATATTTATATTTATATTGCCATTTAAGTAGTTCCTCTTTAGTAGTGCAGTGTGTTATTGAGGTTTATTACAACTCAAGGAAATAAATGTCCTGACAAGTAGAGTAACTTTGACACTCCCATATGAATAAACGTCATTCTAATAACATTTTAGCCACAAAGTATTCTGCTGACAAAACCTTTGCTACATCACTTTAAAATGTAACTGTGTTTAATGTAGGAATTTTAAATTGCATTTCAGAAAAATGAAATGCATGAATTAAGAAAATTGCATTGTGACAGTAGCTTGGCCATCGGCCACCCAGTCACAGGCAATCGATTCATTTTACAGTGCCCCCTGGTGGTGGTCGCACATACTGCAACAGACTTTCCTCAAGTCCATGCATGTAGGTATGTTAGTGCTGCTGTTAACTGTTTGCAGTTTTAAGTATGTGTGGGAAGGGTTAGAAGACAATTATTAAAATGAATGATATTGAATGAACCATTGAGTTTGATTTATTTTCAGTGTCATTCACACTGTTCATGTGTATCTCCAGTTATCTTAGAGATATAGACCGCGTGACAGCAGAGGGATATGTTCCCACCCAGCAAGATGTGCTGAGGGTCCGTGTTCCCACTACTGGTATAATAGAGTACCCGTTTGACCTGGAGAACGTCATCTTCAGGTACCCCCAAGGCACCAGGACTGCAACATCACCACAGCTAAAGGACATAAACCACTGATGACTGTCAGTACAGAGACAAATGGGGTCAAGGGGGGCGAGATTTATTGTAGCCATTTATAAAAAAAATAAAAAAGCCTGGAATCCTGTCTTTGCAACAAATTTCTACTAAATAAAGTTGTGCTAAGGGGGTAAATGGAAATGTTTGTCTGATGAGATATCAGTGGTTTGTGTAGAGGATCGTGCTGAGGTTCTGGCTCCAGGATACCGCCTAAGGCCAGACATGCTGCACTGAACTGTGTGGGGCGAAGCCACAGAATATCAGATGAAGAAGGATTAATCAGTGATGTCAAAGATTCCCCAGGAATGCACTGCAGGGCACAGGAGGGTGGTTCAAAATAACGAATCAACAAACTGAATTTGCACATTTTTAAGTTTTCTTGCATTTTCAAAATTTTAATTCCTGTTATCCTTGATGTCAAAGTTGTTCAATCCTTCTTCATAAGATATATGAGCCACTGTTGCTGCTGCTGAAGACACTGCTACTGTCGCTGGTTTCCACCTCACCTCCTACACCATAACCCACCTATTTAGCTATTTATTTATTTATTACAATTTGTAACAAAGTTCAGAGACGAGCAGATGGCAAATCTCAAAAGTTTCCTGGGTTTATGGAAGGAGTGTTGGTGGAGCGGTGGCATGAACTAACGTCCTTTTTTCTGTGATGTGGCTTCTTTTCTGTGAATCTTCTTCTACAGGACTGATCCACACTTTCCTGGAATTGCAAGGGGGGGGTGTGGTTGCGGTAATTGTCTGTCATGCTTTATATAACTGTTCTCCTGTCTTCTTTCCCCCCTTTTATATCTCTCACTTTTTTTCCCCTGACTGGCTGGCCTGTAGCTATCTTTCGGATCTGGATCGTATTTCAGATTCCAACTATCTTCCCACTCAGCAGGATGTACTCAGGGTCCGCATCCCCACTACAGGGATCATAGAGTACCCCTTCGACTTGCAGAGCATCATTTTCAGGTAGAAAGACGCCCGCTGTTCTACTGCGTCCTTTTGCGTTTTTGTCATGATATAGTGAACTCATTCAATGTCCCCCAACCCGCCATCCCCAGCTGATTCCCATTCCACATATAAATCATTTCTCTGTCCTTCTCTATTGATAAAATTACTGTTTTGACCATATCCCATTCCCGTCCAGCATTCTTCTGCAAAAAAAAAAAAAGAGCATGTATCTATTTAATTATTTATTTAATAGGCATGTTCTTACCTGCTGCCACCATCAACAACCATACAACACAGAATAATAACCCCAAACGAACACAGTCCTACATTCTGGTGCCCAGTCTCTGTAAATGGGTCATCTCCTTTTTTTTTTTTTTCCTCCTCCTTTCCTCCCCGGCTGTCACAAGAAACGAGGTCGTCCTCTCCGCTGTGGAGGAATGTTATTTTGGGCAGTGGGTCCTGGAGGGCCTATATTCGCCCCGGGTCTCTGTGGACCTCAGTAGACTGGGCCACCACCAGGGGGCATCGTAGCGTTGTAATTTACAGCCGACATTGTTCAGCTTTCTTAGACAATGTCGGACCTGGCCTCGCAGTTTGTGGATCCGGTGAGGCATATGAATTGTTCTGATGATATTTATTAGTTAGTCTGTCTTAAATACTTGATTGGCTGTAAAGATCTGACTGAATCACTTGTCATAAATGAAGGCCTAATGAAACTGGGACCTGAACTCCCTGATGAGAAAAGGATGACATTATTAAGGAGAAGCTTGGAAAACCTGAGGTCTTACAAAGAACTTGCATTTTTTTTTTTTTTTTATGTTCATGTGTGAGTGGCTTCAGGGATCGACAGCCTCCCTACTTCATGTACTCAAATTGATTTATACTAATTTTCGACTGTATCAACCACAACCATTGCAACTGTGCTTCCTTCCTTGTGGCTCTTTTCACCGTGTCCTTCTTTCCAGTTCTTCTTTTTGCCCTTGAATTGACGCCCGCACCCATATTCCCCAAGTCTGTTTTGATAAACGACAGTTTTGTGTTAACATGCGCCCTGGTGAAATCCGACACACACGTATAGTGGAGAAGAAATCAGCGCTCCCTGACCTTCCAATTCCACCGTAGCTCATTATGGATACAATCTGATCTCTTTGCATGTGTGACATTTAAAATCCATTTAAAATCCCTGTACAGTACCACACTTTAGCTTAGTGTGATTATTGAAAATGATGAACTGAGTGGGATTCCTTTAACTGATTCTTGAAGCTGAAAACTTTCTGTCTGCATGAATCTCTCACAAACACAAAAGCACATTCAGACTGCCAGTTTATTTATTTACTGCTGTGCTCATTCTTGCCAAGAGGCACTGTGGGCCAGAAAAGTGGCTTGATTTGAAATGAATTTAATGCACCACCTTCTTCAGGTGTTGAATCCATCAGGTGTGTTATTGAACCTGCGAACAGTCTCAAAATGAAGTTAACGGGAGTGCAAAATAATCTTTCAACAACCGTTTGGGACCCAGAATGCATGATGAGCCTACTTTTGATATTTCCTTAAATGAGAGTAAAAATATACCTTTTATTGGTCCCTGGATGAGAGACTTTCTCTTTAATTAGGTCAAGTGCTAAAGACACCAGAAGTTGTATTATAAAACTGCTGGATTATCATCATCAGCGGTATGTGCAGGTAAGGTCCTCATCTGGTATACTTGTCATAAAATATGTACCCTGATGGATTCAAAACGGCAACAGTTATCTCTTCAAAGCGTTTAGAAGTTATTTTCACCAGTTTAACACCGATCACTATCAGTCGTATGATCTTTAAATAGATCTTTTTAACCTAAACTGGGGCACCTGGGCTTCTATTCTAATATGGTTCTCCCTTGCTTGCTTTTGCACTTATCCTGCTCTTCACATTTATCTCACCATCAGGATGGTGGATGTAGGAGGTCAGAGATCAGAGAGGAGGAAATGGATTCACTGCTTTGAGAATGTCACCTCCATTATGTTTCTCGTGGCGCTGAGTGAGTATGACCAGGTCCTGGTGGAGTCGGACAATGAGGTGAGTGGAGAGAAATGACACCGTGTTAATCTGCAATGCTCTAGTATTATTATTATTATTATTATTATTATTATTATTATTATTATATGTATCTTTTTTTTTTTTTTTTTTTAATCTCTCCTTAACAATTTTTCACAAGTGCTTTGGCTGTTATTTCTATTGTGAAAACGCATCTTGAGACGCTGTCTTGCACATCGATGTCAAGCAAGATCAGTCTTTTGATTGTTATTTTTATTTTTTTCCCCTCCTCCTCAACTTCGTCCATCAGAACCGCATGGAGGAGAGCAAGGCCCTGTTTAGGACGATCATTACCTACCCGTGGTTTCAAAACTCCTCAGTCATTCTGTTCCTCAACAAGAAGGACCTCCTAGAGGAGAAGATCTCTTACTCCCATTTGGTCGATTACTTTCCAGAATTTGATGGTGAGAGATTTTATACTTGTGTTGAATAAGCTGGTTCTTGTGGAAGTGTTCATCTAAAATATTAAAGCAGTTGTTTTCAAACCTTCATACCATCACTTTTATTTACTTGTACTTGTACTATATTAAATTGCTTCAAGTTCAGTAGTTCAACAGCAAAAGACCCAGGATCCAGTACATCTTTAAATACAATCTGTGTTTGAAAAGGACTCTGCTGTCACATGGTGCTGATTTTTGATTTTCAAACGGGAATCTGTGTTGTAGCGCTCTCCACAGTTGCATCTGGGTACATCTGGACTCTGGCACACACGTTACTGTTTTTATCTATGGAGCAATTAACATTTAAGATAAACGGTTGCGTTAAAGATTCAAGCTTTGCCCTTTTTAAAGAGGACATCAGATAGTCATTTCCAGACATTCTTGTGTTATGTAGGGTCACACCTCCAGACAGCTTGTACCAAGCAGAAACTGATCACTCATTCCTCGATGTGTCGTCAAATTTGAAACCAATAAATCGACTACATCACCAGGATAGCGTCACCGGCCATAGGCTGTAGTAGTAGTCCCCACCTTTTTAAATTTACTTATTTTACAGCATAAAATGAAGTCTCATACTTCAAAGCTTACAGCATAAAATGAGGGGGTTAAACACACGAGAGGGTGTGTGATGTTAAGGACGAATATGGGCTTCAGTGGAACAAGGTTATTTGTGTTTACTGTCGATGTTGCACAAGACAAAACCAGGTAAAATGAACTCAAAACTGTGGAAATTTACCATCACCTCACATTCAAACACATATAGCAAAGCTGATTTGGACATTTCTTCCACCAACAAACAGATTTAATCTGAAGTGTTCTGTAAAAGTTGAGACTTTTTGAGTGTAAAAACTGGAATATAGCTGGCTTATACACTTACTTGACAGCCCAGTTAAGTTGGTAAATGTCAACAACAGTTTATAGTTATATGAATTAGTCTATAAATCTAGTGAAATAATAATTTCCCAGATGGCTAGAAAATGAACGGTGTACAGATACTTGACTTCCTGCGGGTACGTCGGATGACGGGACTGCAAGCTCGTCCATGGTAGTCCAAGACGGGCGAGGTTGCAGGAGCTGGGCTTTATATAGCTCAAAGTAGCTGCGTTCATGTGACATTAAAAGAAAATGGTGAGACTAAGGCACCGCACCTGGCTGTCCCTGCTGGGATTGGAAATCCCCCAGCGGATCCCACCGACGTGTATGTCAGCATGACTGTCTTCGACCACAGATGTAGAAGGAAACTGTTTCTTCAGAGTTGGAAATTCTTTTGTTCAATATTAGACACAGATGTCATGATTCATGAACGCTAACACGAACTTGTCCATCTCTACGTTCAGGTCCTCAGAGGGATGCTCAGGCAGCACGGGAATTCATCCTCAAAATGTTTGTGGACTTGAACCCCGACAGCGACAAGATCATCTACTCTCACTTCACCTGTGCCACGGACACTGAGAACATCCGCTTTGTGTTTGCAGCTGTCAAAGACACCATCCTACAGCTCAATCTCAAAGAGTACAACCTGGTCTGAGGGCTCACGTACGATGCACATCTCTGCCCTGTCGCACAAATGCACACCTCTTTTGGGAATGTGCCGTCAACTCCACATGCATTACACAGCACATCCGTTTGGCTTTTACACTCAAACACACACATGCATACAGTTACAAACAGAACCATCGCTTTTCCTCTTTTCTTTTTTTTCTCCCCCCCCCCCCTCCTTCCCCTCTTCTTTTTCCTTCTTGCAGTGAATTCACAGGTCACTCCCCCCATCTGTGAACTTGGCCCCGCCCCCTTTCACTGAAACCTCTTCCTCGCCTTTCTATCGGCAGCTTGTGTCAGCGTCTTCAGCCCTCCAAAAGCTGCTCCGTGTGTCAGACTTGGCCCTGGCTCCGGCACATTTATTCTGGTGCACAAACCTTTCACACGGGCTATATAATGACTGGAAGGGATTTTCGGCATTTGTGTGAATCCGTATTTGGGGCAGCACTTCTTGGCAGGGAACTGTGTTTTGGTGGGGGGTGGGGGGGTGGGGCAACAAATCCCAAGAATCGGCCCCGAGCTACATGAGATCAGATCCTCCATTGTCTCCTCTTCTGCCTCTGTGGGAGGAGTTGAGTTCTTCATCTTCTGACATCATCTGAGGACCAGCAGTGCTGACGAAGAGATGCTTCAGAGCGACTCAGCCAGGATGTGAGATGGCACATCAGATACAAGGGGATGGAGCTGCGGATTCTGTCTCTGCCTCACATCTATGAATGTACTCCCGGTGTGAGCATCGCTGTTGCAAAAATAAAAAATAAAAAAATAATAGAAATGTAAATAATGAAGAGAATGCGTATGTAAACACTAAAGACAAAAAGCAAGAGGGGGGCAAAACATAGCTAATCAAAATCTGTTCGTTGCAGAAATTTTTTTAACATGTTTTTAATGATAGAAATGTGTTGCTACGTGTAATTCAATTTAACAGTGACTAAGTGAAGGAGTATTAAGATATGGAAAAAATATATTTAAAGAAATGCAAATAAAAAAAATAGGAAAAAAAAGCAACACCAGTATACTTTTAAGATCTGTTTTCTTTATCACACGCCTCCCTCCTTGACTTCTAAACACCTGCATCTTCAATTCGAGACACTAGCAGCAGGTAAAAAAAAAACAAAAACACCTGCGTTTTTGTTACGTTTTGTTTTTTTGGGGGTTTATTTTTAGGTTTGTGATCTGATTGGGGGAAGCAGTTGCAGAGAGGAAGGTCGTCCTCGGTTTGTGCAGAGCGCATCTGAAGCTCGGATTGTGAGCAGTTCATTAAACCAAGTCAAAGCTGTCAATTCAGCGTGCACACCTGCCGGGGTGAAAGGAGAGCACGTTCGCGTTTCTGACATCGTACCGGCGTCACTCAGCCGTCCAATCACCAGAAAGACACAAAAAAGACGCGCGTCTTTATCAGGATGTGCTTCTGTTTAATTTTACTTGTTTTTTTTTCCTTATATTCACTTTATCAAAAAAAAAAAAAAAAGATTACTTTCTGTTGAGTGATTATGGGGGGTGGGGAGGTGGTAAATGAAGCTTTTACAGGAAACACGATAAAGCCTGAAAATGTTTGTGTATATTTGTAAATACATATACACAAAACACTTCTGTACAAAAACGCTCTGTGGTACACCTTTTTTTTTTTTTTTTTTTTCTTGCAAAAAAAAAATTAGTATTTTTCTTTGAATTAATGGTAGTATTAATACTGTGATTATGGATTTTGTTCACTTGATTAATAGGATTACTCAGAGCTGAGTGTTGTCGTGGAAACGAACATGGTTAGAGGCCCTTTTTCAAGCAGCCTGAAACTTCGCCACTGCTGCAGCAGCTCTGAACCGTAAAACTAAGACAGGTTAAAAAAAAAAATCTTCACAGGATGGTGACACTATGATTTTAAGAGTAATTGCAGATTTTCTTTTCCTTTTTTTTCTCTTCTTTTTTTTGTATTTATATAATTTATGGACCAGGTTTGAAGATGTTAAATTTGACTGCTTGTGATTCTGTCATGTTGAAGGGCTCCTTTTCTCATGGCAGAGACTACTTGAGTCTGAACTGCTGTAAAGAAAAAATTTAAAACAGAAAAAAAAAGAAAATAATGAATGTCTGGTTATAATAAGGTATTATCTCTGCTTTCTATTTCTTGGTGACATTTCTAGTTGTAATTACCATCACATCTCCACCCATGATAATACTGTTTTGTTTCTTTGAGAGCCCTCAAACTTTTTTTTTTTTTTTTTTAAACACATAATTTCCTCTTGGGTTGTAGATGCAGCGCTGTAATACGTACCTAGAAAAAAATGTACAGTACAAACATAAGTGTTTTGTTTTTGTTTTTTTTCACCCTCTGCATTATTTTCCAGTTTATGGATGCTTGCTTTGAATAGTACCAGTTAAGTGCAAATAATTTTTTTTTTGTCGTCCAGTTGACCAACCCTTCATCCTCATCCTCATTAAGGGCTATCATGGTGTATCAGACAGCAGGGGGCGGAGCACAGGACCAGGGCGAGCCAATAGCTAATAGTTCATCAATGGAGATTATTTGCAGTCTGCACTTAATGCAGTTTAAGCAGAGTGTTAATGAAAATGCAAGTGGTGTATGTATATATTTAGTGTGTGTGTGTGTATGTATGTATGTGTGTGTGTGTATATATATATATATATATATATATATATATATATATATATATATATATATATATATATATATATATATATATATATATGATAGGAGGAAAAGAGAGTTCAACTCTAGGCCGGCTTCTTGAAGCATTTCTTTAGGTCCTTTGGCCCCTCTGACCTTCACAACAGTTTGTTTGCATTGGTATCACAGTGTTGCTTGTAATACTTCAAGCAGTATAAAGCTTATCTGTAAAGACACTACAACCACGACGAGTATTGCATGACTCCCCCCGCCCAAGTATTTCAGTTGGAGCCGATGGCCAAGTAGTTAACACCATGTATCTTAGCACCTGCATTCAGTTCTACTTATGAAGCCAACCAGAAACAGGATTTTAAAGATCCGTTTTCTTAGTTCATATCTTATGTGAATCTGTTTTTGAAGAGGCAACATTGAAAGTCCGCTTTAACGGTTAGGATTCAGTTAAAATGTTAATGGTGTTAGAATGCATTATATATAAAAACACCAGTGTGGTACTTAACTGCCATCTCATCTTTCGAAACTGACACTAAGCTTCTGCTAAAGAGGCCAACTGTCGGAGAATAATGTTGTAAAGAGGATCGGAATGCCAGTATTGAAGCGAAATGATAAACGAGGAAGCATACCCAAGTATTTATCAGTAGTTAATATTTACTGTGTGTTGAGTGCAGCTCACTTTTATGGTTTCAACCCACGTATTTGTTAACTCCACCAGTCTGGCACTATTAAAGGGCCGTGTAGGTGTTCGATAGTGTCCAGCCCTCTGTCTCGGTATGTTTTTGGCACATGTCTTATCATAATCGGAGCCTGGACAGGAGTGCAGCCTGTAAGAAAGTTTAATCTCCTCATTCTTTTCAGTTTTTAAGCATTAAGTGAAAAGATTGGGTTGGTTTTTCATTAATTACTTATTTATTGCCTTTAGCTGACTTGAATAATGAAATATGCTGATGCCGGCGCTCTACAGCTTTGCAGCTCTTTGACTCTTGGATGGTCAGGTTTGTTATAGACCCCTGCCTGTGAGCTTGCTGTTGAAGTAAGAGGACGTTTTCTTGTGAACATCAGTATGGAGTTGGTGCACACTCAGCATAGCGCTTGTTCCCTTTTTTGTTATGTGATTTTTTTTTTTTCCTTTTCTTTTGTCTATAAGAAGACATTACCAGAACACTATATATTAGGACCACTTGATTATTATTTTTTTTCTCAGTTCAGTGAAAGCTGAAGGTCAATTGTGTAGTGCTGTGTATAAAATGCTGTTTTTTTTTTTTTTGTTTTTTTTTATTATTATTTTGTATGTAAACCAAAATGTAAATGATGTATTATACTGAGTGTGCCAACCCCACTCTCTAGAGCAAGGCTCTCTCTAAGTGCCAACGCTGTGGTCATTATCAGAAGGGCCACCACATGAGGTCGTCCCCTTTTTAAAACACCAGAGACTAAAAGTATAGAGATGATTCAGAACACAAAGACTTTATTCTGTATTTAAGATTGAAGATTTAAAAGATAATCTGATTTTGTTTTGTTTTTCTTTTCTTTTTTTAAGAAACTGTAATTATTACTGCATGTGCTGTTTATTTTGTGCTGGAAGTGAGGGCTTGGATGTTTTCATTGAAGAGCCCTTTTAATGAAGGGGGTTCAGTCAATTATCGATTTATTGATTTTACGTAACTATTGCCATATTTTTATGTGTTTCATGTATTTGTTTCAGCCACTGTTGCCTGATCCTCATTCAAACATGAACATGACTTATAATCATTGCCGCCTTCTAAGAGAGAAACATAATGACAAGGTATCTGTTTTAAAATTAAAATAAATTTGTTCCTATACTTGCTGAGGTTGTCTTGAGTGGGTTTCGTGAGACCAAATGGAAGACGACGGTATGAAAAGGGTCCTTCCTTGTGCATGAGTTTATTGATCCTGCTGATTTCTTGCATCGATGCTGCTCCCAGCAGACCACCGCGCAGCAAGTAGGTGGCACCCTCTCCCAGACTGGTAGAAGCTCTCCAGCGTCTTGCAGCACACATTAAAGGATTTCCGCTTCTTGAAGAAGTGGAGCCTGCTATGTCCCTTCTCGTACACAGCATCGACGTTGGTTCCAGTCCAGTTGTTGTTCAGGTGTATACCCAAGTAATATCTTCAACCTCCTCATGACACAGACGGGCTTGCTGAGAGACCTTCATTGGCTGAGGTCAACCAGCAGTTCCCGGTCCTCTGGCTCCGCTCCAACTGTGCAGATGGCGTGACTTGGTGTGGTACTGTGAGTTGAAAGCGTAGGGAGTGAACAGGAACAGAAGTGGGGCAGTCACCAGTGGTTTTCCGGTGTTACTGACCACCACATCAGACGGGGAGTCCAGAGACGGTCAAAAACTCCAGACAACAGACATGCTGTACTCGTAATCTTTTTTACTTTTCCCTTTATCTCACAGTTATTGGTAGCCAGCACACATCTGAGATTGTGTCCCACTAAATAAACCACATTCTTCCTACAAACAGCTGGTTAATACCTGTGTCAACATTGCTTTGCGAGGGCTTCGAGTTCAGGCTCTTTGTTTTGGACTGATGTTTAATGCGACTTCCTGTGATTTGAGAAGTCATACAGCCGTGAAAAAAGGGCAGCATTGTCGTCTAGCAAGGTTTTACATAAAGTAATATTCTGATCTTTACCAGGTCTTGAAAGTGAGTAAATACAACCTGAGATGAGCATGTGACATAGACACTATGTCATTTATTAACTGGTCTGAGTTAACACAATGTCAACATAGTAAAGACATCAGCAACATGTTCAAGAAGCAGCTGTTGGGAATCAATCTGGAGAGAGTTATGAGGACATCAACAAACAGTTTTAAATCCCATAAATCAACAGTGAGAAGGGAAAGGAAACGTACTCAAAACAGTTGCCAATCTGTCCATCAGCACTCACTACAACAAATATGATTTTGTTATAGGCCATATGGGTTGTACGGGCTATGGTCTGTTCCTTTTCAATGGAGAAATCCTAATTCCCAGTAGTAAAATTGAACCAGGAACATTTTTATTTCCATTTCAGAAAGATCGAAGAACATCATGGGGCCAAAATTCAAAATAGTTTCCCTGCATTTAAAAAATAGTATGGATCCAGTAAGAAATTATTCATTAGCACTTCTGTCAGTGTATATTTGAATAAATCATACTGCTGAGACATATACAGTTTATAAACACATTTCTATGATGTTTGTATTTGCAAAATGCAGCATAATGAATTTCTATTTTCCAACTTTTAACTGGAATACAATAAACCCAGGTTGATGTTATTCCCACCTCCGAGTTCTGGTTTCAGATGAAAACTGAATGAATCAAGAGTCTTTTAAGTGAAGACGGGGAGCGGCTTACAGACATACAAATAATATATAGTTTGACAATTTAAGATTTTTTTTTCCCAAGAGAAATGTGCTAAAATATCAATAGTTCATAGATGATTCCCTAAATGTTGTTCAATATATCGTTTTGTCTTTTGTTGTAATCATCAAATACATTGTAAATATTAGATGCTGAGTGCAGCAGCGCTTCTCAAACTGAACAAAAACAGGTGATGGGGTAACTTTTCACCAGTCTTCTGCCTGGTGGAAGGAAATATAAACATGTAAAACTACACGCTGTATTTCCACCATGTCTGTTGACTTGAGGCTTTCATGCACAACGACACAAAGTCTTGCACAAGCTTGACTATGTAAACTAATATGCATATGAAAAAAATAATTAATAGCCAAGATTAATGACAAATCAGAAGCCCAAACATCTAAATTTTGGTTCCTTTGATCACGACATTGTCGTGTAGAAGAGAGACGTAAGCATAGTAAACAACTGAAACTGCAAACAAACAGCAAAACTTAGAAGTGCAGCAGCACACAGCGCTGAAACTAAATAGTCTGCGGTGCATCGTATAAACCACAGTATCATCAATGGTGACAATATTTCTGGAGCTTTTACGTAGGGCTCAACAAAATTTATGGAGCACTTTTGTACATGTAAAAGATATTTTTACGACTATTCAAAACCATTTTTCAAGAAACAATCATAACCTGTAAATAATGTGTTAAATTCACTTTTTGATTAAAAAAAACAACAGAAAAACGTTATATGTATAAAAATTACAATAACATGATTATAAAACCTAAAGTAGACAGTACAGTTTGTTGCTTTAAATATTTTTGTTTACATCTGCCAGATAGATAACCAGCAAAAAGTTATCCCATAATGTTTTTATTGGATTACAAAAATGTGAAGCACTTCTGCACTTAGCCACACAAAAGCATCTAACCATAAATAAGTATCAGATTTATGCCACAAAATACAAATATTTAAAATGGATAACAGTTAGACCCTCTTGTGCTGATGCACAGCTGTAAACGTACTGGACAGACGATCCGTGACATCACCCAAAGGTTTTCTGGAGAGCAGTTCCCACGTCTGCTTTTCCTCATACTGAGTGGAGCCACGACCGCAAACGGATGGAACAAACGAGCTCAGGAGGCTGGCCTGATCACGCCCACCTTATGTCAATCAAACGTAGCTGAAGCTACCAGCTACTTCAGCTGAGCTGATCCGATCTACGAAATATCGGCTGTGTTAAACTGATTTTGGGTTAGTAAAAAAACTGCCAGTTAATTTGCTCCGCTTTGTAGCATAATGATGATTAATGAGAAAGTGACCATGTCTACCCATTGGCTAAGCCATCTGCCAATCAAAAGACAACACCCTGTTTTATAAATAAATCTGTTGCTTAAATAAATATACTTGACATGGTATATACACACACACACACACACACACGCACACGCAAATCAATGTGAATATGTTTCTTTCATCTGCAAAAATTGATATTTTAGAATAGGAGTAAACTGAGACGGTCTTGGTTCTGGAGCCCCCAGCCAGACAATGAACTACCACATTTTGGACTTCCAGGTTGGCTTCACTATGGAAGTCAGATGATTTGGCGCCTTCGTTTGGCACTTGAACCAAACACAACCAACAGGTCCATTCCCCAAGAGTCCCCAATGTTGCCAAACTCCTCTGAACCATGGAGGTACTTCGTGCTGACCACATTATTATTATTTTTGGGTTCTTTTTTTATAATCTTTGAAATAAATAATAACAGATTAAATCAGATATTTTCAGATTAAAAAGCATTCTTGTGCAGAACGCAGTTTGATCCAAAAAATCCAGACATTGAATACGTTGCAGCGCGGAGGCGGCGGTGTCGTCCGCTGGAGCGCGCTCTCGCGGGATTCGCGGGTGCAGATCACGTTGTGGCGTCACAACAGAACTCACCACAACACCGGTCGATGCAGCTCTGTGTCACACGGGGCGCCCGCCGCTTCGGCGCTTTGGTTTGTGTTCCGGGTGATGCTGCTCTTTCCTTCAAAGCAGAGGAAAAGTCGTGGGCTCATGTGTCAACATCCAGGGTTTCCCCCCGCGGAGGCGTAGCGTTAACGTTATCTCAGCGGACCCGGTGTTCCCGTGAAAAGAGCTGTAATCGCGGACGGCGGCGCCTCGGTGCGCGGAGACGGGACGACGCTCGTCGCTTCCCGCTGCTTCGACGTTAGCTAGTGCTGCTGTGGAGGATGAGCGAGCGCGCAACGCGCCCCGCGTCTGCGCTCGTTTAGTCACATCTGGGCTGTTAGCTTAGCCGCCTAGCCGGGCAGTTCGGTTGGACGAGGGAAGCGCGGCGAGACGACGCACTGCTGACATGATGTTTCCTCAATCAAGACACTCGGTGAGTTGGTACCGCAGCTCGTCCCGGTCGTGCGGTTAGCTCGCGCTAGGTAGCCGCCGACAGCTGAAAACAACAGCGGCGCCGCGGCTGCGGCTGCGGGCGGATGCAGGCGGTTGACGACGGCTGCAGGCGGTTGCAGGCGGCTCACGACGGCTGCAGGCGGCTGCGGGCGGTTGACGGCGGCTGCAGGCGGTTGCAGGCGGCTCACGACGGCTGCAGGCGGCTGCGGGCGGTTGACGGCGGCTGCAGGCGGTTGCAGGCGGCTCACGACGGCTGCAGGCGGTTGACGACGGTTGCAGGCGGCTCACGACGGCTGCAGGCGGCTGACAGCTCCTCTCACAAAGCCACTAGTACCCGCGTCCCCTCACAGTGTCTCCGCCGTTAAATGGGGGCTCTTAAAACTTTAAAGCAGCGTGATTGTCACTTGTATTCGGCTGCACACAGTTTGGTTCAGCTACTTCTACTGGAAACGGCTCATTTAAGGTGCTGGGTGCTGCTGCTTTATTTATGAGACACCCACAAATAATATCTTGGTGATTACATTAGTTAAGGGACCATTTTTGGTCACTTCAGTACAACTACAGTCTATGGTTATTACCAAAAAAGTTCTAAGAGGTCCTTTGATATTCTTCAATGAGCCTCTAGAGTTGAAGTGCTGAATTTCACTGGCTCCACCTTTTATGGATACAAATGTCTTCCACCCTTTTAGTCTCTTGTGGCAATAAACTGAATTGTATTTTATGCTGCAAGTGAAACCTTGTTTGAGAAGTTGTCTGCTATTTTCTTGCGTTGCTTTGACTCAAATCATTAATTTTAGAAAGCAAAGCATGTGTAATCAATAATGAAAGTAATCGATTCTACTCTCTCAGAATGCCATATTAGATTTGTTTTCTTTAAGAAAGAAAACACATTATTTTTGATCAGTTTCAGAATATTATTGTCACTCTTCTTTCGGCCTCATGTCTAGAAAATGAATACAAAGTGGCTGATTCTTCGGTGGCTTTAGAAGATGACAAAAACATTGCAATCATGTAATGTTTTCCCTTTTTTTTAATCATCAGTTTGGTTAGTAGATGGACATGCAAAGTGATTCACTTTGGACATAAACTGCAATTTTAAAATGAGATTTATTTGAATTTTAAAGGAGCAATGTGTAATGTGATGACTAAACATAAACTCATACTCCACACTCCAGTCAATATGGGGGCAGTATAGGTTTGCAAAGTGAGTTGGTCTACCGTCGCCTAAAACTAGAAACGTGCAGTCCCTCCACGTCCATACTGCGGCATCTATTCACCGCCATATGGACTGTGGATCAAAACCCCAGATCTGAGAATCACAATTAAAATCTCTGAGAGTGCAATTGATTTTTTGTTGTGTTTTTTTTTTTTTTTTTTCAGTTACATTTTTCTTTTCCACCATTGTATCTGAAACCATCTCCATTTCCGAGCTGCTTTTCTCAGTTGGGTTTTTTTATTTTGTGGTTAGAATAACTTAAACAACTCAAATCGGGACTGCATCAATCGGCTGCGGGCAGGCTGGACATAGTGGAGATCAGAACTTTAGTGTTGAATTAAGGCCACAGTAACTTGACTTTTTCTGCCATCAAAAATGTTTGGCAAAACAAAAGTCAGAAGCGGTTTTCTTACCAATCTAAAAGAAAGGTTGCAAGTTCCAGATCAAACGTCCTTTCTTTGATGTCCCTGAGCTGTTTTTAATGGGGGAAACACTGTTGATATTTATATGACTGTAGGAGGTGGCGAAGTTCTCCCAAGAGCCTCAGCCATCCTTGCTGTTTCTGTTTACCTATCCTAAAATGGTACCTTAGGGGCGGTACCTACATGACTGACAAGTTCAAGCACGCCCACAAACCACATGACTTCTTTGTGTCATCATGTTGTACTGAGGCCACTGTGTTGCTCGCTACCGCCACACATGGCAGAAACTGTTTTACAAGACTTGTAGAGCCCAACCTGGTTATTTAGCACGATAACTAGATATCTGAGCAAACAAATACATAGTCATCATTTTTGTGACATGACTACTCTTTCTTCTCACTCTCTTGCTGTTTCTAGGTTATTTTCGGATATTTTACCCTGCAATTTTACACATTGTTTTTTAAATTTATTATAAAAAGAACCAAACTAAGCATACCACAACTACGTGAGGAATGAATTTGGGCTTTTTGGGCCGGCCGCACGTGCAGTCACAGTTGCACTTGATTTATTATATTGAGTAAAAACAGAACATTTGGAGGATTAACTTGCACAATAATTGTTTGTGTCAGTCATCTTGTTGTCATAGTCAAAATCAGAACTGAGCAAAATGTAAAAGTTATTCAACAGGCCTTAAGCCCAGAAGACCATCAGATGGCCTTTTTTTTTTGTACGTATAAAAGATCTATTAGTGTCATAACATTCCATCCATCTATCAACATCTGCTTATTTGAGTTTGAGTCGCAGGTGCAGCAGTCAGAGCGTAGCAGCCCAGCCCTCCCTCTCCCCAGCCACCTCCTCCAGCTCTTCCAGGGGGATGTGTAGCATATCCCAGGGCCTCTGCCCATCGGCGGTTGACCTGCCTGAAACACTTCCCCAGGGAGTCATCCAGGAGGCATCCTAACCAGATCCCAAAACGGCCTCAGCTGGTTCATCTTGCTGTTTGAGTAGCAGCTCCATTCCAAGGCCCTCCTGAATGGTGGAGCTTCTTACTCCTAGTCTAAGGGCGATTCCAGTCACCGTTCGTAGGAAACTCATTTGATCCGCTTGTATCCAAGATTCCAGTCTTTTGTTCAGAATGTAAACGGAGAGCCTTGTCTTTTGGCTGACGTCTTTCTTTACCACAACAGATCAGTGCAGAGTTCGCAGACTGCGCCGACCTGCTCGTCGAGCACCTTCATTTTTCTTGTCGTCTCTTTTCATTTTTATTCTTATCATCACCCTTAATTACACAGTATCTTTGATCTTTTTTTTATAAAGAACTCATTGATTCCCACCATTTCCTCTCCTTCAGCTAGTGAATTGAGGAGTGTGAGTGTTATATTTTTTTAATTTTAATTTTTTTTTTTTTTTGGATATAGATTTGACCTCTGTCTAACCAAGTGACTCTTTCTTTCTTTCTTTCTCTGCTGTTTAATCCCATAATCCATCTAGAAACCTCTTGCCCTTGTGCCACTTATTTAGAGAGTAATATGGTTTAGGGAACCAGCTTAAGCCTGGATTACAGCTTTGTGCTGATTGTTTAAGTGTAGTCTATACATAACCAGGCTTCTAATGCAACTTCTAAATACCTCCCGCATATGGTCATCACTCCGCACACACCCTTATGTAAACAGATTTCCTTGATCAACACACTTTGCGATAAAAGAATGAAGAGAGATTGGTGTTTGTGCCCGACAGATGTTTTATATCAGTTTCTTTAAGACAGCTGCTGGGATGTACTGTGCTCTGGATGAAGACGTTGAACTACCAGACCAACATACTGTCTCTGGATTTATCTCCTTTTATGCTGTACGCACACGATCCAAGAAGCAGCTCAGTTTAGGCTGTCCTCTCAAAGGGTTAATCTCAGAGGTCAATATTCTGTTTATTTAAAAAAAAAAAAAAAAAACAACCAAACAACATTTGAGCAAAACAATCGCACAGCAGCTGAAAGACAGACAGACAGACACGCGTGCAGCTATCTGCAAAGGATTTTTGTCCTGCCATGTTTGTAGGATGTGAAAATGAAGGTTGTAAATCCGAACGCACATTGCAGCTCCAAAGGTCTGGACGTGGAGAAGCCCACTGTTGGTGTATACATTTCTGGGTTTCATGGAGAAATCTTTGTGTTCTGTTTCCCAAGGCATCCTCTCAGTCCAGTCAACCTCTGAAATTCACCACTTCTGACTCGTGTGACCGCATCAAGGATGAGTTCCAGTTCCTCCAAGCACAGTACCACAGGTATGCAACTAACATAAGCACCCACACGCACTTAGTGTTATGAGGACTCAGTTGGAAAAATGTCCCCAAATAAGTAGAGTAAATGAATTTCAGGCAGATTTCTTTTTTTCTTATATAGAATTAAATCTAATTTTTTCTTAAACTGCATCGAGACACTTTTCAACCGCAGTGTTTTTCACCTCCTGTGAGATGGTCAAATTCAAAATTGCATTTATAGATTTTTGTTTCTGTGGGTAGGAATATGGTGGCTAACAAAACCAGCTTAAAGAATAATCCTCACGTTCCGTCTCAGCTTTACTTGTTGTTCTGTTGTCCTGGTATTTATGCAGAAATAGTCATTCTGCTTTTTCCAAATGGTAAATCACCATTCTATAATTAAAGGAGCTTAAACTTGAAGGGGATTATCTCAATGTGGTCATGGCAGGATGTGGAGTGAGAAATCCCCAAGAGTCAAACTTTTCCTCGATTGGGACTGATGTTCAGTGTTTAATATTCGTAATGTAATCTTTCTTCCCAGTTTGAAGTTGGAGTGCGATAAACTAGCCTCTGAAAAGTCAGAGATGCAGCGCCACTACATCATGGTAAGTGTGGCATCGACACCCGTCACTGAGATGTGGCGGCTTTTATCTCCTGACCTGCCAACTGGAGTCGAGAATAGATGTTCATTCTACTGGTTTAGTGACACACGCTTGCTTCTCTAAGCGAACAACCCATTTTGGTGACTGGCTTCCTGTTTTCAAACACACACCTCGCAGATAAATAGCTCAGAAGTTGTTCTCATTTCCAGTGAAAAGAGGTCTTGATTAACAAAACTGAAGCCCAAAAGATAAAAAAATCGCGTTGGCAATACTAAGCAACACTTTCTTTCCTTTGTAGAATTTAAAATAGTAAATTGCAGGTGCAGACCTCTATAAAAACAGACGTTTTTGCATTTTGCTGGTTTGGAGTGTTCAGGTGTCTGTTAAAACAATGCCAAGAGGGAAAGAAATGAGCGGTGGTCTTAGAACAGCAGATGCTGGTAGCACACCAGTGTGGAAAGGGTTATAAAACCACTTCCAATCAATTTGGAGTTCAATAGAGAGAATTCCTTCTCAAACAGGATGAAATGAGACGGTACTATTCCTCGTGACTCTATGTTCTAACTCTCAAGGGTTGTTTGTTCGTGTGTGATATGGGAAAATACTTTTTAACTGAATACTGCTCTCGTACATTTGTGTATTGCAGTACTATGAAATGTCCTACGGGCTAAACATCGAAATGCACAAACAGGTAAATCCCTCTCCCCTATTGTCCACTCTTCTCCTTTGCACAGGTTTGATGTTTAACTGGTCAGGCCTTATATTTACTACTTTTTTTATTTTCTTTTTTCGCAGGCTGAAATAGTGAAGAGATTGAACGGGATCTGTGCTCAGGTGCTGCCTTACCTGTCTCAAGAGGTAAGGAGATGCAGCCTCTTGTATGTTGCAGTGAACAACTCTGTCTTGAGAAAGATACGAGAAATATACACTAGTTCTGTAGACTAGTGTATAATCGGACCGTTTTCCTTGTGTTATCGGCATCCTGGATTTATTCCATTCAATAATATTTTGTTAGTCCCAGATGGGGAATTGCATAAACATAAGTGTTTGAAAGTTTATTAACCATTGTAATAATAGTGTAGATTGTTGGAAAATCTGATGTAACATTTGAGTGTCGTGTCTCCAGTCATGTTGAAGTACTTGTGTATGAACATGAAATCTCTTCATTTCAGCACCAACAGCAAGTCATGGGCGCCATCGAGAGAGCCAAGCAGGTCACACCTCCTGAGATGAACTCCATCATACGAGTGAGTACAAACATTTTTCATTGCCGCACGTTACCCCGAGTGTCCACCAGATGTTGCTGCATGATGGGGTTTTTTTTTTCTTGCTCTGCAGTCTTTTGCAAAGATGAAATGGGTGATGGCAACACCCCTCTCACAGCACTTTTATCAGAATTTCTGCTGCTGTGAGTAGTTAGTGGTTAACCAGATGTGTCAGGTTTGATACAGGAATTTCTGAGGCCTTTGCACGACCCCCATTTGTATCAGGGCGTGCTGACGCAGGGAAACGTCTAAAACATGCAGGACTCAGGCCCTCAAGGACCATGGTTTCCCAGCCCTGCATTATACTAATTGATTGATTGCTCCACTCATAAATGATGATTAATGACACCCAAACTTCATGTTTCTTTACTGTTTGTGTGTTTGCAGCAACAGCTGCAGGTGCAGCACCTGTCCCAGCTCCAGGGCCTGGCCCTGCCGGTGACCCCACTGCCCCTGGGACTCACCCCACCCTCCCTGCCTGCAGTCTCCTCCAGCTCCGGCCTGCTCTCCCTCTCCTCCATCCTGGCCAACTACTCTCATGGCCAGCCGCAGGCAGTAAAGGAGGACAACGCCAGAGAGGCTGCAGAGAGGGCGCCCAGAGGAGAGGATGGCGAGAAGTCAGACTAGGTCAGACAAGTGCAGGCACATCGAGGAGGTTAGGAGGAGGGGGAGTGGTGATGTGAGTTGTCCCTAGTATCGGAAAAAGAGAGTTTAGGCTGTAACTGTAAACCGTGATTGATGTAAGTCTGGTTGCAAAATATCGTAGAAGAGTAATTACACAGGCATGATGAGCAGAGAGGGTGGAGTTGAAACTTTTGGATGTGCAGAGGATCAAACTCTGGTGGAAACTGAGTGTTAATTTTCTTATTAGTTAGTGGTAATAGACTCAATTGATGCTTGTACACTTTGAATTGATTTTTGTTTCTCTTCTTTTTGTAAGTCACTGTTGGACTCAAACCAGATAAATGTTTTCCCAGTTGGAAAGAGCTGACGAAGCAACTATAACTGCAGCCTACTGTCCATGCAGCCATTTAATGCAATTTATTTTATACAATATTAGTCACTTTTTATTTCAGTGTCCCTTTTTATTCCATCTCATTGTTTCTCAGTCGCTGCAGTGTTTCAGTCACAGGCAGTTTTATAACATCCCAGATGTCTGAGATGATGCACACACCTCAAATATTAAACGCATATCCACGTTACCTTTTTTTTTTTTTTTCCTCCACAAAATAAAAGTTTATGCTTAAAGTTATTTGGTTAGTTTTGTCATTAATATATGGTCTTTGAGCTAACATTGACTTTAGTCTGAAGTTCAGTTTTAATGTTTTTAATGTGCATTCAATCCCAGAAAGCTGTATTTTTGACATGTAGTGTTTGGTTAGTTGGCAGAAATTTCATTAAACTTCAAAAGTTGAGTCAAAGTGAGTGTGACTGCAAACGAACCCCCCCCCCCCCCCCCATTTTTCCTTATATATTTTCCTTATTGGCTCCCCACCACATTCATTTAGAAATAACAAAATCTTGAACAGGAGTTTGTTTTCAACTTTGCATAGCTCTTCAGTTTATTCTAGGGCCATATTTACAAATTAATGAATTAATAATTGCATAAACCTACTGTGAACATGACCCTCCCCTCTCCTGCCTCCGTGTTTGGAGATGTAGACAGCGAGTTGGAGGTGTGGGAATCAGTTTGTGTCACTCCTTAGGGGTTTGTTTTGGAGAGCTGATGTCTGGAGACGTGAAAAACGAGGCGTAGTCAGAACAGCCTTGATTCACCGCAGTTTTTTGTTTGAATCAACACCTTTAGAAAAGTTGATTAAAATCTCTGCTGTTTCCTATTGTTACTCTGACGCTTGTCTTTTGACGTAATTGTTTAATTGACATTCTTTGACAGTTTTCTATTTGCATAAGCCACTGTTGGATGAGCGGTTGTTTACCAAGTGCAGAAACTTTGCATAATGCTTGCTGCTAGTGTTTTGTGAAGAACTGGGACACATCTGGCTTTGAGATTGAGGAATGTGTGCAGTTGTAGCAGCAGAGGGCAGCAGCGCTCTCCAGTCAACAAGGCAGACGTTAAAAAAAAGATTCGGGGGGTTGCGTTATACTATGAAGCAGGATCGGTGGTCTAGCGAACCATCTTCAAGGTAGAGTCTGGCTTTTCAGTATCGCAAAGCTGTTTCATTCAGGTTTAATGACATCAACTCACGAAAAAGCACCACGTCCTGACCAATCGGTAAGCTCTGTTGGAAAAAATAAAGACAAAATAAAGTGAGACTCTTCTGCCTCGTCTCTCTGTTTGACCTTTTAATAAGTTTCATTATGAGAGAGATCTCAGCAGTAGGGAAAACTTATGTTGCCCAAATCTCAGCTGAATACCCCAAAACTTTCTCTTCAAAAGGCTTGAAAGCAGTGCTAATCCTGTCTCTTAGTTAAAGCCACTCTATGTAGCAATACCACCTCTGACCACACGGGTGCACATAGATCTGCTGTAGTGACAAAAGACCCATTTGTGTTAGAAATATTGTATGTGTTTACAATCACATTAACTCAACATCCAAATTAAATAATTGTTAAACTAATGACAAACCCGGTACAACTAAAACCCCTTTTATTTCTGCGCTTTAGAGCTTGAATGACAAAAAGATGTCCAGTTATAAATCATGTGATCTACTCATGCTTTATTGATTCAGCACCGACATTCGTCGGATTTTCTTTTTCTTTTTTGCTGCTCTGTTGCTTTTTCAGCCTGCTAAAAATTCTCATTAGTTGATAACTTTAATTTTTCTTTTTATTAGTAATGTGCAGCTGCAGATCCATAGCTGTGATTAGTGCCAACACCGTCTGTTTATTTAAATTGGGGGGGGGGGCTTACAAGTTAATAACGAGTGTTGTGATGCTGCTTGGCATGATTAGTTAAGCTGGTAAAGTCGGGATATGTTGGACCTGCTTTGTAGTATATTTTTTTTATTATTATTATTTTTGTTTCCTGACTTAGATTTCATCCCCGTGTTAGTGATTTCCAGAATTAAAACAAAAAAAACAAAAAAAAAAACCCAACCTCTTACGTCTGAGACACAAGCTTAAACTGCTCCTCTGTATTCTAATTTCAACTTTTGCGTGTCAGTGCTTTTATGTTTTTCTTCTTCTCATTTGAATTGTGGAAGGGTGTGAAGAGTTTCCCATTTAGGAGATTTGACTGATTCCATACATTGAGAAAGCAGATCATTAGTTTGCGCTCAACATACTGAAGTGCTTCCCCGTAGAAAACCATCTCAGCAAAACTTAGATGTGAACGGCTTGTGAGTTTGCTGTGAAGGGCCAATTTGTATACATATGAATATATCATTATACATATTTTTTAAAGTGTTTTTGTATGTTTCAGAGCTGCTTTTTAATGTCTGTGTGTGTCATGAAAGGCGTGTGTGTGCGTATACATTACAAGCCTACAATAAGAGGCACAATACTGTATACTGTATTTTTGTTTTTTTCCCCTCTCCCTTTCTTTCATTCATTCTCCCATTGGGCTGTAAAATGTAACATATTTAGGTTTGTAAATGTTTTATCTCCTTTCTTTTTTTTTTTGTGCAAACTAAAAGCTGTTTAATGTGATTATAAGCATACATTTTAAGATATCTGGGACAAAAAAAAGAAAACAATGTAAGCAAGCAACTGTGTACTCGTGAGAATGAATCAACCTTTTAGCCGTAAGGAAGCTTCTCTGGTGCCTTACAAATAAAAGACATGATAAGAGTCATTTGTGTATGCCTGATAGTATGTTGTGTTACTAAGACCTTAAAGGTAGGGTAAGCGGTTTTTATGATTTCTAAACCAGGGAATATCTCCTCACCATCTGCCTACTTTGTTTTGTAGTGCAGGCTTTAAAAAAGAAGAAAAAGCAACTCCCAGAAACCAACAATCACTTACCCTGCCTTTAACCTCCACACCTACAGGGGGACCACCTGTGCAAAAATATTTAAAGTACCTTTGCATCGCTAAAAGATTATGAATATTCGTTGTCATCCAGAAATCCCTTATTAAAAGAAAAAAATCTGTAGGTTGTTCTGTAGATTTCCTGTAGCGGTCAAACTCCCATCATCAATACAAGATGTTAGAGAGAAAAAAATAATTCAGCTCTGTTATACTGAATGAGCTTTTTGGATTTCCATGTTGAATGTGTGCTGTTATCAGAGCTAAAGTTAGACCAATGCATTTTTTTTTTATCTTTGATTTTTTTTTTGGGGGGGGGGGCCAGCAGTGCAGTGTGTGGTATGAAATCCTCATTTAGATGCAAGCTTGTGGTATGAAGACTTGACCTGATTGTTTTACAGATGAGTAAACATTTTACTGTAACCTTGTCAGATTAAAGCTGCCCTAATCAATCAATATTTTCTCATTAAAAACTGATCAAAGTGACACTTCCTTTTGTTCTCGTCCTCCTTGTTTAAAGGGAGTCCAGCTAGACGCACCAAATGCTTTGTGCTTTAACAAAAACTACTACTTTTGACAGTTGTGTACACAGTCTATATGATCACTACTTATTGGTAAAAGGTAATTTGTGTGAACGGGCTCTTTTGTAAGTTTTGCAAGTGTTTAATGTGGTGATCCTTCTGGATCAAAGTTACAAAAGGTGTTAACGTTTGGTGTGGCTCGGTAGGCCTCGTCCAGTGGCAGGAAGGAATCTGTCGACAGGCAGCGGCAGGTTCAGACATGACCGCTGCGTCAGTGCTGCTGCACGTGCTCTGAACCAGACGACCAACACGCAGGTGAACAAAAGTCGAAATCATTCTGGCACTGGAAGTTACCACACATGACTTGTATTTGTTTCTCGTTGGTACTGAAGTGAGAAAACATAAATGTGAACATGCTGGCTAACATTTATGTGTGAAAAAAAAAAAAAAGAAAAAAAGAAGTTACAGATGTGAAAGGACAGAATTTGACTGTAGGTTTTTACTTGAAGTAAAAGAAAAGGGAAAGTAACTGATGTCCACTTTAATACTCGGCCAGTATTATGACTGTTTCTGTAAAGGGGAAAAAGGTTTTTAACGTTACACAAAGCTAGTGGTTATAAATCCTTAAAAAGCTACAAAATTTATTAGATACAGTAGATATGAACGGGTTTAAAAAAAAAAAAAAAGCAAAAGCTGGTCATTACTCACACGTTTATGTGGCAAAATATCTGCAGGGAAGAATTAAAGTGTCAGGGACATGTAGATACAATCTAGCTCCAGTGTAGATAAAATAGTTTTATCTGAACGTTCCGATGTGGAAAACATTCAGCTCACAAGGTTTCATGGCTCCACTCAAGGACAGACGGATCCGTCTTCAGTTTCAACCTCAAAATGCACTGTTCCACACCAATGTGACACTTCTTACATGTCGAGCAGGAGACCATATAGAGAAGAAAAATAACAAAAACTCATATTTACATAGTCATTGCATACAAAACCACACACACACACACGTACACGTGTCATTCAGGCTTATTTTTGCAACATAACCAACCACACAATAAAACAGGCACGGAGTTTCTGTTCCAACGGGTACTGGGAATCCTAGTTTTCGGAGCAAGGAAATTCGATGGGAAGACATCTCAGTGGCACTTCTCTCTCTCTGTTACTTGTTGCTCATTTTGGGATAACGGAGATGTTGTCAGGGAGCTCATGTTAGTAAAAGTTGCAGAGGCGGGGGCTCATACGGGTCCGGAGCAGTTGTAGTGGTTCCCCTGCTGCGAGTCCAGAGGCTGCGGATTTGGTTTGCGTTCAAGGCGTTCGATCTCCGGCTCCTCCGGCTGCGTGCAGTGGGGAGGCCGTTGCTTGAAGAAATCGGACGCGTATTGGACCTTGGAACGAACGAAAGGAAAAAACGGCAGCTCAGAACATTTCAAGCCCAGTGAACAAGCTGATAAGCTACTTTACAAAAATAAAACTTTCATGCATTTACATGCTGCAATGACTACCACCATCTAAGCTTTTTATCAGAGTCAAATCAAAACCTCATTTTATGCGAGACGCTGCATTGCATCATGGAACCTTCCTTCTAGATACACCGATCAAACAGGTCGGAGGGGTTTTAGGAGGCTCGTTTAAATACAGGACGTTGTTAAAATGAACCATTCATAGCACATGTACAAGAAACTGCACGTTTGCCAACTCATTTTTATTTAAATTTCAGGAGATTTCTTTCAACTCAAAAGACAAAATGTGTTTTAACTGCCTGTTATCAGCTGTTAACCAGTGCATACGTAAAGTAACCAAGTGGAAATATTCATGAATATCCCGTATAATCTTTGGCCCAAACGTGGCCCAAACGTTTCCCCACATTTGGCTTTGAAAGACGGCGTCGACTCAAAGGGAGCGTGGCGGCCTAAACTCGGTCACGTGTCCACCAGACGTGGCCCAGTTCAGCGGTTTCTTTGGTCCTTTGGGCCACAGCTGGCCCTCACAACACTAGCTGTATTCAGCGTCAAAACTCGATTAGTCCGGTGTGTCGACTGTGTGACAATTTAATGAGCAGTACCAGGTGTGTCAAACATTAGTAACTGTGTTTATCGCCCGTTTTGAGAAATTTCTCCCTTAACATCCACTCATCCATCTACACCAACATGGAGCCGGAGAGGCTTGGAGAGGTAAGGATCACCCTGAACAGGTTCGCCAGGCCAGCAACGGGACATTCGGAGATAAGTAAGACGGAGCCATGCACAGCTTCTCCGTCAGCTGATTTAAAGTCACCCGTCAACTTTACCTACCTTACTTTAACTACCTTCGCCAGTACATTTTGGATAAAATTGCCAAAAAATATTGCACATTTAAGGCAGAATTGCTTAATTTGGGAGAGCAGAGAAAGATCCCGAATAGGAAGATGTTTTACATTCCAAAGCCCTGAGATAAATTCCTGCTTCACGTCTGCATGACCGTCCTACGTGCTTGAGCTCTGAAACACCAGGACCAGGAAATGAACTCACAGTGAGCACAGCAATGAGCACTCCTTGCAGCAGCCCCACCAGGACGTCGCTCCAATGGTGTTTGTAGTCGGAAACCCGGGTGTACGCCACGTAGAGGGAGAACGCTATCAGGAAGAACTGGATGGTGGGTCGAACCAGCCGTGTCCACTTCCCTTGCATTCTGGCCTGGATGTAGAGCTGCGCACATGGAAGCACAGATTTGAGGTCTGGCAACTTATTTAAAAAGGATAAAGTGTAAGTCAAAAACAGTTGGATGGAATCAATAACCATATTGATATATCAGTAAAAGCGACTCCGTCACAGTAACGCACACTTCCTAATTCTGACACTTCTGCAGTAATCTTGCATGTCCCAGCTGTCTTTTAAGACCAACATTATACAAACAACCCTCATACTTGTGAAGATGTACTTCATCTAATTTAGGTAAGTCATTTCTGACGCGAGGCAGAAAAAATAGGCCTGACAAGAGATTTTTTTAATCCATTCAGTGCATGTGTAACATCACATACACAGTATGTGTCTTACTTAACACGCAATGCTTTAGTTAATCTGAAATTGATTGTTAATGAAACAGATGCTTTAGCAGCTCAAAGCATATCCAGGATTAAATCTTCAGATCTGTTGCCTTCCGGCGATTGTATAAAGTATAGTTTTACAACAATGGTGTTATTAAAGTGGAGGCTTACGTCCGGCTTGACCACCTCCCCCTGTTTTGACTCGCTTCGGTGTGTTTTTGGTAAACAGCGGTTATAAAGCTGCACAACGTCACGCGACGAAGGCCGAACACTTACCGACAGAAAGAGCATGCAGTACATCCCGAATGACGAGTGGCCAGAGTAAAACGACAACCTGAGGGGCAAAAAGAAAGAAAATATAGCCGTTTAATAATGAATAAGAGTAAGGATTAGTCGGATTCAAACGTTTATACCCTCAAATACAGCGTACCCAACTACTCCTATGTGAGAAACACCTCTGAAACTATGATCATGGAGCCCTACTGATAAAATGATCATGTTTATATATTGTTTTGTGATTTTCCCACTCGCATAAATCCAGGATGAGGAGAGACTATGACAGATTTTTCTTGGGAATCAGTTTAAATGCAGCGGAGATGAGGCGTCGAGCCGGCTCACCTGGACTCGGTCACATTGCGAGAGTCGCCTGTGCAGTTGATCTGCAGCATGTATCCGTTACAGCTCACTGGGGCGCACACGGACAAGAAGTTTGGCCGCGGACGGCCGATTGTGAACTTTGCCAGGTCGGTCAGTGATTGGCTGATGGCCGCCCCAAACAGGTAGGTTCCCACCACCTTGTAGAGAGCAGACAGGTACTGGTTGAACTGGGAGTTGGAGCGCAGACGTTTGGTGTACACCAGGTAGGCCTCTCCTGTAGTGATCTGTGGACAGAGAGGAGACAGCTCAGGTCATTGGGGGGAAAACATCTTTGATGCACCCATGTCGGGGATTACTTAGTGACTATACTTTTCTTTGGCAGTTGAAACAGAAACTCACGATGACGATGGAGCAGGTGATGGTGACTGCAGCCATGGCTCCATGGGAGATGGTGTCTCTCCTGTAGGGATAGTTGATGCTCGTGTCATCGCAGTAGATTCCTCTCTGATACGGGTTGAACATCAGCGTGAGGATGGCTGAGGGCAGCGCCGCTGCAGGGAAAAACAAACACACTCATTTGTATTCATGTCTATTATATATATATTATTAAACAGTGGACAGAAAACATTGCTGCCTCTTAAGCACAATTATAACTTTAGAAAAGTGCACATGCAGAGGCAAAACGTCAACCTGTGGATGGAAATTGTTAAAAACTGTTTTAAAAGGAGGTTTTCTTTTTTCCTTTAAATTATGTGTGGCTTAATTATGTATGTTTACAAAGAGAAACAGAGACAGATGTTTAACCATCACAGTTTATAAAACCACATCTACAGTTGCGCAATTTATTATTAAAAGACAAATACGTGAAGAAAGTAAGAGAATGAAAAGAATGTTCTGCATGCAAATTAACATTTGATTGTAACTAACAAAAGTAGAAAACGAATTAAAAGCAACACGTTTTAATGCATAACAGAGAACAGAGCAGAACAGACTTCCAGCCGCATTATTGTTAGTGAGATATTTTTATTTAAAGTAAATACGTGCAAAAATCCTCAACATTACGACCCCGTGCCTTACGTCCGGAAAGTCCCTTTTAGCTAAAACAGCCTCAAGTCATGAAAACATGACTTCACTGGACCTCTGAAGGTTTACTGAGGTTTCTGGCACCAGGCTGTCAGGAGCAGATTCTTTAAGTCCTATAAGGTGAAAGGTGGGGCCTCTATGAATTAGACTGGTTTCTGCAGAACATCCCACATGTACTGGACTGAAATCTGGAGAATCTAGAGTCCAGTCAGCACCTCAAACCATTCTGGAAGCTGCACCTTTCCTCCCGAAGGAGGCCGCTGCCATCATGAAATACCGTTTCCATGTTCAGCAATCACATTCATGCACGGTGGATGTTTCTCCAAATACCCCTGACCCACGGTTTCCTTCTTCCCATGCTGCGATCTGGTGCCATGTCTTCCCCAGTAACAGACACGCCTGGACCTGCTCATTAATGATGCCAAAAAAAAGAAAAGACACTTTCCCCTGTAGTTGCATGGCCTATGACAAAGGTTTCTGCAGGCCAAAAGCATGCTGACAGACGACAGGTGGACTACTGCAAAGACCTGCAGCTCAGGAAACAGCTAAGAACACACCATCAGGGGCAACAGCTTCACCTCTGTAGGTCACTGTCCATAAAACAGACTGCCTGTCACCGTGGAAACGTGTGGGGCATTTACAACCGTGACCTCTGACTTCACAATGTTTACACTGCGAAGAGCCTGACAGCGAAGCACTAGAGGAAGAGACACACATACACACACACACACAGGTATTTAACATCCAGCATTTTAAGGAGATGCATGTATTTACAGAGCTGTAAGAACAACTAGTTGTTTCTCTCTGAACAAACAGCAGAAGACATAAACCTGTCTCCTAAATCTGAGTGGGACAATAGTACAATCTATAGCACTAATGTCAGAAACCTTCTGCTCTACAATCTTAAAATAGTGTTCCTGTTTTCAAACACGTCTCAATGAACTGCTGAAGCTAATAACGAGGACTGAATGAAGTTTATTTTCTCAAGCAGCGGCTGTATATTTAGTAGGTGACACAATAAGGGCTCTTCTATATTCACACGTCGCTTCCTTCCTCCTCAGTGCAGACCTGATACTCTGATAAGCAGAACCAAATGAAACAGACAAGGAGAAAAGGTCAAGCATGAACTGCACAGCTGTTGCTGGGACTGTGATGCCCAGTGGACACATGGATGTTCAGCAGTCAGCAGTCTCTGCTGAAGGTGATGGGGAGAGGTTTATTTCACTTCTTGAATTCATGCAGGGATATCATTATAATTGTGTGAGGATACTAACACAGGTCAATTCGAGCCACATTCTGACACATTAGCACTTTCTATACTAGTAAATAAGCGTAAAATGTACTTTATTTGCAGCAAGGGGCTTGCTAAACGGATGCAAGCCAAGAAGTACAGATAGTTGCAGTTCCCCAACAGACCACTAGGGGGCTGGCGTCTCAGTTTCCATTGATCCTCATGTTAAAACAACTTCACAACAGAAAATTTACATATTTAAGGCCTCGCAGAAAAAAATATGGTTCTGGTCACCATGGCTACATTTTGCATTCATGACAACCGTACAGGGGGTAAATTTTTATGTGACTCATCAGCTGAAATTATCCAACTCCACAAATGTATACATTGCTTGTATTGCATGTATACTCTTCTACTTTTTAATGCATTTTTAAAGCTCTTTTTATCTAAAGCACTTGTCATATACAAATAAACTCGCCTTGCCGTACTTAATTACAGGCAAGGTTTTTTTTTTTAGTGACACTTCCATTGCAGTCTATGGTGTGAATGACTAGCTGTCACCACTTTGACTACTTCGTGCTTCACATTTCTGATGAATCACTCCTTCTTTAAAGGTTTTATGGCTTTCTGTGCTGACAACTGCAGCGTCCACTGCCACAGACTCTGGTTTGGTCTGAAAAGGACGGCCAGTCGCTCGTCGGCCACTGCTGGAACTGCCGACTCCTCCAGCTTAGACCTCCTTCAGGGTGGTCTGGATCGTTCCTGTTTGATTAATGTTTAAGGGCCAATGACATATTACGAATACTCACTCATTTAATAGGTCATAAAAAAGCATTAAGAAGTAGTCTTGTTGTGTTGTTGGGTGCCAGAATGGTAGAAATATCACTAATGGCTCCAAATTAAAATTCTAAATCGCTTCCCAGCCGACTAAAAAGAAAACAACTTTGGTTAAAAGTTGATGTGGCAAAAAGACTAAAAAGAAGCTCATGTCTGCGGGGCACACTTCATATCAGGTACGTTAAAAAGGAAAAATGTGTCTAACAGCATCTGGTGGTTATCGTGTCCATCAGAATGGAAAACAAGATAATCAGAAACTGGATCAATTATAGGGGTACTGATTGAATCATCGTCCACTGAGTGTCTGCGTCCGTCAGGTTCCTTTCTTTGTAACACTCACGGTCCCGGTGATTAACTAAACATTGGTACTCGGACTAGGTCACTGGTGCGAGTTCTTTGAGTATTACTTCCATCCATAGCGTTCAAAGCGAGTTAACGTAGACCTGCCAACACCGCATCCAGGTTACTGAGTAGTTTAGCCTCCAGCTATGCCCCGCCCACCAAAATATGTCATCCTGTTAACTTACAAGAAAGGAGTCGATTAATATTTGGATTGACCAGAGCCAGTTCTTGCATTGTTCAGGAAGATTGGCATCGGACCCATTCCTCAAAGCCTCAGTGGGTGATTTTAACATGAATTAGTCGCGCATTAGTCGCCTCTGTCATGATGTTCCCTGTAGTCCTGTGAGATAGTTTCTTTGTTGTTTATGTGTGACGTACTCCTTTAAAAGTGACTTGAAGCTGTCGCAAGAAACAACCAAGACGGGAGCCCAAAGTCACTGTAGGTGGCGTTTGCCTACGTTAGTGACAAGTAATAACACTTCCTTAAAGTAATCAAATATCTCTTCATCTCAAACAGAGACGAGGAGTGTGTAACTTTAAAGCCTGCATCTTGAAATGATTAATTTTGTTGTAGACCGTGCAGAAGTGCAACACGGTAAATGTTACTGCAGCCGGTTTCATGCTCAGTGTGGAGTAGAAAGCCTGGATGACTCAAAATGTTAACACCAATAGTCTGTAGTTAAAAGTAAAGCCAGGTCAACAAAGCATAATTGAAGCCACAAAACTCTTTTCATCCTGGCAGATTTCTTAGTGCACTTTGCAAAAATATGGTTGGCCTGCTGCAGTTTAATTCAAATACATTACATCAATGTAAAAAAAACAAAAAAAACACACATCTGCTTTTAGGCAACAATAGATTCCATTATCATAAATTGTTCATCCTATTATATAAATGTCAATCTTCATGCACACACACAATATTTTTACTGACAGTCTTTAAAACAGCCACTTTGTCGCTGCACAACGCCACAGGAAGACCCGACTCAGCTCTAATGTCTAATGTGATATCTGTTAGCGTCACTAATGGCCTTCAGTGATTACAATTTTCTCATTAAAAGGGAATTTATTTTCATGAAAGGGCGCCCTCCCTTTGCTCCTCACATCTCTGGGTTGATCATTTCTGCAGGTCAAGCATGCTCTCAGCTCCACTTTGAAGTCAAGCCCAGTGAGTGTTTATTTTGCAGGGTGCTGGGACAACACCGAGATAGGAGACTGCTTGTTTGGCACAAGTCTCCGGAGGCGACGCGCTGCTCGGGCGGAGATGCGAGTGGACAGAATCGGGCAGTGGCCTTCGACACGCAGAGATTTATCAGCACTACGTTTGCATAAGCACACATGGTTGAGGAAGTCGATTCTCTTCGAATCACCAGAGTCCATGGAGAGTTTCTATTATCTGAGCAGGACTGGCTGTTTTTATCTGTGTTATTATTATTACAGAAGGCCTGGTATGTTTTTGTAGGCCTGTGTAGTGGGGCAGCATCCTCTACCAGAGGCTGGGTCAGCCTGGTCAAGAGACGGTCTTACTGAAGGAAGACAGGCCCATTGTATCGTCTACGTTTTAATACCTGTTTTATACACATTTTGAACACCATCTTACCAACATTTTTATACTTCTATCTAATAGATCAACAGTTAGTGAAGTAATACGATCAACAGGGTTAACAATGTGAGTCTTTGAGTTTGGCACAGCCAAGATCTGATTATCCACCAATCCAACACTGCTGGAAACCTGCCTTTACTCCCCCTCATACTTATTTGTTAAGTATAGATATAAGATTTTAAACCAATATTACTGATACAATTCATCCATCCATCTTCCTCCCCTTATCCGAGATCGGCTTGGGGGGCCAGTAGCCTAAACAAGGAAACCCGGACTTCCCTCTCCCCAGCCACTTCGTCCAGCTCATCTGGGGAGATCCCAAGGCCTTCCCAGGCCAGCTGAGAGACAGTCTCTCCGTGTCCTGGGTCTTCCCCAGGGTCTCCACCCAGTGGGACATGCCCGGAAGACCTCACCAGGGAGGCGTCCAGGAGGAATCCTCACTAGAAGCCTGATCTACCTCATCCGACTCCTCTCGATGTGGAGGAGCAGCAGCTCCACTCTGAGCTTCTCCCGGATGAACACGGTTCTCACTCTCTCTCCCTCTAAAGGAGAGCCTGGACACCCTGCGGAGGAAGGTCATTTCCACCGCTTGTATGTGTTTTTTCAGTCACTACCCACAGCTTGTGACCATAGGTGACGGCAGGAACGTAGACCAACTGGTAAATCGAGAGCTTTGCCTTTCAGCTCAGCTCCTTCTTCACCACGACAGATCGTTGTGGAGGCCGTACCGATCCACCCATCGATCTCCCACTCCATTCTTCCCTCACTCGTGAACAAGACCCCGGGATTCTTGAACTCCTCCAGTCGGGGCAGGATCTGATTCCCGACCCGGAGAGAGCACTCCACCCTTTTTCCGACCGGGGACCACTGTCTCGGATTTAGAGATACTGATTCTCATCCCAGTCGCTTCACATTCAGCTGCGAACCGCCCGAGCAAGAGTTGAAGGTCTTGGCCTGATGAAGCCAACACAACCATGTCATCTACAAAAAGCAGAGATCCAATTCTGAGGCCACCAAACCAGACCAGACCCTCTCCACTCCTCGGCTGCGCCTAGAAATTCTGTCCATGAAATTAATCGGTGAATTAAGAGAATCAGTGGCAAAGGACAGCCTTGGCGGAGTCCAACTCGGAAAAATAGGAATAGACCTTACCAGGAAGGCTGAGGAGTGTGATCCTCACCCTTCTGTTCCCCTTGGTTCCACCGGCATGTCAACCAAGACAGCCCCACAACATTTAAGGAACTCGGGGCGGATCTCATCGACCCCTGATGCCTTGCCACCCAGGAGCTTCTTAAAACACCTTGGTGGCCTCAGCCCCAGAGATGGGAGAGCCCATCTCCAAGCTCGAAGGCTCTGCTTCCTCATAGGCAGGCGTGTCGCTGGGATTGTGGAAGTCCTCATTACTGCTACAAATATATTTTAAATTAAAATAACAAAAACCTTTAACAATGACACAAGTGGACAAATTCAGCTTAATCCAACTAGTTGATCTGCTAAATCATTTATTAAGTTGGAGTCACTTATTTTTAATTCATGTTGGCAGTTTTCCTATTTTAACAATGATTAATTAATGAGCTTAGGGTTTAAACAAACAAAGGTTTTTACTTAAAAGATAATTCTTCAATGGATCTGGGCAGCCAAATCCTTGTCGACTTGACACTAAAGCTCTGATTTACACGCAAGTATTAGAGAGAGTTTTGTAAAGAATAACAGGGAAAAATATAATAAATAAAATAAAATAAAAAGATCTCAGCGGTAAGCGCTGCTCTACAGAATTATGCTGACTTTGTTCTCTGAATTAAAATGTCAACTAGAGAGTTGAAGAAAAAAAAAAAAAAAAAAGGAAGAAGGATAAGTATTGTTTTACACTTTCATAATCTCTTCTGGCAAAAGCACACCCCGATTCCACTTTGAGAAAATAAACAATGGAATTTGGGATCAGACACAAGTACAACTTTCCCTTGACCTCTGACCCAGCAGGAAGGGGGAAGTGTTCCTGTTATTCAGCTCTCAAGATGTGTGGACATTGCACATGATGTGGGGCCACACTGTTGGCTCCGGAGAGCCAAATATCTGAGATACTTGTGAGGAGCAGCACCGCAAATGGGCAACGGCGAAGTATGTGTGCGTTCGTCTGGAGTCTCCATGAAAGCTCAACAGACGCCTGTGAGCTCAGTCCGTCTGCTGTACAGCCTCACAGGGATTTGTGACAAGTGAGACGGTCAGGAAATAAATATTTAAAAATTGCTGAAATCCTCCTGTTTATGTGGAGGTTGCTTTAAATTCTTTTTGGATTGCATTAAAATTCTCCCTGTGTTTTTTTTTTTTTCCCTCTGCACCGCATTCCCATGAAAATATCTGGGAGAGAACCGGGAGCAACAGTGCGTCCTTTGCTGAAATGTGTTTGAGGCTGAAGTTTCAGATGCTGTTGTTCTGCCTGTATGACAGCCAACATTGTTTGAAAGATTTTTTTTTTTTTTTTTTGGACGGATTAAACTTCCTGTGTTCAGGAGTACTGTTTTTACAAAGAAAGAGCATCACTTCCTCTGAGGATGGGGATTTTTTCTGGGAAAGTTCTACACTGGATGATAACATTTTTTTTTTCCCTATTTTCTTAAGGAAAAAAAAAATGGGGATAATTCTTGGAAACCTTAGATATTCCATGAGGTTTATTTTATCACCTTTAAACAAAGTAGGGCATGCCATTTCAACCCTCTTCCAGTCTTTGTGATTATTTAAGTTCACTGCTGACGGCAGCTTTATTGTAGCGACACAGGAGAGCCATTAATCTTGTAGAACTGAAAAAAACAACACACAAAACAGACTCTTTTATGTTTAATCGCTTCAATAAAGAGAGGGAAGAGGTACTTGGAAATAATTCGAGTCATATTTAAAGTTTGATCTGTCAGAGAGATGAAATCTGGCTGATGTATCAGACTCTTACATTTCTAAACTTAGTCTTCCAGCATGGATTAAATCCCTAAAAGCTCCTCATAACTGACGCGTTTAGAAGTTTATTTCTGGAGGATTTGGAGTTAAAGTCAGGACTCCATTGGTGTGTTACTCAAAGCAAATTATGACAGGTCGCTTGAGTTTTTAATTGATTAAAAAAAAAACAACAAAAAAACACCTTTACAAAACTGTTTACCTCATTAAATATTTACACATCTTTGGATGTCCACTGGCAGCGAATCACCCTCAACTCTACTTAATCAAACATTTAATAAAGTACTGCTCACAGTGTTGGAAGGTTCCTGAACTTTTCTTTGAGAAAAGCTCAACCTCGGAGCTGATCCTTTATGTTGCTCACTATTCGTTTCCAGATCGAGGTACATTGGTACTAAAAATCATATAAAAAGTGTGTGTTTTTTTTCCCCTCTAAATGTGTATTTAAAGTTAATTTAAAAAAGGGATTTCCCAATGTTTTGTGCATTTACTTCTTCATCAACCCCACACTTTGATAAGAAGGTAAATATTTCTCTGCAAGTACTACCATCAAACCCAAGTGACAATATAAACCTCCGTACAGCTCTAAAAAGGTTCTTATTTATGTGTTGTGACTTGCACATTTTCCATGTATAAAACCATGTAAAATGAGAGACAATGGACCCGTGAGTGAATAAATACAAGGGCTTACATCTGTGACTGACTACTACAATGATTCAGGTGAACAGAGCAAATGCCAAACTGCTCAAATAATCCTGTAAATGGTTTTGGCCAGAAACGCCAGCAAGACCTCGACGCGACTTAAATACATCACCTTTACACCCAAAAACAAAGGAGGAACAGTACTGGAGTCTGTGCCTGAAGTGAATCTGACATTCCCCAAACGAGACAACATGTGACTAAATACGTTTTGTTTTTTTCTTAATTGCACTGCATTTGTGATCACTGGGACTCGACGCTGCATTCAAAAAGTATCTGCACAGCTCTGCCCTGGGTTCGACTGCAGGTACGTTATAGACCGAAATGTTTGCATCTCTCTTTAAGTTCTTATGCAGTGTCGCTTTTGAGTGCGTTATAGCCGAACCATGACATTTACATTCATCTGCGTGTGCGTCAACAATCAGTTGTGGGGCTTTCACTTGCGTATATTCGACTTCAAAAGCACTACCAAAACAGAAATAATCCTTCCTCTCATAAAACCACCACAATGCTTTCTACAGGGTCTGAAACCACAGGAGAACAGTAATCGTGGCACATAAAAGCCTGTGTGCGTACTACGTACAGTATTTACAACACGCACGCTTCTCTCTTCTATTTTCGCACAGGGATGTCAGGGAGCAGAAGTCAATGCTTCCCTCTTGACTGGCGCTTATTTGGCAGGAACAGACTTGGCTTTTGCGTTTGTGTGCAGCCACAGTTGGAGGAGCGTCCCATCCGGGTCGTAAACTCGTTAAAGTGGCACATAACGTTCTGCTGAGTAAAACAGCAGCCGTCATCACTCCGAAGCTGCATCTTCTCAGCCTCATGACAGCTCGAAGGGATAAGAAACAAACTGTTCAATGCCGATTAAGATTTAACATTAAAATGTGTTTTTTTTTAAATATACAAATGTCACTCATATGTGTTGTTTTTTTCAGGTTTCTATTTATTAAATATGCTTCTGGTGTAGATATTATTGGATATTCTCTTGAACTCTAAGTGAAGTGGTTGCAGCTGTTGGTTATTTTTCAGTTTCACAAACTCTCACGACAAAAAAAAAAAAAAAAAAAAAAAAAAGGACAAGTTAAACTTCAACTGGACAACTGTAGGATGACTTCAAATGTCAATGAAATGGCACAAAAAAAGAACTTGAACTTGTCATCCTTTTATTCAATGTGCTTCACTTTTAAACCCCTTCAACCTACTTTCACCCTGCACAAACATCTTATTTCAGCCACAATCTCAAAACAAATAACCAGATTTCTTTTAAAACAGTTTCTATGGTCTTAATAAAAAAATTTTAAAAAGAGAATAAAGGAGGTATGGACAGCCCTGCGGACACTCAAACATAAATACAGATATGCAGCCTCGGCACGGCTGAAATGTGAAAATGAGAAGTGAAAATCTCCTCCCTCTGCTTCGTAACAGGAATTATACAGAAAAGTATTAAAGTGTCAGTATTTCATGAGTTTTGATCACAATTCTTGAAATCGTGATTTCATGGAAAAAAAATGCAAAGAAATAAAAATCTGATCAGATTTATATGGAAATGTATTTAAAAAAAAAAAAAAAAAAAAGTGTAGTGCAGTTGCTCTGAAATAAAATTCCCAAATTCCCCTTTTTATTTGCAGAAAAAAAACACTGGTTTTAAAAATACAAATTAAATCCCTTCTGAAATGTTAACAGAAGTAGAGAGCACTTATCATACCTGCAATGTTCCCTTCGCTTACCAGGAGATAAAAACTTCTACTTCCTAAAAAGTACGTGAGACAGTTACCTGAAGTGTTGCTTCTGTAAGAGCCTGCGCTTCACTTTGAGAAAAATACTTCAGATTCATTTATTCGCTAGATTTGTGCAAACAAACAAGAAACTTGATCTGGCAGACTTTGAAGATTCAATTAAAAAATAAAAGCCACCGCAATCAAAAACATATGTACACAAATGTACAAGACAGAACTGATATTTACAGACATGAAGATATTTCACAAATATTCGACTACTGAAAGTTCAGCCGAGCGACGGCCTGAAGGACGCCCTTTAAACTTTGGATGCTGGTGGATGAAGCGAGTCCTGATATTTCTGAACAATAAAAGAATCAAACTGACAGACTCAAAAAGAAGCGGGAGAAAACGCATAGAAAACAAACTTTTGGTGTCTCTCAACTCTGAAATAATGTAAGGGAGTCAACATCAGACTCACTCATAGAAAACAATACCTCGTCATTTACATTACACGAAGTCAACCAGATCTGGCCTGGGACCTGACGTTTACCAGTACTCCTGACTGATGTAAACAAACCAAAACAGACGTCGGTCAGCTGGATTAGCTGCTGCGAGTGGGGATGAGGAGCGCCAGAGACAGATGAAGGTACCATGTACTGGTGTGCTTCAGCATCAGTGCACGAACTGCATGAACTGTTGCCGTCGTCATGTCGACGGTCCAGCCCGTTACAGACACGGGCCAGAACAGAGCAGACCCATTACTTTCATCACTTTGGTAGACAAACGTTGAGAAAAATTTGTAAAAAAAAAAAAAAAAAGAAAAAAAAAATTATATATGTGATAGGAATTACATGTGATTTCCATCAGATTTGGGAAAAAATAAAAAATTTTCTTTTTTTAAGTATATTTTAATACAGTTTTTGACTGTTCGCACTGTAAAATCTGTGTAGATATAATATAGAAACAAAAACAAAAAAAAGTGGATTTGGGGCTCTAGTACGAACATAATCTGTTACCTTTCTGAAAACCTCCGTTTAAGGTCATGTCTCTTTAAGGACACGCCTCCAAACATCCAGAGTGCGCTGATTGGTCGGTTCATCAACTACATTGATCAGAGAACTGTCTGAGACCTGCTAAACTTGTCATTAGGTAAATAAAGACACGTGTGGTTACACAAATGAGCAAATTTAGGCAGTTTTAGAAAAAACAAAGGGTTTTTCTGTGGGATACATTACCCCCCCTGTTGCGTGGACTTTTGAAACACTTCATACTTTTCACAGGTGCACGCAAAAACTGTAACCCACTGAAAGCAACAGAAGAACAAGATGATCCCTTTAAAAGGACGTCTTCCTCACATGGATTTAATAAGAAGATAAGATTTTTCGTGCTGCTATTTAACCTTCTTCCTCCCAAAGTCCACCTTAAATCAACCATTGTGCAGGCTGACTGAAACGTAATGCTTTTATCTTGACGTTTTGGTTTGTTTTTCAGCTGATCATTAAGAAAACAAAAATAGACATGGCTAAACTTGAATAAATATTTACTGAACATAATTATGTCTTCGTGCTCTCTGTTCCCAAAGTCTTAAGTTACTTTTTTTTTTTTTTTTTTTTTAAAGTGTTAGTCGTCTTAAAAACAGAGGAACCTTTTTCATGTTACTGCTATAAGTCATCTAAATGTGCAGACTATAGGAATGACACACAAATAAGATATATAATCAGCTCCAGCAGACCCCCGTGACCCCGCTCCGGATTAGGTGTGTGTAGAAAATTACACAAAAACGATAAAACTGACGCATTCCCTCTACGTCTCTGTGAGTTATAGATCTGGACCACGCATGGCTGAGCCGGTGATCTTTATGTACACCCGTGTATCTTGTATCAACAGAGTGTAACAGTGATGGATAACAGACGCAGGACGTCGATGCATCTGCAGAGAAGAACGGATGAGGAATGAAACGCCGAGCAGCTCAGGGTGAATCTGGGTACTCAGCACATTCCTGCCAAATCACACAACCTACTCACACCTCCTCAACGCTTTTGTAATCAAGAATATCTAACCTGGTGATCGTTTACACGGATAAATGACCGATTGCTGCTCTGTGGGACGAAGAGTTAACAAAAGTAAAGCTTTTTTAACAACCTTGCTTTCTAGAAAGTAATCAATAATTACCACATTATCTAAATCCTGTGTGTACTTAAGATCAGCACTCAAATGACACGTTTTTAAAGTCTTTCAGGAATGAAGGTGAAGAATTCACCACTGTGTTGCAGTCTGAACCGGAAAACTGTTAAAAAGGTTAAATATTAATGTTTATCAGTGTAAAACTGCACCGAAAACCCAAAACGTTTTCAACAGAAATCATTTTACATCGGCATAAAAGACTCTGAAAATCAAAATGAAAAACACCAGGATCAAGCCAGCCCGCCAGCCCGCCAGTCCCGAACGGTCCGGCTCTTTCAGGCACAAACCAGAATTAGAAACAAGATGTTTCAGTGCGTGAGCTCAGGACGCCTCTGAAAATGAATGAGAGCGTAGGAAAGGATGTTTGGCCCAGACTTGGCCCGTGTAAGCGTTTTCCTTTAGTTTTTAAATCTATTAGTCAAGGTGAGTGTGGCTGCCTAAACCTGGCCATGTATACAGCAGACACTGGCCCAATTCTTCATCGTCTTTGGACCTTCATTCCACACCTGACCCTGGGAACACTTACGTTAATCTAAGCAGACACTTTCATTCAAAGTGACTTACAACAAGGCAAAGTGAGTGCAGTTAAAGCAGCAGGGTTAAGAAGTTAGACTGATAAAGCAGTGTGTGATGGGAGGTCCTCGTGGAGGAGAAGAATTTTCAGAGCTTCTTGAACCAAGAGATGGACAACCTTGCTCTTCTAGGAACTGGTGGCTTGTTCCACTGTTGAGGAACCACGTAGGACCGGGTTCCAGCCCTCGAGGGCCGCCTTCCTACATGTTTTAGATGTTTCCCTGCTTCAACACATCTGATTCAATTCAATATACTTTATTAATCCAGTGAAGGGAAATAGATTTTCCAGTAGAACCCGTCCAAGAGAACAAAAAACAGACATAAGACATAGGTAGACAGGCGCCTGAGGCCGCAGCCAAAGAGTCGGCGCAACCCTTTTCATTTGACTGGATCATCATCAGCTTGTCGTCACGGTCTCCACAGCTTTGTTAATGACATATTCGTTTGAATCAGGTGTGTTGAACCAGGGAAACATCTAAAACATGCAGGACAATAGGCCTCGAGGACAGGAACTAGACACCCGTGATGTAGGAGAACTTGACGGAGATCACCTCATGTGAGGAGAGGGCAAGGCCAGTAGATGTTCTTCTGGTGAGCCAGCTCATGGGAGGAAGCATAAGCCTTTACCATAGAATTTAATCATAGTTCATGAACTTTGGACACTTCTGGACCACATGGCCTCTGCCAGAGCCCAAACCCGTCTGCTATGTGGATTCCCATCCATATTCCAGGTAAACAATGGAGTGAATTGGAACACTGACCTGTGGTCAGAAGGGTAACGCACTCAGCTCAAAACCCCGATACTGACTGGTGCACAGGTCTTTACAGAGGCCTTCCAAATAAACTGGACTCTTTATAGATTTGTGAGATCCTAATCTGCAGAGAATCAGACTAATCAGCATCCTCCACCTCCAGCGTTGGGGTCTTAAAGGCGTTGAGTTTGTATGACTGGTTGAAGTTCACCGTGACAGTGAAAGACCAACGCTTCATCCAGTTATCTGCTACTCCCTTAAGAAAAATCTGTAGTTTTTTTTTTTAAAGTTACCCAACAAAACACTTCAACACGTCCCAAGGCCAGTTTCACTTTTTTTTTTTAATGATTCTGTTGAACCACAATTCAAAAGCAACATCTGATTTCAATAATGGTTTTTTAGTAAACTATTGTTTTACTTTTCTTAGTTTTTCAAAGTTATTTTTGAAACTATTGCATTTTTTTATGTATTTAATGGAAAGGTTTAAACTAAACCATCTGTGATTTATGCAGATTATCAGAAAACAAGTTTGCTTTTATTTTCTGATTCATGCCATAAAGATTTCTTAATCTTTTTAAAAAGAAGCACATGTGTAAAGAGAAATGTTGCAATTGGGATGTTTTAGCCACAAGATGTTCTCATCGTGACGCACCTCTACAAGGAGACCGACAAATCCTTCAACAGATGTTTTTTTTTCTTAAATATTTGTGAACTTACTAATAAAACTCAGTGACTCTTCATCGTAGAATTTTAACACTATGCCTCATCATTGATTTCACAAATTGCTGTTCTGGCATTGACTCAGCCTTTCACTTGTAGTGCTCTGAGGAACCCTGACTGTCTGTCTGTCTTTGCCATCAGCACAAAGATAATGACACTCCTTCACGATGTCTCACCTCACTTACAAGCTTTAATCATGACAGAGTTTGAAGAAGAAATACTTCTTGAACAAAGATGAAACTTAGGTGCATTTACAGAGGACTACACACATAAATTTAAGGTAGAAACCAGTCATTATCATTCCACCCTGTCTCACAAGGTGGATCCAAAATTGGAGACCTGCATTCAAAAACGACACATGCACATGCTGAGTTTTCCTGCAGGCAAATTTGGACTTAATCTATTTTGCCACTATAAGTATCTAAAAAAAAAAAAAAACATCTGTCAACATCAGCGTCAACTATGTGAAAACTGTGACACAACAGCTGGAAGATACCCATTAATGGCTTTGCGTCAACCCCAGAGTGCAGAACACGTCGCAGCAAGTCGTTTAGTTTCCTGTACAAGGCTGTGGAGTGCAGAAACACACCGCAGCCCCCCCCCCCCCCCCCAAATGCACTCTCACTCGCGTCCACACTCTTGTCCATGTAAGACAGAGGGATGCATTCACCCCCCCACCCCACACACACACACACACACATCTCATCTAGTTTCCAAAACAGGATTTCAACTGTCAAGAGAGATTCAGTGACACTGATCTCTGCTCTTCCTCCTAACCCTAACTTAGAAAAAAAAAGAAGAAGAAAAGGTCACAAAAAGTCAGTAAGCTGGCGAACAGCACAAAAAAGCGATCAGATGATTTCATGTGCATGCACAGCACTCTCACACAATCTAAATACGTTTTGCCCTTCTTTAACCCTAACGTCACAAGTGAATGTTTGAACCTAAAGCAAAGTCTTTAATTCAAAAAAAAAAAAAAAAAAAAAAAAAAAAAGACTTTAAACTTGGGAACTACACTTTAGCCGACACAAAGTTGTGTCCTGTCAGGTTTTGGTCCTTTATAATAATGTGTAAAAGCAACATGCCGACAAATTTCCTTACAGGAATCAGCTGGCTGCACCGTGACAGGCTGACAGATAAGGAAAAAAATATCAAGTATTCTGGCGTCACCTTCGATATTCCGCTGAGGAAGTCAGCGCAGTGACCATCCACCAAACCATCCACATCTGCGTTGGAGAAGGATTCAATTTTACTTATTAGGAAATTATAGGATCAAAAACGACGTGCAAAGATTCTTGCACAATTTTTGTTTAGGCCTTAGAGAGGCATGATCAAATTTCACTGAATCCACAAGTGTACTATCTGTAAAAGATCCATAAATCAAATTGAGCGTCACCGCGAATGTAGTTCCAAAAAGAAAAAGGAAGGTAGTTACATTTGAGGTTGTATTAATGATTTTCTGCAGAACATGTTCTGTTGAAAAGTTTGAAACTGATCATTTTCACAGCCATTATGTCAGCACGAGGAAGGAGAAACGAGGGCTTTCACTCACCAACAAAGACGCAGAGAATATCCACCGCGATTAGAATCAGCTTCTTTAATTTCTCTGTCATGTTTCCTCCGGCGTCGCGTCACTTTCATAAATGAACCACGTTTTAATAAAAACCGGGAGCACGGTTGTAGTCTGGGGACCACCAGGTGGAACTGGATACAGCACAGAAATACCCGTGTTGTTTTTCTTTCTTCCGGCTCCCGTCCACTGCGTACCTGCCTGTCTGCCTATCTGTCTGAGCGGCGAGGTTCCAGGTGAGCAGCAGGGCTGAGTCCTGCCTTTCTGCGCGCAGAGACTCCCTCCGTGAAGTCACTCTTAGGTTCGATGATCTGCTGCGATTCACCGGGGATCAATGTCGTTCACCTACGCGTCAATAGCTGCAAACCTAAACCTAACTCCAAAGACAAACACGACACTTCTTTTTATACTGCATTTGAGGTATTTTTTTTATTTCATTTCACTGGGCAACATGATGTGGAGGCTACTTTATAAAAGTACAAGGATGTTGATAAAAATGTATTTTTTTTCCACACAAAAATATTCATATGAAATAGAGAACTCTTATAAATCCAGTTTTAAAAAGAGTCTCATGTGTCTCTTGGACTACATGTGACCTCGGTTTGTGGTCATTTGGCTGGATTGGAAGCTACTAAAAATTATGAAAGTAAAGTAAATAAAAATAAATAAATATTAAAAACATTTATATGAAAGGAAATTGCTCTCAAATTCAATTTAAAATAAAGGTATTTCATGTATAGTTACTATATCCGGTTTGGGTTTGGAGTCACTACCACATATAGCCTTAAATCGATTAAAAACAATAAGTAAAAAAAAAAAAAAAAAAAAGATATCCTGATATTCAACAGAAAAACTTAAGAGTAAGTCATAGCTGTAAAGACGACTATCCTGAGCGGACGCGTGTCGAAAACCCAAACGTAAACTAACTTCAGCTCGATGTGGGGCGCGGCTGTTACAGCGGGTTGTCATAGATGAATTATCTTTGGCACTTCCTCTGCCTTCAATCGGAATGGGAGTGTAGGAGGGAATCCCCAAATTCGTCTATCTGCGTTTTTACTCGTATTTCTTTAACATTTTTACACTGGAAATTCTATATATACTATATGGAAATAAAAGATGGGCCGTTTTTGCTGGTTTTTAACAGCAGAGTCACTGAGAAAAGTGATCTGCAGCAGACGAAAAGACTGAAAAGAGCAAGGACACTGCTCTTTCAGATGGGAAGGTGCTCCTTATTTACAGGGGTTACAGGGACCAGGAAGGTTTAGGCTACGTTTCCTTAAGCGGTGTTTCTATATCATAAGATTTACTTTTCCTGTTACTATGAACGGAAAGAGGGAGACAATCTTTCTTATTTGTGTTCCCTCCCAATATTAGGGAAAGACTGGAAAGAGCAGCCAGCAGAAACATAAGACAGGCAGCATAATGATATATATGTCTGTATAAAATCAGCCTGTGAATCACTCAATACTGCAGATATTTTTATTGTTTAGATTACTGGCCCTGCAGGTCATTTTCTTCAAACATTTTATTAAGCCTGGAGTGTATCTTACAAGGTAGCCACAGTTATGTTTTTAATAGACATAGTCTCGTGTAAGTTATCTATATTGATCATATTGGTGACAAATGTGGTGTTTTTCACTGTGGGTTTGATAAAGCTGACAGCCTCAGTGATGCCTTTATCTCCTTCATTAAATCATTGATATGTTGGATTATTTCCGTAGAAAGAACACATTTTATATCCCGAGCTGCAACTGACAACTTCCGCAGTTTGTAGAGTGAAACATACAATATAAGCTTATTTAAACTCTAGTGAGTCTACTACTGGGGCACAGACTTTTTTTTTTTCTTTTGTTTGTGTGGCGTGTGTAAAAACCCTCTTTATTGAAAAACATTTACTAAATGTGCCAACGTGAACGTAACATATCAGTCTAAAGAGAAAGTAGAATATAAATCTAAATACTTTCATTTTTGTGTGTGTTTTCTTGTACCTTCCTCCAACTTCTAATTACAAAATAGTATTAAAGGTTATGGTGGAGGAAATGAATCAGGGTAGGTTGTTGTCTTTAACAGCGTTATGTCTTGTACTTCCGGTGGGGCTCTTCAGAATAAAAGCTCAACAACTATATTTTCACCTTGGACTGTGTAAGAAGAACTGGACAAACTGCCTGTGACATCACGCACAGGTTTTCTAAAGAGGGCTTTTGAAGTCCTTTTTTGTACGGCGCGATGTTGTGAATGGGAACAAGTGGGCCATGAAGCCAGCTGGAACTCACCTAGACTAGTCAAGTCACTGCAAGTTACATGTTTCAGCTTATGTGTACCTATTATGCCAAGTGATATCTTTATACTCATCATGATCAAATCTGGCCGCACATCTACATCTCAGAAACGCGCGCTCCCACAGCTGAAACGAGGACTTGCGGAGCTTCGCTGGGACTGACATTTGCAGCCACCCGCCCAGTAGTGAGAGCCATCCAAGTAAAGGCCCGTTTATGCTTCGACATTTTCTGTTTTTGCTTCAATCTTCTGCTATCATCAGATTTTCAGACATAATGAGGATCCAATTTGACAATTAGATGCGTATCCTGTCCTTGTTTGAATAAATAAGATCTTGCTGGCGTTGAATTTAAATCAGCAGCCACCGGATGTTTGAGGGCTGATGGTGTTAACTGGTTGGGTAAAAACCGAATGAAACCTTTGAATAATTCAGTGCTTGAGTCATTTGACCCAGACATGAATCCAATTCCCACAAAGGTCCGATAGCTGTGGCATTTCTATTTTCTTTTATCCATTTCCCAATGTCAAAGAGCCTGTTAGAGCCAGAAATTCCAGACTTTTTTAAAAAAAAATAGAAGAGTCACAAGAAAACATTAAGCAAAACAGTTGTTAAGGGATCATCAAAAATCCTTTAAAAAATTAAATAGAGCAGACTGATGAACACGGTCTCTGTCTGGGGCAGGTTTGGAGATGATGGTTTGGGGAGTGGCCAAACACTCTGCAGTTACATTTGCAGGATCAGCTTATCCTACTTTAACGAGCTTAAATGTCTGATGTGAAGTGAGACTCTTACAAGTCTGGAGAACTTAACACACATGTAATAAAAAAAAAGAAATCAAAGCACTGAATTCATCTCACAGCAAATACACTTTTAATGACAGAATGGACACTTATGTACTGCACATATTTTAAAGGTAAAATATACTAATACTGTAAGCCAAAGTCGCATAAAACACGTGATACTCACACGTACTTCACAGAAGCACACTTACTTTACTCTGCAGAGGCCACAGAGCCGCTGTGAGCCAGCAGTGAGTGTCAAACTATATTTTATGTAAAAATGTTGATGGAAACTTTACCAAAAAAGATCATAAATGCATCTAAATGGCACACTGGGCATTTGGTCTTCATTAGCAGTGCTGAAACACAATAACTTCAAAGTCATCTTCAATGAACACTTCAACTATACAGAGGATTATTTACATGCCAAAAATGCAATAAAAAAAAAACACAAAACAGCTTCATAATGGCTCAAACACCAACACATGGACTCACCAAATCTACAAGAAGTCCACCACGCACCACTGGATTTCTCATAGTTTCTTTTTCCCTGTGATAAACTCTTGTGGAGGAAGAGCCTATTTTAATTTCCCCGTCTCTAAAAACTCTAATAACTGCAGCACAGTTTGACTAACAAACTGACTAACATTATAATCTTTCTGCAGGATTCGTAAGTTTAGTTTGAGTTGAACTGAAGACAGATTTAGTCATGTCAGAAAGTCATATTTACAAGTTTCACAGCTTGAAACAAAATATGTTACTCCTCCTGCATATATGTAATGAATAAAAAAAAAGAACATTTGTATTCAAATAAGCAACATTCTTTTTTTTAAGTATTGCTATTAAAGAGTCTAATGCAATGAGACTTCTAAGCATTTGGACACAGACAAGCTCTGATTTGTTGTTTTAGATTTCGTTGTTTGCTGGGTGTAAAACAAAAACATCAATATTACAGTTATGTATAATAAATAGGGGCTTGAGGAGCAAGAAGGTTCCTGGTTCGATTCCCGGGCCCTTTCTGTGTCTTTCTGTGTGGAGTTTGCATGTTCTCCCCGTGCTTGCGTGGGTTCCCTCCAGGTACTCCGGCTTCCTCCACGGTCCAAAAACATGCGTGTCTAGGTTGATTGACAGCTCTAAATTACCCGTAGGTGTGAGCGTGAATGGTTGTTTGCTTCTCCCTGAGCGTTGCGGCAGGAAGGGCGTCGGGGTAAATCGATGTGCGGACTATGATCCGATGTTACAACTCCCTCTGCTCAGAGGGATTAACATGAAAAGGTTGATGATAATAAATACGACTCTTCGCCTTAATTTGAGATCATTTACATCCAAACTGGCAGAAGTGTTTAGAAACTCTATTTATGACAAATGTTGTAGCCTGGATCCATAAATCCACTGGAACTTAAATAATATTTACAACCAACTTTTAATGGGTATTTTTATATATTAGTACAGCTCTAATTCCAAAAACCTTTCTCCTGCTTAGATAAAATGTTAGAATAACTTACATAATCAGTGATCACGATAAATGTAAACATGTTATTTTAAGACAACGTGCTCTTAAGTGAAACTAAACATCAGAGGATGTGCATGGATCACATGGGACATTAAGATAAGATAAATCCACAAAAATGGAATGATGAAAAGGTGAGAGCGATGTCTTACGACTGTCAGAGAGCACGTCTGGCCTGATGATGGCTGTGGGCTGCAGTGAAAGCATCATATCAAATTTGCTGCCCTCTGTCTGATGGGAAAGCAAGAAGGAGGAAGGAGATGCATTGGTGAAGTCGAAAGCAGAGTCACGCCTTTGATGCTGCTTCAGAAAGATACAGGAAGTCTGCTTTTCATCTGGGAACTCGTATGAGTCACTGACTTCACCTGGCTGCTGCAGCTTCGGGTCATTGATGCTGATTGTGCTGGACTGATGTTTAGCGGACTGGTCATTGCTGTAAGACTGGAGGGGGTCATTTGGAGGAGTTTGAGAGAGGAGGATGCTGGAGTAGATGCAGGGGTTGGAGGAAAAATCCCTGACTGGAGTCGTCTCGGGTTCAGTTGAACTTCTGGGGAATTCTTTCTCTGAAATTCCAACAGGGAGTGGAGTGGGTTTGTGGGAGGAATGTGTTAGAAGATTACAGATGCTCTGACACCGGTGGTGCTGCCTGAAATCCAGCCACTCATCAGCCAAAATTAGTTCACAGTTGTTGATTTCAGGCTTCTCCTGCACCACTAACAGGCTCATACTCTGAAAGACAGAAAAATAAAATAAAATAAAATAAAATAAAATAAAATAAAATAAAATAAAATAAAATAAAATAAAATAAAATAAAATAAAATAAAATAAAATAAAATAAAATAAAATAAAATAAAATAAAATAAAATAGCAATCAAGTCATTAAAAATGACATGGAATGAATTTTTTTTTTTTTTTTATTTCTAAAAGTCAACGGTAAATATTAATTCTCTTGGTACAATCCAAAAGTACTTTTGGCATTTCTAGCTCAGGGGGTCCCCCTATTGGTGTAGAGGTTAAAGGCAAGGTAAGCAGTTACTGGATGACATCCCATCTTTTGATATATAAAAAAAAAAATAAAAAATCAGTTAAGTTACCTGACTTTCTAAATGTTAGAGATTTAGGTATAAATACAGTTAAGAAAAAAAGATCCTTTAACCTCAAAACGTGTTTCAGGGTTCCAGTTTGACACGCTGCTCTTGGATGGATTGGGGACACCTTGCTGCAGCTTCTGTTTCACCCTTGACATCACGGCAAAATGAAAAATACATCCCAAGACAAGGTTTTTCCCATGTTATTCTGTACAAATCACTGGGCGTCATGTGTGTTTATTTGAGACTGTCTCTGCTTTCTCACCTCTTCATTTGTACCAGGCAGGTCATCAGCATCAGCCCAGCCGAAGTGAGTATGAGTGGGACAGCAACACACGTCACTATCGAGACTTCGTCGAAGCCTTCCGTCACAACAAAGTTCACATTAACATATACTAGTTTATGACTTTAAAAAGTTGGATTCTGTAAAGGGTGTTTTATATTCACCAATGTGCACGTTAAGCTGGTTTCCAACTGGTCCAGTGCCAGCAACGGTGTTGGCCTGCATGTAGATGTCATGGTTGCCAGGTGACAGATTCTCCAGAGTGTAGTGGTGAACATGAGCAGGAACCAAAATACCTGATTAAACACATTATGGTGTTAAACACAGCTGCGAGACATGGAAACATTGAAAATGTAAGAAAATATAATATACGGTAAAACGATGCTCTGATCCGAAGAAAGACTTCTTCTGCTCAGGTGTAACAGATGTCTTTCCCTGTACAGATGTGTGTCACTCACTCCTCGCTGACTGGTTTCTGGTTTTGTAGAAGAGCATGTAGTTGCAGAGAAAACCATGAAGCAGCTCCACGGGTACAGGGGTCCAGCTGAGCTCCACCGTGCTGCCAGAGATGTGCTCCACTCTCACATGAGGACCAGCTGAGGGCGCTGTGGGAGCAGAGGGATGGGAGATGGAGCATCACCACGGATGGAACAAGGGCCTGTCTCAGGAGATGCTTCCTCTGCATTGTTGTCTGGAAAACAAGTAACCAAAGTAGCCATCCCTCTACTAACTTTACCCTGATCACTTTTAAGATGACGTAATCCCACCTAGACAGGATGAGCTGGTTGAAGTCAATCTTGTGCCATTCACAAAGATTAATTATTCATCAAGCACATACAACCAGTTTTGACTTCCAGCCTTGTCCCGCTTACACACAGATTCCGCTTCTCTGACGTACGCCTTGTCATGTAACCTCATTAGTAAACAATTAGTTGTCAAATGCTCCTCCAGTTGATTTTGATTCGTGTCAATTACTTTTCCAGCCTTTTGTTGCTTCTGTTTCAGCTTTTTTTTTTTTTTTTTTTAGATGTTTTGATGCCATCAAATTCAAAATGAGCTAATATTTTCCATGAAATGTCTCATCGTTGCCATCTGATATGTAGTTATGACCTACTGGGAATATATTATGCGTTTATGAGATTTGCAAATCATTCTGTTTTAATTTACATATTACACGGCACCCCAACTTCTTTTTCAACTGGAGTTGTAATATTCCTATAAATGAAATCGAAACTGATATTTTGACATGGATAAAAATCCTGTAAATGACGACGGTGCCTGTAAACACACTTTTCTAAGTTCAAACTGTATTAACACTGCCTATCACGCACCTCCTTGCCGTGTGTAAACGTGAAGCGTTTTGTTTTTCCCTGCTCCTCGGTCACCGTACAGTATTTTGACTGAAACAGCATACCGCTCCATCGGCTTCACTCCCTCTAAAATAAGACAAAGACAAGCACTTGTGTCTCATTCACAGAACAACAATCATAATCCTATTTCACATTTGCAGCGGCAGCGTATTATTTTGCATTCACCCGTTATGATCAGCTTTCTACAAGAGCTATTCAACTTTTCCCAGTGGAGGACGCCGCCTGGTTTCTCTCTGACAGCAAACCACTCCACGACAAAACCGCTCACTGATGGATTTGGTGGAAACGTCCAGCAGACCTCCAAGCTGCTGTCGCTCGTCGGTCTGGCGGTGATTATGTCTGGGGCCGGCGGATCTGAAGACGCACAGAAGGGAAAACCAGTGTGAACAGGGATGACGGTGTTGTTGACGAAGACAAAAGGAGGGCAAAGGTTCCCAGGATTTATTTAAAAACGGAGTGGAGACGGCCTAGACAGCATAGACAGAATCCCAACATGTAAACAGTGCATCAGCTGCCGTTCTGTGTGGAGTTTCCATGTTGTTATGTTTTTAGGACGTATGAAAGATTAAAATCATTTTGATAAGTCACACACTTACTCATACTTACTTGGAGATACAGAAAAGAGAGGTAAACTTTTACCAGTACAAGCACTAAAACAATTTAAAGAGTGAAAACGGTCACACTGCGTGCTTTAGAAAATTATTTAAACTGTCTTCTACGCATATGAACAAAAAAAAAAAAAGTTAGACAATAACGCAGCTGTTTTGTGCATCATTTATGCCTCTGCCGGCTTATTGTAGAGCAAATAAAGGAAGATGAGTGTCTATAACTGATACAAACGCTGAAATGGGCTCACCTGTTTCAGAGGTGCCAGGGAGCCAGATCCGAGCTTCTGGCGATGCTCCTGCAAACGTGGAGGCTGTGAGAGAGCAGGACGAGTATCCATCAGGGAGAAGCAAGTTGCAGGAAAAACTTGGATGACGCAGGTCTCTGCAGCTCTCACGGTCGCTTTTTGTCTGACAAGTCAGATTGTAAAAAACAACTCTGCCATTGGCCAGCAGACGTGGCAGGGGCTGAATGCCAAAAACACAAACCACAAGAGAAAACAGTCAGTAAAACCGCAAAATAGCTGCTGCGATATGATGCATATTTGAAATCACACAATCCTGATTATATAAAAAATGACAGGATGATATTGTTTTATCCCTCACTTAGGTCTCAAATCAAATAACGCTGCAAAGCTATGAATGAGTAACTAGAGGGAGATCAAATAATAATCACATCTTAAGATTATTAAACCGCAAACCCTAAAGCTCATAATGATAATGAGAAAATGTTATATTACAAATAAAGACTCCAAATGTTCAAGGCACACACACCTTCCAAAGCAGAGAAACCAGTCTCCACCCAGTTGTGTTTGTGTGCAATACTTTCCTCCAGAACACTGGTGGGACCGACGGAGCTGGTGGAGGGAAGTGGGGAGAATTATTACGGCAATAGGAAGACGAGGAAAACTTTTGGATTGATTGTTGGAGAAGTGGAGAGCTTTCTTCCAGATTTTATTGAGGCTCAGAAGCTTGGGTATCCCAAAACCTTTTGAGTAATCGATGTTCATTTCTTGAACAAGGCCCCAGGCCATTTAAGTTCCTGTTCCTATAAATGTACATGAAGATCCAGCTCAACGATTGGGAGCGAGGATGGATCGGTTTCTATGAAGTTCATTTGTAAGAAGGACCTCTCTGCAATTGGCTCATTGTTCTAGAGTTAGAACCTCGTAATTGTTATATTTCATCAAATTTGCATCTAACAAGGTTTTGCAGACAGACACAGTTACAGTATGGTATTAAAACACATTTGGCGTGCAGTTTGAACACCTGAGACACGAGTGAGGTTCCCTCAGACTTAGGAATATCTCCAGAGGCCCTGTGTGACAGAGAAATCAAGGCGTCACATCCCTTCTTTAAACACACCAGTGATGGAGAGCTGCTCACCTACCAATTACCATCAAACACAAGTCATATTCAGTAACACAAATAAACGTACCGGCTGTACGGCAGCACTTCAGTGCCTTCTTTTCCTATTCAGAGAAGTCAAGCAGACTTTTAAATACACTTATCAAAAAGTGGGAAAAATCCAAACAAACCCTTTAAAAGTTCCTTTCATGAATCTACAAACATGCTGAATATGGACACAAACAACAAGAAGGTGATTTTGAAGGTGTTTCGATAACAGCTTTTGAAACTTTTAGGCTCAATGACTCTGTAAATGCTCTTTATCTGTTTCCACCCTCGTGTGATGATCATTTTTGCAGTGAGTCAGTTGGCTTCATCGATTCTTCTCACCATCTTCTGCTGTCCTTCCCATAACTGCATTGCTCCAGGGGCTCCAGGGGCTGGCCGGGCCCTGGTAGCGGTGGCGAAGCTGGATGATGTACGTGGTGTCAGGTCTGAAGAGGCAAACCAGGGCGCTGTAACCCGTCACTGTCACATTTCTGACCTGAACCTCCAGCGGGACGTGCTAGGGAAACAGGAATGGTGAGAATTCACTTGTGAGGAGCAGTGCATTTACTTCATTTCTCTCATGCTCTCTCATCTTTGCAGAGTGTCATTCATCCACTCATACGTGTGCAGTTTGGACGTTGTGGCTCACTTGCTCGTGTGTTGTGTACTTTATTTGGGAATTCAGGTGTCCAGCTTGGATTTCTGAGTCGGAGACTGGAAAAGCAGACACGTTGCGGCTCCAGACTATGTTCAGACACTTGGGTGAATCCCGGACGGACTGAACACTTTTCAAAGTCCCTGGAGGCAAGATCACTGAGGAGATCAAGGACAGCAAAGCGAGTAAGAAGATTTGAGACTTCGCTGAAATACTGAATCTGCTACTTCACTTTATTTGTGAAGCTGATGGAGGTTCATTTTTGTTTTCTTGTGGTTTGTTTGTTTTGTAGTCGCCAACTGAAACGCCTCACCTTCTGTCCTGCCAGACTGACATCGACCCTTTGATGAAACGTGCTGGATTCCAGTGTGTGCTGTGACGCGGATGCAGTAGTTGATCCTCACGGTTGAGCCGTGGATTCCCGCCGTGCAGCTGGTGCCAGATGTGGTGCAGGTGAACGTCTTCACATCGCTGCTGGTTTTCGAGTAATCGATTCCACTTATCCCCCAGAAATACACAAACAGACCCAGAGATTAATATAGAAGCAGCTACTAAACCTTAACCCCAAATACCAACATGCTCGGTCATGAGAAAGAGGATGGTTGTATGCATCTCGGTTGTGTGTGTGTGTGTGTGTGTGTGTGTTGGTGTGTATGTGTGCGTTGGTGTGTGTGTGTGCGTTGGCATATGTCACGCACATAACCTGGCTCACAAACACAAAAAACCTCTCTGATATACAACAATAAGATGCAAATAACTTTGGGTTCTGACAAAAAGGTAACACCCTCAGAAAAACAGGAAATAGAAACTGCAAGACTCACACCAATCAACTGTGCCATCAGAGCTTCACACAAATGTAAGATTTCAAAAAGATGTTAAAACGCATGCCAAATGACTTTGGAACAGTAAAACCATCTTAAAACAGCAAAAGCACAACAGTTTTGACGCTTAAACCTGTCCAGTTTTTATGGGTATGTCCTCATGTTCAACAGAGACCTCAGATTTCAAAACTGATGAAAGTAAAGAACTTGCACCACACCAGATTTCAACAGAGGACACCCTAAGTTACGGGAAAATTGTATGTTTTAGAGTGAATGGTAAGATTACAATGCACATATGCAGCCCAGAGGAAAACCACAAAAGGTTTGCTCATCAAAAACAGGGTGAGCATGCCATATCAGCCACAACATCAATGACAATATCTGCATCCTTCTCACGCTAAAGAGCAATATTTTTATTCCTACAGGTGCCCTGAAGCTGTTTTTCAAGTTCATTGCCTTTAAAAGGCAAAAACATTTTCCACCCATCCACCACATCTCGTCTAATTCAGAACCGCAGGGTGTTGGAGACGATGCCGCCAGTGAACTGGTTAGTGGTGTGGTTGAACCGGAACAGGTCGCCAAACCATCGCAGGACCGCTGCGATGAACTACCTTACCGTCTCACACTCAGCAGGTCCTAACATATGGCAGAAAGTTGCTTTAAATCTCTGTACTCTGCGGAGTGATAAAATCACCTAGAACAAATAAAAAGAACCAAGGGATGTGTGGGAGGGAAAAAAAAGAAAAGGTTTTTATGACATCTAGAAACAAAACAATCCAAAGAGAGGTCTACCTCAACAGGGGCCAAAATCTATGATGCATACGTAACAATACACATCTGTCACAACCTTTCTGAAACAAACAATATAGCCATCTGTGCAGAGATGGTGAAAGTGCATCGAGATCTTAAAAAAAAAAGTCACTTCTACTGTATGGGTCTTTATATAACTGGCATCAAGATCAGACAGGCTGACTGCGATAGTTAAGAGACACAAAAGAAAGTTCTTTTGTAGGATTCAGGAAAGCACTGTGATGCAGCCAGGTTTGTGTCAAGAATGTGGGTTTTCAAACACTGATCTCTTTTCACATAGTTGGTATCTGAGTTTAATTTAGTTTCTGCTGTCATTATTCAGGTTTTCCTTTGTTTTCTTTTTTTTTATAAGTTAGTTTCTAGTCTTTTCTGTTTTCCTGTATGAAAACCATGCAGATTAAACATAAAGATGCTCTCACAATGAAAAAAAGGTGTAATAAGATGACCGTTAAACATCAGAATAAATGCAGGTAACTTCAGTAGCAGATAGAAGAACGTCTGTCCTCTTAAGCGCTTCGATTTGGAAGTAATAATAGCTTTATATAACCCATTACCATTTATTTGTTAAGGGTTTTTCCTTAATTATTTAAGAGTTGGATGTAATCAATGCATCCTTATCAATTGGCTGTATGACTCAAGCTTTTAAGGTTGCTATCATTAAAACTACTTCTTAAAAAAAGTTGTCTTGATCCAGGTGAGCTAACTAATTATATCGAGAAAAGTCCAAGGTAATTATTAGAAGTGTTGTTGTATTAATACGAGCCAGCTGTCCCTTATTAGGTAAATTCTGCCTTTTATCTACCTTTTATTCTTTTATTTCATTACATTCTTTGAAAAACTGTTATAAGTCAAATAATCCTCCATTTGCATAGAGTGATTTATGAGAGAATCTGAGAAGAGTTTACCGAGGATCTCTAGATAACATCCTAATATGGAAACAGCACTGTTGAAAGAAGCTTGAACATGTTATTGGTATTAAAAGGATCTGTATTAACTTGTTCTAAGTCATATTTAACAAATTGATTCAAGTTTGTTCATGTGAATGAGAAACCCCACCTTCTTCTTACACCAGAGTTGGTCATGGTGTTCCACAGGGTTCTATGCTTGAGCCAATTCTTTTCATTCTCTACATGTTCCCATTACTACCACTAGGCAGCATGGCAGGAACTTTAATTGCTATGCAGAGGAGACTCAGCTATACCTGCCCATGTCGAATGAGTCGGATGAGATTAGTACATTTACTGGATTTCATACACGTTATAATGATATACAGACCACAACTCATTTTTCTGTTATTAGACTCAGATAAGACTGACATTATTGTCTTTGGACCTAAGCACTGAAGAAATCTAGACATCTGGAAACCTTGGATGACATTACTTTTGCATGTATTATTACTGTGAGGAATTTTACTTTTGATTAGGATTTATCCTTTGAATCAAATTTATTACACATTTCTAGAACATTTCTAGAAATAACAAAAATCCCATCTCAGAGTGCTGCAGAGAGACTATCCCATGCATTTCTTACTTCAAAATTAGACAACTGCAATTCCTTTATAGGAATATTTCTACACTAAAATGACTTTAGCTGATCTAAAATGCTGCAGTGAGAAGTCTGGATAGGATTAGGATTCTCCAGTCTTATCTTTGTTTCATTGGGTTCTTGTCAAAGTCTAGTTTATAGTTTAGGAGCTTTACATGTGTAGACATGTAAAGCTCCTAAAGGCCTAACTCCTTTTTTACCATAAAACATTTCTAGTTCCATATCATCCCAGCCCTTCCCTCTCGGATTGTAGATTATCCTGTGGTTCCTGGAGTTTCCAAGCGTGAAATGTGATCAGATATCGAGCTCCACAATATGGAATCAGCTTCCAGTTAGTGTTCGCGACCTCTCTACCTTTAAGATCTGGTGTAAATATTTCCACTTTTGATAAAGCTTAGGTAATCTAGGTTAGTTTGTGTATTCTGAACCATCCCTTTACTTAAGCTGATATAGGCCTGGACTGCTGGGGGACCTCACATGATGCACAGGACTCTTTCCTCACTCTGTTCTCTTTATTCTTCTTGTATCTATGCCATTATTAATGCAATTAACAGGGTTTTCTTTTATTACTGCTATTCATTTGGACTTTATTGGAATGTACTGGATTGAATTGGAATATGATCTAAATATAATGAATTGTATTGTCCTCAACTGGGCTGTACTGACCTTATTTTCTTTGTAAAGTGCCTTGGGATAAGTGTTGTTGTTACTATTGGCGTGATACAAATGAAGTAAACTAATCCTTTGAAACAATAAGCAACCACAAAATACTATAACTATCAGAAACCTAAAAGAAACATTATTTAAAAAAACATACATCACACAATTAAATGCGCTTTGGTTTGCAGCAGAGTGCGAAGCGGTGGGATGAGAATCAGCACCTCTAAATCCGAGGCCATGGTTCTCGACCGGAAAAGGGTGGCTTGCCCTCTCCGGGTAGGTGGAGATATCCTGCCTCAAGTGGAGGAGTTTAAGTATCTCGGGATCTTGTTCACGAGTGAGGGAAAGATGGGGCGTGAGATTGACAGACGGATTGGTGCAGCGTCTGCAGTTATGCGGTCGTTGTACCGAACTGTCGTGGTAAAGAAGGAGCTGAGTTGCAAGGCAAAAGTCTCAATTTAAGGGTCAATCTACGCTCCCACCCTCACCTATGGCCATGAACTTTGGGTAATGACCGAAAGGACAAGATCACGGATACAAGCGGCCGAAATGAGTTTCCTCCGCTGGGTGGCTGGGCGCTCCCTTAGAGGTAGGGTGAGAAGCTCAGTCATCCGGAGGGAGCTCGGGGTTGAGCCGCTGCTCCTTCACATTGAGAGGAGTCAACTGAGATGGCTTGGGCATCTGTGTAGGATGCCTCCTGGACGCCTCCCTAGAGACGTGTTCCAGGCATGTCCCACCGGGAGGAGGCCCCGGGGAAGACCCAGGACACCTTGGAGAGACTATGTCTCTAGGTTGGCTTGGGAACGGCTCGGGGTTCCCCTGGAAGAGCTGGAGGAAGTGTCTGGGGTGAGGGAGGTCTGGGCATCCCTGCTTAGACTTCTGCCCTCCCGACCCGGCCCCGGATAAGAGATTTACAGCTCCTGTAACTTTTCGTTTTGTATGCTATCATTCATCAACGTCTCATCAATGTTTCTACGCAAAGTACAGTCCCCAGGCTCTTATTTATCATTTGGATGTCATGTCATGTGATGAAAGCATTCGGGTTAGAATATGAAAACATGCAAAGACACCAGAGTCAAACCTGAAATATTTGCTTTTTTTTCCTCAAAGAAAGGAACAGTTCGTCTCACCTTGGCATCATCTGAACCTGCAGGGTGTAGTTATTTGCTGCGATGTCTCCAGGATCCCAACGGCAAGTGACATTACTTTTTATTCTAAATATGCAGCCAATTATCCTCGGGGGCCGAGGGAAGGTCTCAGAGGTTGCAACGGAGGTGGCTGATGGCTGGACTGGAGATGGAGGAAAGTGGTAGTTAACGGCACGATGAGACGAGAAGCGTGGAAGTGTGTCAGCTTTACCACAGAATAAAGAGAGTGGGTCAGGTTAAACGTGGATTTGGAGAAGTCAGAAGCATGCACAATAATTTAAGTGTTTGAGAGAGTCAACAGTCGCAGCATGACAACACTTGATAAGTATCAAGGGTTAGAGGGTTACAAAGAAGGCAAACTTTCAGAGAAACAAGCACACGTGGACAAATTTGCCCTCTATTTCTATTAATTCCCTACCAACTAATTTCCATCCCAGTGTCAATACATACTAATATACATGTTTATACACTGTTTGCCTCAGACAAGACAGTGCAAGACGGGAAAGGCAGTTCAGTTCAACCTGCACCACCAGTTCTATTTGCCTGGGGGGGTGTTAGCGGAGGGAGGTTAAGTCGATGTAATCAACATGACTATACATGCAACGTAGTTTGAATGTTGAAGAATGCTTCTGATTCCTTAAGTTGGAGCCTTTACACGAACCCTTATGGCCCTTTAGCAACTGACTAAAGTTCAATTGTAGAGTTATTTAACAGGTTGATTGAAAGGCTACAGTTACATATGTATTATGTATGAATGTTTGTGTTAAGTCTGTGCGCTGTGCAGTTTAGCGGTACATTTCCGCACGGTAAACAGATATTATTGAAATAACGAGCTTTGAATCAAAAGGATGAGGAAGTTACCCAGAGTGAGTCCTGCACTCAGCAGGCAGGTCCACACAACCGCTGGACTTGGACCCATGAACACACACTGCTCTCTCAACCCCTTCGTCCCCATCGTCCCATAGTGCAAACAAGGACTCAGCTGGCTGCGCTGTAAACAATCGAGAAGATGTAAAGAAAAAACACGTTTCAGCTGGAATGCATACGAAACGTCACAATAATATGTTCATTGTTTTCAGACCTAGAGTGATGTTCTTACAGTGTACTTTGGATGGCTGTGAGTGACGGTTGTATTTCAAATAGTTCCTTAAAAGACAAGCAAAATAAAACTAATTGTGTTGGCGTAAAGCAGCCAGAGATTACCCCGCTCATTTCAAATCAGTGTGTGAACCTGAACCGCAGAGTCAAAACAACCCTACATTTATTATTAAATAGGAGTAAAAACAGTTCTGAGTGAGAAATATGTTTGCAGCTAAGTTTCAGTTAATGGTAACAGTTGGGATAAGCAATAGATAAATGACTATTTTAAACCTCTGACAAGATTGAAGAATGTCATCCTCCTGAAGTGATACTAGAGTCCCTACAGACATCAGAATAATTTATACTTTGAAAGTGAGCATAAAAGGACTGTTTGTTGATGGCCTCTGGTGCCATTTATCATAGATGTTTATGACAAATATGGGAAACAAAAGTCAAATGAAGTGGAAGAACATTATGGCATTGCACCAGAGACTTAAAATAACAAACACTAACATTTGTCATTTTGCTTCATATCTTCTATTCTCAACCTAAAAACTGCGTTGGCTCACTGCCACAGTCCCTCATGAAAGTTAAACCCTCTTTTCTTTCATCTCCAACTCTTTTCAGACCCTCCCCTAAACGATGTATATATGCCAAACTCCGTTGATGACGGTTTTATTAAAGGAATGGTAAATTTAATTTGACTGCTGGTAACTTGATCAGTCCTACAGCTGTGAGGGGGAATGATCTGTCCATGTTGACCTGCACTGTTTAGCCATCTTCCACTGTGCTTTTTAAACGTTATTTTATGAAAACTAATCTACTCTAAGGTAGCCTTTTTCTATTTACCGGCAAATTAAGCTCCTTTAATTCATCATTGTAAGTCACTTAATCATGAAAAAAAATTGATTCATTTGTACTAACAAACATGCAGAAAAAGCTGTTACAGGCAGAAAAAGTCAATTACATTTGCTTGCTCGTTAAATAAATAGATGCAACTTTTAGCCAGACGGTTCATCCATCCGTAAATCTTCGCATTTCACTTTAAACTACCGGGGACAACAATCTCCTAGACTAGACCTGCTTAAATGAATCCCGTCTGAGTCCAAATACAAAAATCCACGTACCTGAGGGCGCTTGATCTGGAGCGGTGTCACGGAGCTCTTCCGCGGCGTTTACGCAACATCTGGCGCCTGGCGGCTCGTCGTGAACACATCTGTACCACCCCGCTGTGCACGCCCGGAAATGCGCTGGCGCGACTCCCGAAAGCTGAATTTGATTTGCGCCGCATCACCGTCAGTAACGCAACACAAGTTAAAGAAGTAATCAGAAGGAAACCAATAAAGTCTCACCGCGGCTGCTGACGACGATGATTCAGCATTCACAAAAGCCCGACTCACTGCGCCCCAATCCACCGACATTCAAACATTGAATAATTAAACTCTTTTTTTTTTTCTTATTCAAGAGGAATTGGTCCTTAACGTCCGGGACTTAAATGGTTTTGATGTATTGTACGTCGTAATACATAATGATTTTTCTTTTAGTCTTTCTTTTCTTGTGAACCTTCTTCTGCTACGAATTGTAGGCCTACTATAGTCAATCTCATCGTGTCACACTTGGTTTCAATAAACACACATCCAGGTATCATATTTGAGGAAATCTAACAGGAAACTACTGCTTTACAGTAACAAGGGAAGAGCAGTTTTTATTCCTGTATGGTGGAGTTGAAACTAAGGCAGCAAAAAATAGGATTCTGCTGGACTTTTTTTCTTCACGACGCAGAGCAAAAAAAAAAAAACAGACTTTGTCATATTATTTAATGAAAATCACTGGTGGTGAGGAAGCTCGAAACAATCGCATCTCCAGGGACATGACGACTGCCGTCATTCCTCCTACTTTACACAACATGTTTGTCGGCAGGGACAAGCAGGGTTCCTCTGTGGAACTGTTCTCAAACAGGCCGTTCCTCTCTTTGGGACAGGACAGGTGAACAGGTCTTGGTGGTTTCTGACGGCTCTGTAATGGGCCATCTAACCGAACACGGCTTCAAACTTGGAGTGAGGAGGTAATGGGAAAAAAAAAAAAAAAAACTAGACTTAACGTATTCTGTCCTCTAAAAGTGAAATTCTGCCCTTGAGCTGCAGCACTAGCAGAGAGCATGACTCATCCACCCCTGTGATCAATAATTTAATAATTATGGTGATTACAGGTCCTCCAAACATTCAGTGAAACAGGGGATGAGAACTTTCTAAAGAAAACTGTTATTTGCAGTTTCTTAGAGAACTCTCAGTACGCCATTTCACTAACAAACACTTGTGTTTTGACATTCGGTCCCAACTCATTAGGCAAAAGTAGAGATACTGAGAGTGATGAGCACAACTTCAACCCCAACCCACATCAACCAGCAGGTGGAAGCACCATGTACCTACCTGCTCCCAAAAGGGTCGCCTCATTTGGTAAAAAATAAATAAGATAAATATTGTATACAGTGTAAAATTATACAACATACACAATTTGAAATCAAGCAACATCTTTATTTTGAGTTGATTTTTAAAATCTTATAAAAACAGCACAGTAAATTGATCACAAAGATGTAAATTTTCAGCATAGTACTGCGGTTATTCTCTAAACTAGTAATGCAGGATTATTAAGTCATATCTATCACTCTGTATCATTCACACGTCAACATAATGAACCCAGAACACTGCATAGCAAACGCTTCGAGCATCAAAGAACATTCACGGGCCTCTGAAACGCTCGGAGAGACACGTAGCAGTCGCAACACGGCCACAGTTAAGAGTCTAGTGTCTGGTTCGTAGTGCGACTGACACCTAAAAGTACAATAATAGTGTTTGCAGCTGCAGCAGGCTTTCAACTGCATATTTAACCACCTCAATCCAACTGAGCCTCACACCTAATCTTTGTCTCTCTTTTTTTTTTTTTTTTACTTTTTTTGTTTTTGGTCTTTTAGAAGTTTGGCATTAAAATAATGCCGGGGGGGGGGTATATCAATCTAGATTATTGTCACAACCTAAACCTCCTCTTCTAACAGTCACAGGGGCAAATCTGCATTTAATATGGTAAAAATCATACTATAGGAAGACCAGATTTTCTTTTTTAAACAAACAGTACCCAGAAATCAATATTATCTTAAGTGGCTATTTATTTCTTTTTTCTTTTTAAAAAGGTTTCACTGAATTGCACCAGTTCATGGGACACTGAGCACTCTTTGCCAGTGAACAAACTGTGGGTGAAAAGGAAACGTGGCACCAAAGAGCCCAATCTCTTAAAAGCATGGCAGGTAGAGTGGTGGTGAAAAAGTACGTAGGAATTGTAGGAGAAATGAGTAAATGTTGAGTATATGTTGTTTTCAGTAGCACCAGGAGAACCAGTGTGTGCACGTCAATGTCAGAGGGTCTGTACTATTACAGGATACAACAGAGACATGTGCTCAGCTCCTCTGATCGGCAGCTTGTGTGTGGTGTAGTAGTGGATGACCTCGGGGATGGTGGAGAAGGGAGGACTGTTTTCCCCAAGAATGTAACGTCCGTCCGCAGACTGGGTGAACTTCATGTGCATGAAGCCTTTGCAGCTCCTGAAGAGAGAGATGGACCAATGAGTCCGACCCGACTGCTGCGCAGTATTCCCACAACAGCGATCACAAAGCTCTGCCACACACGGCTGAAAAGGCAAACAGCCTCGTTGTTCTGATCTGATCTGGTTTCTTTGGAGAACAATTTGTAATTCTGGGATCAAAAGTGACTGAAATTTGACCTGGAAGATTTAGGAGTCTCAGACTGACACAAAGTTTTGCTTAAAGATGCATCAACGCATTCAAACAACACAGTTTTCTTGAATTATTACAAACACACACACGTGCACGCGCACGCACACACTGTGGAGTGGAATAGAAACAGAAATAGACAGAATAGAGACAGAAATAACAAGGACCAAAGACAAACAAAAAAAACCCGTGGACTTGAACAGGGCAACAGTGTGGACCACAGCAATAATCAAAACACAGAATAAGGGGAAAAAACTAATAAAACTTAGTTTTTCTTTAGTCAGTGCAGTAAATGATATATATAACTATAAAAATACAACAATAATTCAAACTACTTTATACAAAGAGAGTCTGATCAGTTTAAGAGCACAAGGACTAAAGTGACTGTCGATGGAAAAACATGGGATGTGAATAATTTTCATCTTTAGTGCTGCTGGCAGGTGAGTTTTAAGCAGGAGGTTCTACCTGATGGAGAGCGAGTAGTCGTTTCGGCAGGTCTGGCTGTTCCTCACCAGGTAGGAACTCTCCTTGCACAGGGTCAGAAGAGACTCGGCTTCTGAGCGACTCAGGGCTCCATGGTACCATCTGCAGGTGCCCGGTAGCGAGTGCGACAAGGAAAGCAAAAGTGTATTTACTCGTTCCTAAAGGTAACGAGGCTTCTCCTGTTGTGCGAGCCTGTGACTTTAGTGAGTGTGTGTTTGAATGCTCTTCGAAGGGCTTAAACTGTGTTTCTGTGGGACTTTGATATTCACACATTAGACAAACGTTTGAAAATGACAAACACTTTGTCAACTTCTAACTAAGACGAGGAGTTGGGGTAGGATTTAATACGTTTAAAGTGGAGTAGTATAACAGAGGAAATATAAAGTTGAAATTTGAGTCCATCCATTATCTGTACCCGTTTATTAAACAGTGCTGTTCACCAAGCCACAGCACTACCCCGCATGAGTAAAGAAGAACACAAGCACATTTATACTTTTAATGATTAAATATGCATTTACATGCTGCTTTATTAGGCAGCTGGCAGGTGTAAATTGATCATTAAATGTAAATTTACATGGTCTTTTATTATTGACAATTTTTATGTTTACCAACTATAAATTATTCTCTCTTTATAAATATGTAATAATCTTTAATAATAATCTTAATTAATTAAAAAAAATTTAAATAAAAAAAACTTTACAGAGAGTAGTGTTTAGAGATGAAAATGTAGCTTATGATTAAATAACTTCTTTGGTGATTTTAGAATAGTACTTTAGTATTTGGTGAGGTCCTATGAATTTAATGGAAATATATTTTTGGGAGGTGAACCAGAGGGTTTGACAGAGTGTCAGGAACATTAACGCAAAAGTTTTCAGATCTCTTTTTTTTTTTTTTTTGAAAGAAGAACACTAAAAAACAATAAAATGATGTGATGATGTGAACTTACACTTGCTTCTCCAGAGGCAGAAACGGATCCACTCTCTCTCCCAGAAAAGGAGGTGTGTCACCACCGAGACGGAGAGTGGGTAAGTCTGAGCTGGTGGATGCGGGGCCGGCCTTGGTAAACCTGACCTGTTCTGTCTGAGTTCGCGAGCGCTCCCTCTCTGCCCCTTCAAACTGAACTGTAGTCAGACAGACAGAACGATACTTCGCTCAAAAGGTAGCTGCAGGCGGACTTGCTATAGAATTACAACCCAAACATGAAGTTTACCTGCGAGAGCTTTCGAGATGTTGTCCTTCTTCCACTCCCAAGGCTGGTCATACTCATCCGCTGGCCTCTCGTCATCCTGTGGCAGCTTGCTCTCCCTGCTGTCCATCAAGGCGAGGTCGGCCTCACTCCGCTGAGTTTGCAGTTGAGCCTGTGGGGCGACTCGATGGTGGTGACGGCTTCTCTCCTCGTAAGGGTTATCGTAAAGCTGGCTGCCGTCTCCACTTCCAGACCTGTTAGCCATCACGCTGTTCTGTAGTTCTGCGCAGGAAAGTGGGAGTTAACACTTTTGTGTTTAAACTTAAAGTGCTAAAATAATACAATAAAACACTGGGTTCATTCAACCTCAGATGAACAACAACACATAACAGATTTTGCTCCATCCATGTTCATCCATTTATTCCAGACCGGGTCGTAGGGGCAGATGTTTTGCGTGCAAAAAAATGGAAAAAATTTATTTTGAGCTTAATTGAGTTTTAAAAGAAAAAAAATCTCTTATACTACACCTGAAATAATCTGCTGGGCCTCAAACGGTTCCATGTAGCTGCAGCATTCTGTTGGTGCAGATTTGGGTTCCCAGTTTGGTCTGACTCTCGGATTTGGGCGTGCGTCAAACGGATCAGAGTAGTCTGTGTCAGTATCTGATGCTTCTGGGGCAGAGGGAACAACCTTGGTGGTAAAGGAAAGTAAACAAAAGTCATCCACCACATTAAATGTGATAACAAAAGATATATTTGAGTTGAGGCAAACAACTAAAACTATGGTCATAATGATGGGTGAAAAACTTAAGACACAGGGCAGTGAATGAGCAGGAAAAGGATAAAAAACATAAAAGATGAGGTAGAAAATGAAGCACAAAACTAATTCAATGCTTACAGGTTCTTCTTGAACAGTCACAGGACTCAGGGGAATTTTACAGCGCCCAAACTCCTGAGAGTCCACTTTAATTAGTCTGTGTTTTGGAGACACGACTTTTACCTGAGCATAACAAATGTACATTAAACAATTTTAATACCTATATAATTCTGCAAGTCCTTTGGAACATAAATTCCTGAACATGGGTCAATAAAAACATGTCTTATTACTTGAAAAAAAAAAAAAAAAAGAAGAAAAAGAAGAAAGGAAGAAAAACTTAAGTGGTGACACATGGTGTTAGGAACAGAAAAAAACCTTGAACTCATGTTTAAATATCAACACCTGCAGGTCATACCTCCACAGCGTTTGGCACCACTGAACCAAATACAGGGAAAGTTGGGATGCTCACTGTTGCACTACAGGCACTGAAACTCCCATTCTGGTGCTCCTTATCCGAGTGTTGATAAGGATCCTCAAAATCCAGCTCCTTCTGAACTCTGTAGGCTCTCAAAATCTCACTCTCTGTGTAATCTGGCCTCGGGGGCTGTGGAGGATCACGCCTGCTACCAAAGCTCAGGTAGTCCTTCAGCCACTTTGCCATGGATCTGTGGAGGAAGTCATAAACAGAAATACATTATACTTGCTTCTAAGCTGAAATCGATTTTGCCTTTGCCAATTCGACCTACTTGGAACACACCAACCTGGCAATGTAGATAAATCAGGTACGTAAAGGTCTGCACCATAAAAAAGGTTGTGATATATGGCAAAGCCTCCAGGAAGTGTTTGAGATTGTCAAGCACAGCGGTGGAACATCTGGGCAGATCTGATATTTAATGATAAACAGAAACCAGAGGCAAAACTTACAATGCCTAAGCTCAACTTTTCTAAGGTAATTTGGGGAAAGGAATAATAGGAAACCACATCGATAGATTTGCAGATACAAACGGTGGAAGTCAGCTTCCTGTGAGGGGTGTTATTTGTAAAGTTGTAGAGACGCTGCTGCCGCAAAAAAAATAAAAATAAAACAGAAAAACTGTTGCTGGTATCTGTAAAGCTGCATGAGACATCTGTGCCTTTAGAAGGCTATTGCAGTAATAAAGACATAGAAAGTGGTCTGGGACTTCCACGTAGACCTTTTGTCCCTGCACTTGGAAACAGAAATAAATGACAGGAAACAATAGAAGAGAAAAGAAAGAAAGGAAAAAATAGTTTCAGCATAAATAAATCTTAAGAGCTCTAGGGGGTTTTAAAATCTGAAGTCCCATGAGAAGTACTTAAAAACTGCAAGAAATACCATATTCAAGTCCAATTAACTTTTTTTTTCTTTACATTTCAGACTGAGCTTTAACAAAGTATTTGGATAGAACTGTACATATATGAAACCATCACGTAAAATAAAATAAGTAAATAAAATAAACTTAACTTAAATAAAAGTTCTAGTCAGAAATCAACACTTTTAAAGGTTTGCATTCCAGCTTGGGCGATTGAGTGTCTTTTTCAGATATCCAGGCTTGAAAATCTTCCCAAAGCGCTCTGATATTAGTGCAATTAAAAAACAATTGTTCTACAGTCTCAAAGCCAGAGTCACAAAAACACTGCTGTTTTTAATTGATTTTGAATCTTTTTCTCAGAAACTCATAACATGGATGGATATTTAAGGTTTTAAAATGTGTTTCTTAAGCTTTGGTTTTATGGTTAAAGTATCTCTTCAGGATAATCCCTGAAGAATCCCTAAAATAACAGATTTTTCCTTTTTAAAGGGAAGAGATTAGATGTCGTGTAAGACTTTCCTTCCAGTCCCCATAAAACAAAGATTTTCTTCTAGACAAGATACATCTTTTATGCCAGATAGGAACAGAATGTGGAGTAAAGATGTGACTTTAACTAGATTCCAGTACAGGAGGATCTGCTGATGAAACACAGACAACCACAACCAAAAATAAACCAAAAATCATCCACATTTTTTTTTTATTGTTGCAACCATTTAAGCTTTATCATGCTGTTCATAGTTTTGTAGTCAATCACATTTACACCTCCTTCCTTTAATGGTTTTACCACATCCCGTTTCCTCAGATAATGTTTATTTTTTCAAATAAAATTCAAAATTGTTTGATTAATTGTTTTAATTAAATGATATGAAATGATTAAAGAGAAAGCTGGATGTAAATCTAGAAAGTGCTTCAATTTCGGTCATCAAAACCTGACATTTCTCTTTGTAGCCAGGAAATGAGTAAAGATTTAGTCTTCTGTATGACAGACATATTCAATTCTTCTGTGATTTTACCATCCTTTGCTATAGTCACGCCTAAATATCTCACTTTACTTTTCACTTGAAATCCATATCAAATCAACTGATGTTCATGTATTGAAATTAGGTCATATTTTTTTAAAGTTAAGTATAACCCAGATGCTTTGAGAAAGACTGTGGTATCACCAGCTAGATGACTTACAGTCAGAGGATTACCCAACACATTTAAGGGCTCAATTATCAGGACTTTTTTAGAGAAACTGGTTTTCATTATAAACGAATGCTACACAGAATCAAAAGCTTTGTGGAAATCTAAAAATAAAACAAAGCCTTTATCTTCAACGAAATAATTATAGTCTAACAAACCAACAACCAATCTAATTGTATTATGTGTCGACCTGGCTCTTTAAAAAAATATATCTAAATTTCACTTATCTCTGTCTTCAACCGATTACTAAATAAAAGTAATCAACATTTAATACATTTATTTTCAGCAGGTGGTCATCAATATATCTGTCGTCTTTACTAGGTTTAGGTAGTAAACCCATTGTACCGATGACTTTCTTTCACAGTCGGTATAAAAACATAAAATTATTATTTTACGTCTTCACAGAAAAACTTTCCCTGCTGACGTGTTTTATAGCCGCATCACTTCTGTAATTCGTACCTGTGAATCACATTTTGAACGTCGAGTCAATTTTATAAATATTAACTTTAATACTCTTCAAGAAGATAACGTGTCTACTCCTGTGTGTTGAAGAGTATTAAAAAAAAAGTCCAATAAACTCATGAGGTCCAACAACAAGAACACTTGAATCCAACCTGGTAGCCTCCAAAACTTTCCCTTGAACATAAAATAAAATAAAATACATGTTTGCGGTAACTTCGGTCCGTGAACAATAACCGGCTAAGCGGCTTCAACGAGCATCTTCTGAGCAGCAGCGACACAAGTGTACCGCTTCCTCTCCGTCTGTCGACCCAAAGCCCCAACAAGTAACACGTTTTATCTCCATATATCACAGAAAAACAAACATATTAGATCCGTGAAACGTACATTTACGTCTTTCTAAATACATCCAGGCTGCTAGCTGGAGCTGACGAACCCCCCAGTAGCTCACCCTGGTTCTCTGCATTGACGGTTCCCCGTTGCGGTTATATATTCCTGGTTATCATCGGAAGCTTCTCTTTCACTCTATCCAGGTTAAAAAAGAAAATAATACATATTTATTTTTGAAAAGTGTTTTTTTTTTTTTTTAAACCAGGCAGGTCAGGTCAGTAAACCTTCTTCTCCTGGGCTTGTTAGTTTTCAGTGAAACCAGCCCAAGTGTGCAACACCGCCACCAACTGGACTGGAATTAAAACTGCATGTAGGGCAGAAAAAAAGAAGTAAAAGGATATCCACATCAATATCTATGTTTATAACTGTCTGTTGATCAAACCTTATTATGCTAGAGTAAAACGACTCCTACTCAAGTTAAACTTGGTTAAATGTTTAAATATTAGAATCAACTACTGTGCAGCGTTAATAAAACTATATTAATAAACATGTCATACACCTCTAAAACTAAGCAAATCAAAAGAAACTGGTTTGGGTGGCACTACTTTATTATGAAGTCAGGACAGTTCAGCTACTACCATCAGCATAACTTTAACCTTAAGTTTTTTAACCATACTCTTACCCCATGCCACTTCTGGCTTGAAACTTCTCCATTTAACAAAATATTTCACATATGACAGGAAGCATCAACATTAGGGATTTTTTTGTAAACCACTCTGGGTTACTTTGCAGACAGTTGGTTTCTAACGTATATTTTATTAACACAGGGCAAACTTGGTCAACAAATATAAAACATGAAAATCAATCTTTAACAAGTATTTCTGCATTAAATTCTCATTAAAAGCATAATTCATTTTTGGTTCATCTACTACAATAGACTTTCATTGACTGTTTCAGTACAGCTGTCATTCACAAACTGGTCTACATGGGATTTTAGTTTCTCTGTGGTGACACAAAAAAGGTCCATTTCATAATGTTCCCTCCAGTATCACATCTCCAGCTGTGTTTCAGTCATCTTCTTGTCATCTAACTGTTGTCACTGCTGTCGCTGTCTGAATACGCCCCCAACAGGCTCAGCGATGACGACCCATTCTGTGTGGCCTTAGAAGTATTTGCAAAATCAGCTGTTGATGCTTTTGAATCTGTAAAAGCAAAATACACATTTACTGTGTTTTATATATTAAATAAAGCTTAATTAAGAAACTGATAAATCATTGAATGACATCATGATGTTATAAAAGAGATGAGACCTGATTGTGAGGGGGGAGCAGGAGTCTTCCCTGGATTTGGTTTCTTTACTGTATCTGATGGTTTCTTTCGCACCACCAGGGAGCCGAGCGCTCCTCCACGCCCCAGTGTCCCGACACTCTTTTCCCAGCTCTCCATCTTTGCTCTCTTTACACCTCCAGCTGATCCCCCCTGTGGAGAATCGCCATAAAACTATATTACTTCCTGCTGACAGCTGACAGAGGGAACCGATGTTTTTTTTATTCTGACTCTAACGCTTTAGAGCAAGATATTGGAAATATTGTCCTATTAACAACCAAAATACATCGGTAAGCATTTTAAGGATTATAAGGATGCAAACAGCAAGTTCGATGAAGAGTGAATGATGATGGGCCGATGACATCCATGACCAACAGCTTGCAGATACGTTTTTTATGAGCCGAAACAGCATTACAAACCTGTCCCTCAGATGTTTTGTCAGTGGTGAGGATATCCGTTGGTTTGTCCTCACTGGACTTGTTTGAGTCGTGGCTGCTCTCCTCCTCCTTTTCTGAATCAGAGTCCGAGTCTCTTAGTCTTTTCACGAGAGCACGCTCCAACATTTCTCTGTAAAACAGTGTTTAAACAAATCCTTTAGATTTCACAGTGATGATTTAAAAAAAACCCAAAACAAAACAAACAAAAAAACAGAGCCAACAGATGCTGAAGCTGGATGCCTTTTTTGTTCTAAACAGATTGCTAGATTTAGCAAAAATAAATAAAGAATAATAAATTATAATAAAACCAGTCTTGCTGCATTTCTCTAGCCTTCCTCACTCACCGCGTTTCTCGCTCATCCTCTTCTTTTTCCCTTTCTTTCTCTCTCTTTTCTATCTCTCTGTATTTGTCAATCATTCCTTCGAAATCCACTTGAGCCTGCCGCTGATTCAGTTCCTTCAGTTCCTGGAGGTTCTCCAGAACCTCCATCTCCATCTTGGAATCCTTTGTGCGATTCTCCAAAACCTGGTGGAAGATTTAAGTAATGACCATCTTTACAGTCCTTACGCTTATTCAAATAAAAACAGCAAATTGCTTTCAAAACACTGACCTTCATGGGGTTGTTCAGTTCCTCGTCTTCTCTCTCCTGCTGGATTCTCTTCTCTTCTTCCTCAATCAGCTTCTCCGCCTGGAAGTTTCTTGTTGCACCGTGCTCCATGGCGTAGTCTGTGTTCTCTGGGTCAGTCTATAATCTCAACAATAAAGTATATGGAATTACCCTTCAAAAAAGTAAAGAAGAACAAATTCAATTGCAGTTTCTGATAATAGGAGCAATAATTCTCACCTTAAATGTAATCTCAGCAAGACACCGTGTGCATTTGATGTAAAAGCGGAAGATCGGGAGTCCCATGTAGAGCTCATTCTGAACAGTCTCTTTACGTGCATTGAACTTCTTCCCCTTGTAGATGTACTCGCCGCATGTTTTGCACCTGCATATAAGCAGACTCAGAGGCTAGAAAGTGGCTTCCACTAAGAAATTCAAATAATTATTAGAGACATAAAAAAAACAAAACATTTTTGACTTCAAACAAAACAATCTGACCAGATTCTCTGCTCTGATATACAGTTTAAGGCTTAAGTGACTTAAATAAACTGAACAAACTGATAAAGAGGGCTGGTCCTGTTTTGGGGACAGGAGCCTCTAGAGCTGATTGTGTGAAGTAGGATACTTCGTAAAATGAAGAAGATAATGGAAAACCATGAGCATCCTCATGTCCTGCAGTAAACAATATTTAGTTACTTAATAAATAAATGCTGGATGCAATTGTGTGCGTGTTTTTATGTGGATACATCTAGTGCACTTTTTGCTCAATTATTACTAAAATGCATGAGGTTTTAGTAGATATAGATGGTGAAAAGCCCCCCCCCAGACTGAGAGGTTGCAGTCACTGTCTCCAGCTGTTAAGATGCAATCACACATAAACACTTCACACAAAATAAATAAAAAAATAAATCTTTCAACACCCGCTTTAGAGACCAGGGCAAGACGGACGTACCGCATATTGAATGGAGCCATCAACCTGACCACATACTGGCGATCTTTCGGGAGTTTAAGTTTGGGTATTTTGGCTGGATCGAAATCCGGAGGATAATATTTCTGCGGGAAACAAACAGTAAATAAAAACAAAGTCAGCGCCTCAACGTTTCCAGTGAAAACCCACGGCACGACGTTCGTGTGAGATAAACGGTTAGATTTCAACGTTGTAAAGTGATAGCAGGGTGAATATACTTTATCAGCGTCTACATACAGAAACGTAACTGTTGACAAATAACTAAAGTAAACGTTAAGAAACACAGTTTAGCTTCTGTGGTAATGACCGCCTGCTGCAGCTAAACCCCCGCGAAACTCTGCGTTGGTAATTATTCATTCACTTACGTTCAATACTTTTCTTTCTGACATTGTTGCTTTTGCTGTTTAAAACTAGAAAAATAAATCTTTTGAGGTTAAACGCCGTTTCTACGATGCTACACCGTAAACCTCCGGTGTTTTCATTCGTTCGTTTCCGGCCTCGGAAACTCGCGCTGCTGCCCCCAAACGGCGAGTGACGGTCACAACAGCGAAACTGTTGAACTTTTGAACTTTATGATTTAAGACGTAAATCACTTAAAAAATAAACATACTCATATAGAAATGACTCCAATAAAAGCAAACATAGAGACAAGCAAGAAACCACAGATTGAAAATATTATAGTGGGTCATTTTATACACACTACATTAGATTGCATTATTTGTACTTTTTTCATTCACATCAGCAGCTCCCTGCCTTGGCATTGGGGTACTTTCCATCAAGTTTCAAAATTCAGTAGATTTTGTTCTGCACTTACATTGCAAATCATCTATTATGCCAGTTATACTCAAGAGTAATATTCACGTACATTATACACAAATACATATATTGGTATTTTAATTAAAAATATCAAATTATTTCTTTACGTGTACACCAGAAGCACTCTATGAAATGCTTTTTTTCCCCCCATTGCACAATCTCAATCGCACTCACGTGTCACCAGACTGGTTTGGTGTCCAAACATCTGTCTGTCTGGCACACGGCCGTATGTTGCCTTTGATGGTGTGCACGTAGTGAGATTGAGGTTATCCCAACAGAAGGAAATTGGATCTTGATTACATATTGAGGTCAGCATTGACCTGAGGTCTTTTTTCAGCTTCATTGAAAAGCAGTGATGTCAGAAGATCGGTAGACGAGACAGTTGAAAAATTATAGTTTAATAATCCATGAGCCAGATGTAGAGATGTCCTTAGTTAAAAAAAATACCTTAGAAAATGTGCCATCTCAATACAACATGAAAAACAAGGGTAATTTGGACTTTGTGTCTGCAAAATATTAAAAAATAGGCAAGGCAATCTGCTGGCTGCATGACAGGGCTTTTTTTTCTCCCTCCAGATGTTTGCAAGTACTGAAAGGTCTGCACTACAAATCAGTTCAGCAGCTGGAATCTTCTGGAAACCCATGCAATGTATGCAGCAAGTGGTTTTAGGTGGTTTCACTCAAAGGTGTAAGCAGAAAAGGATATTTTCTTGATGAAAGCAAAACCTCTATAATACCTTTCAGCATTGATGCTTCCTTTCCAGATGTGCAGATTTCACATTAGGCCCCGACCCAACCCCATACCGTCAGGGATGCAGGCTTTTAAACAGAGTTTTGATAAGAAGTCAGATGGTTTTGATTTTCTTTTGTTTAGAGTGTCAGGTTCCTGAAAAGAATTTCACATTTCAGTTTGTGCCCATGTAAAAATGTTTTGGCCCAGAGAGGACAGCAGTGTTACTGGACCTGCTGTTGTGATTGAAAAGGCCATGTGTCATATAGTGGCATCTGGGAATGTTCCTCAGCCAGTGCAGTGGTTTTGATTAAGATTTGATTCAGAGCCATTCTGAGGGCTTGAGCAGAGATTTCTCCAGATTTTCTTTTGCATTTTGTTTTTTATTTACATTTAACACAGCCCTTGTTTGTCTTTTTCTTTGTCTCTTTCTTTTCTCAGTTGTGCTTTGTGCTGCTATTATGCACATGTTAAGTCCTTTCTCTGGTTTCTGACATCAAAATGACTCATCAACTAAGTCAAATAAGCAGAATACTCAACTGAAATGACTGAGTGTCAGGCGACAAAATAAAGAGAATAATAGCAACGTGCTGGGAAACTAATAGCAGATGGCACATACAGTGGGAAATTAAAGCAAGCGTTGGGGCTTCGATTTCTGATAAGCTTTCAAATCAGTTCCTTTTTTAATTGTCATTGTCCACAAACAAACAAAAAACAACAGTTTGCCTCATTCTGACAAACATACTTTATCAAATGTAAATCCACCTTTAACCAGTCTGGTTTTCATTTTGTCTGGAGCCATCCGGTCAAAGATGCAAAGGTGCTGAGCGTGTCACTCATGTCAAAGTTTCTATGAATATTTCAGAGGCTGGCTGATGTCAGCAGCTTCTGGAAAGCGCCAATAAAAGGAGCTCCTGTGGACAGAGGACCCATCGCAGGCTGCTTGCACACTTTTATCCAACCGCTTCAGAGACGGGCTCCACCTGTTTGTGATGATCAGCACCATGGTCAGTGCGAGGACTGTCCTCCTCGCGGTCACCTGCTGCTGCGCGTACCTGTGGCTCGCTCGCGCTGATGATTCGTCGCTGGAGACGCGCTCGTTGGACTTCACCCTGAAGACCCAACAGGAGAAAGATCTGGTGAGAGGTGTTGGTGGAAACGGGTGTGAAATTTAATTAAGAATTTCTAGCTAATTATTTATTTTATAATTAGTTTGGAAAAGCGGCATTTCTCCAAAATCAGCATTAACCCATAAACTTCAAATGCATACACTGTTTCCCACTGACACGAATTTTTTTTTAACTCTAGAGAGAACAATACGATTTTTCACCTGCTTAATATTTTGGATTTATTTGTCTTTCTTGCAGATCGATGCTTTGCAGGGAGTTTTGGAAAAGCTGAGGAGCAAAGAAATGCCTTTAGAGAAGAAGCTTGGCTGGTTACCCTCGGCAAGTAAAACACTTGAGAGCAATAAAAACAATTATAATGATAATTAAAAAAAACTGTTATGAGTTTTCAAACATTTACTTAAAGTCGTGCATTACCGATTGGGCTGTATGAATTTGCGAATTTCTTTACTTTTTTAATTTATTTTAATGGTTTTCTTTATGTTACAGTGTGATGCAGGAGAGCCATGCGCGGTGCGCAAAGGTGCGCGGATCGGGACGCTGTGCAGCTGTCCAAGAGGGACTTCCTGCAACTTCTACGTCCTCAAATGTTTGTAAACGAGAGCTGCAAGAAATGATGGAAACGTTTAGAGGTTTATCATGAAAGATGTGAGATGTGACTGGGAAGTTTGCAATTGCGATTGAAAACATAGATAGTTTTTTTTCCCCCTTTTTCTTATTTAACTCTAGGCTGTTCTGAATAGGCTTCTTGTTCAAATCTAATTAAAAAATATATATTTCTTCCTTTCATGGTAGTGTCACAGTAGGAGGACTTGTAGGGCTTTCTGATATCTCGCGAGAGTTTTTGGACGTTATTTTGTTCACAAAATGCAGATTTTTATTATTTTTTTAATCTGTGGATGTTTGTGGTTATATTTATGTTAGTTATTACCCTGGGGGTATTTCTGGATATATTTGTAAGATGAAAAGTCAATGAATAAAATAATAATTAAAAAAAATTAACCGTCTGTTGTGGTGTACTGAACATTTATTTTATACGGGTGAAAGGTGTATTTTAATTTGTTATGCCTTTATTTTGTCTGCTGGCTAAAAAACATCTGGTTTGTTGCTCATTTTACACACAACCTGAATGTAATTTATAAAACTCCAGTATAAGAACACTTCATTGAGGATCATTGATAAAAAAAAAAGAGCCCCCGTTTGTGAATTGCATGACCACGTGGGGGCTTTAATCCAGTCCTTCCTACACGTTCACTGGCGCACATCTGCATTCACCGCAGCTGTCTCTGTCAGGCTTTTCGATGACATCACACCCAAGCACGAGCTTCCAACATGGCGTCCAGCCGGGAGTGGGTGAGGGAGGTCCGGGAGGAGCCGAGGCGCACTGCCACCACCGCAAACCTCGACTTCTGCCTCCACAAGTACTCCCTGCTCATCTTAATCGGACGGACTGTGCGCTCTAGACAGACGGACCACATCAGCAGGGAGATCAACCGAGGTATGTGCGCGTCAGCCCGCCTCTCTCAGCCTCAACTGCGTGGATATATGTACATATATTTTTATTCTTTTGTTTTTTTATTTACAATTTAGATGCCTGCAGGTTCTCTCCGTCTAAAGCATCATTGGGGATGATACAAATGAGCTCGTTTGTGTAATTTCATCCAACCGAATGGAGGGGATGCGTCATCTGGTGATACGCCACCATCAGCATCCCCCCTTCATCATCCCTGCGGGTGCTTTATAATTAAAAGCGGACTGGTACTCGTCCTTACGTAAGGACAAGCCTTTAGGTACCGTTCAGCCAGCACCACTTGCACATTCAGTTAACCTTTGTGTATTTATACACAGCAATGGTTACAGATATATTGTAAGTAATAATGCAAGCTTATAATGATGCATTACCGCATGTGCTGTTTTTATTTATTTTTTTTTTTTTTTACAGGTATAGAAACGAGTTAAGTGAAATGCACAAAACTGATATGAAACTGGAAAGACTGGGAAATAAAGCTGAAATGTGTGCAAAGGCATGAGACAGACATTTTGCTCCGTATTTAGACCTCTTAACATGTCTTCACTGTCTTTTGAAAGCCACATTCCTCCAAAATACAATCAGCTTTTCATGGAAAAACAACAAAAACACAGCCTCTCTGCTTTTACACAGAGGAATTTTTAGGTAATTAGTCATATGAGCTGCAACTGAAGGTGCTTTCATTTTCAGTTGATGCTTTTTTTGTTTGTTTTTCTTCTATTGTTTTATTTGCACAATGCCCCTATTATTTACACCCTGTGATGGCTTCAACAGTCAAAAATCCAGACCTCTTGATTCCTGTTGTCTGACATGTTTGGAAGAAGCATAAGATATGTCATATACGAACTGCTGATACATTTGTTATTCTAGCTTTTAATAACTAAAAGTATGAAAATATAGATTTATTATTTGTTTAAGGTAGATCTAAATCTGTATGTTATGTATGTCGATAAGCATAAAGACTGATGGCTTAACTGACAGGCTCATCTGATTTTTGTTTTAAATTTTGACTTTTTTAATTTCACACAAGTTGTGTCATACCCTTGTGACACATGAAAATTGTATAAATAAAGAAGCTTCGTTGGTTTTACGATGTTGCACCGGCTGAGCTTGTTTATCTTCTGATGGACAGGTATTCGATCATGGGCTGTGGACTTAAAATCCTGCAACCTGAACCTCTATCTCCAGGAATTTCTCTCCCATCACACGGCATCTTTTAAGGGTGCAGGTGAGAAATGTTATTTTGACAGCAAGGATCCTTTTTACCAAACTCTCTGACCCCACTCAAAGCTCAGATCTCCATAGTAACACGCCAGCTCAGCCAGACCAGAGTCACGAGGAAGGAAGGAAGGAAAGAGGAGAAGCAGTTGGGTCATTGTTTAACATGGGTGGGCCCTTGGACAGAAAACAATGGAAACCTGCAGCCGATGGTGCCACTTCTCTTCCTCTGTGTTTTAGTGCGTGCTCAGTCCTTTTACCATGCACAACCATGGGCAGTTGACCACAGAGAATATGTTTGATAAGGGTAATCCAGTCATGAATAGGCATTTATTAGAATGGCAGCCAGAAAGGTTTCCTGTACTCTGTCCAGTAAATGTTGCAAAGTAGTGCAGGGGCAAAGGCTGCACTTTTAAAAAATGCATTTATTTCCTTTCCTGCTGAATATTGGATGAAAAGATCAATAATACTCTCATATCTTCACATGCATATAGACGAATGCAGCTGAAATCATTAGCTTTAGGGTCAGTCCATCGACAGTCAGGTTAGGCCAGCTCCCTGCTTGGATCTGTGGGCTTCTTGAGCTCTGGCTGTTTTCCTTTTGCATGTCTTTGGCTTTTGGCTGTCTCTCTGCAGGTCTCCTATGCTTTTTCTCTCTCTCTCTCTCTGCCTCTTCAGGGCAGAAGTGTCTGCGCCACTGTACCAGAGTGTTGGACACTCAGGTGCTGATCAGTCCATCTCAAGAACAGGCTCATTCAGAGGTGAGGGAAGGCAGCTGAACAAATTAGATGCTGCGACATTCTATTCTATTCTATTCTATTCTATTCTATTCTATTCTATTCTATTCTATTCTATTCTAGAAAAACATACTGAACCATTTTATTCAATAAATAGTGCAACATGCCCATTTTTCTGAGCCAAAGGAGGTGACGTCATATTTGGTTGCTGTTCTTCTGTTGACTTTTGATCCTCCTTGACAACACACATTCCCACCTGGGTTTCACGGTCAGGTGTTTGCGCTGCTGTCCAGGGAGTCGGCTCATAAGCTGTTGATCTTGGCTGGTCTGAGTGCGGAGGAGAGCGGAGACCTCCTGTTTCACAGAGGACTCTTTTCACCAAAACACTTGAAACAAATACTGACAGAGCAGGTACAGCCCTCCATCCTTGTTTTACATGTACATCTTCAGCTGCTACATCACTGTGAAATAATAAATCCTGTTTAAAGGCAAACCTCTAATTTTAAGACTTAAAATGTGGATTTACAACCACAGTTAAAAAGTAAAAACTAAACACTAAAACATGCAAAGTAATCCTGCATTCCTGTATAACCTGAGTACTGTGTACAAAAAGCAAAAAAGATGAAGGTCTCAGTCAAATGTGAATCTTTACAGAAACAGGAGTGGAGCTAGACTCTCTTTGAAAGGCCTTTTGAAGGTCTTTGAAATCAGAAAAAAGGTAATCGAAAGTTTCAAGATTCCAGAAAAACAAAACCAGACAAAAGTATTTGAGAATGTGTTTGATGACTCAAACTGCTGGGCAAATGTCACTTTAAAAAGATTTACATTAAAAAAAAAGCACAGGATTATCAAAGCTGTGAAGTTTGGTAGTTGAGCTTACATTTATGTTTTATTGTTTTATATTGTATGATTTATTGTACATTAGAACAATATTTGTAAGGGTGACGGGAGAGAATTGTAAGTCATGCTTCGTTCATGTAAACCATACATGTTGCATTAAATGATTGTTAAGAAGATGTAGACCGTAGGCTGATTTTAATTTTCTTTGTTTGATTTAAAAAAAGGTTGTTGGTAGTTTGCAGACATTAACTAAAGGCAGGCATCTGTTCCTTTAGTTCCTGGATCAGGAGAGTCCCACCAAAGTCAATCTGACCCTCAGCTGTCCCAACATTGGCCAGTGGAGGACGACTCTTTTAGGAAACCCGCCGCTGCAGGGCCCCGTCACTCTCCACATCAATCCCCCACAGGTGCTGCCTGTCATGGAGTCCCTGGGGGAGTTCACATCCCTTATCTCCGGTACCATCTCCCCTGCATCCCCCTTTGACCTCCTGCCTCCTCCCACCACCGTGGGTTTCCTTAAACTGTCCCGCCCCTGCTGCTACGTTTTCCCTGCCGGATCTGGTGACTGCGCCTTCTTTGCCGTTAATGGGTTTACGGTACTGGTGGATGGGGGGGTCGGATTCTCAGGCCTGTTTCTGGAAGTTGGTTCGCCACCTTGACCGAGTTGATGCAGTTTTGCTGACACACGTCGGGACAGAGAACCTCCCTGGTGTCATCTCCTTCCTGGAGAGGAAGGTGGGAGAGAAGGAACTGAGTGCTGATGTCAAAGGTGAAGAGAAAAAAATGGAGGAATGTAATTGTTTTTATATGTTTCATATTTAAATGTTCTTACTATGGGTTTCTCTTTATATACTTTTATTCTTATGTGTTTTACTTATTTAATTTTTTTGCACAGATGAGTTATCTAAGAAGCTTATCTCTCCAGAACTTGGTGTTGTGTTCTTTAATGCCCCCAGCAGATTGCAAGTGGAACAAGAGACATGTGAGTGACTTTTAAAACAGAAAACTGCAAATAAATAATATAAAAATGACAAAAGACATAAGTGAACAAATACAAATATGGTCACATGCATTTGTTTACTGACACATTGCATGGGAGTTGCAAGAAACAGCAACCCTCAACATTCCCAGGTGGAAAAATGTACATCTTGATTTGTAAAAACGGTGGGAAAAAAGAAATACGTGCAACAAGTAATGCAAGTTTCCTCTCTCCTCCTGTCAGGTGTGGACAGTGTATTGAAGAGCACGCAACAGGCAGCCATAACCCTACAGCTGTTAAAGAAGTTAGACATTGTGCCGCAACCAATGTTTCGACCACAAGGAGTCTCCATTAAGCCTCTAACTTTATTCCAAAAGATGGGAGTGGGACAGCTGGATTTATACATCCTCAGTCCCGGAAAAAACAGCCAGGAATATGAGACATTTATGCAAAACTGGCCCGATGGCGAGTCATCGGTTTCGAAATCCCAAACTCTCCCTCTAACGGCCCTGGTCTCGGTGTCTGCTCTGCTCGTATGGCATCCGGCATGCCGTCAAGAGAAGGTGGTCAGGGTGCTTTTCCCAGGCATAACTCCACAGACAAAGCTGCTGCAGGGGCTGGAGAAGCTGAAAGGATTACACTTCCTCCAGAAACCCACCGTGACCACTGGAGAGCTTGAGAGGCTGGGGGAGGACAGAAAGGCCAAGCGGACAGAGAGCATTGACAGCTGCAGGTCTCAAGGGAAAGAAGGAACACCCAAGAATGGGAAAGAGAGAGGAGTTAGAGAAGAGGGAAAGGATGTGCCATCAAAGGAGAAGGGAAAGTCATTCAATGGAGTTGGTGGAAGAGATACTGAAAAAACAAAAATCAAAGAGACAGGAATAAAACATAAAGCAGGGTTATCAGAAAAGAACACGTCAAAAAAAGGGGTAGGTAAGGATGGCAGAAAAGAGGAGAAGACAGGAAATAGAGAGCAGAACAACGTTACAAGGAATGAGATGAAAAAGGATGGTGTCCACTCCAAATCAAAGAATGAAAATAAGATAAAGGCCAAAAAGGGTGCAAAAAATGACTCTAAAACAGGAGAGAAGAAATCAAGAAAGCCATCAGGAAAGGAAGCAAGTGATGCCAAGAAGTTACATGAAAACGCTGAAGTGCCAAATAAGAACTCAACTAAATCCAACACTGCGGCTTTGTCAAAAGTCCCAGAGCCAGAAAATCCTGTTGCTGAGCAGCAGAATCAAAAAGTGGAGGCAGGACTGGAGGAGAACCCCTGTGGCTCCAAAGTATCAACCCCTGAAGATATAACAGCTGACTTTCTTCAGCTCCAGGAGGAAAGCAAACTGGAAGAGGTGCAGGTGGAAACAGTTGATCAAGAAAAAGAGGAAAGCAGTAGGTCAGGGAATGAAAAGAGCCTCAGGGGCTTATGTGAAGAGACATGCATCAAAACTGCGGAAAACAAAGAGGAGAAAGCAGTAAGTGGTTCAGGGGTAAAGAGTGGTGATGATGGAGATCAACATACGCCCCGAACAAGTGTGATTGTAGGAGTAGATCCCAAGAAAAACCTTCAAGATGAGCCTATAAATTCTACTAAACCTGCAAAGGTTGTGGGATTTCCATCTCCCTTGAACAAGGAACCGAAGAACGAACGTACAGTCCAGATAGACATAACCCCAACTGAGTATACTCTACTGGAAGGTGCTCTGAGAAACAGCCCTCCCTCGCAATCTTCTCCAGAGAACCAGGAGCCCAACAGCCCTGATGAGCAGACGGTAGAACCAGGTTCCTCTGGGTCACGACCCAACAGTGCAGGGCACACGCCGTACTGCCTGTCTCCAGATGACGTGTGGTGCAACAGGGCCACACTTAGCAGGCTGCAGGCCCAGATGAGCAACGTTGAATCAACAGATCCCAATGAACCAAATGGGTCATCCAGACAAGGTGTTCCAGAGAGCCACACAAACTCCAAAGAAAAACATTTAAGTTTCTTTCCTTTGGGTACGTTTAAAGATGTCTCTTCAGACCCTTCACCTTCTATGGCCACCACAACCACCACTACACATTCAATGCCAGCTGAGGTGAGTTCGCCTCAGTCCACAGAAGTGGATGAATCACTCTCCATGTCATTTGAGCAGGGACCAACCCCTGGGAGCCAGAGGGAGGGAGATGATGGTGTTTACCATTGCCACTCCAACGGCAGTCATTTTGTGGGAATGTCTTTACCAATGAAGAAGCCTCCCAGATCTCTGGGGCAAAGTTCGGAGATGGGGCGACCTCTTGCACCAAACACGCTTCATTTTGAGGCATCAGCTCATGACGTAGACCTGTGTTTGGTTTCTCCTTGCGAATTCAAGCATTACAAACCACCTGACTCGGGCTCGGCCTTCAGTCCGCATCATCACGGCAACAACAATAACAACCCCAAGGACAAGTCGCCCAGTGAATCGAATGCCCCTGCCTGCACAGAGGACTGCCCGTCCACCACAGCAGATGTCGCTCTGGACTCGGATGAAGACGAGTCATGTAGCGAGCCGTCAAGCTCTCCACGGGACCTCCACGGCAGTCAGACTCTCCCACCGGACCCTCTTCCGGCCCCTCTCAGAGACAGCCCGCCCCTGCCTCCACATCCTGATGCCTCCATGCCCGTTCCTCAGTCTGACTCCGACGCTCATGGGAAGAAAGCAAAAGCGCCTGGCGTGAGAAGCAAAAAGATAACAGGGGTGAGTTTATCTTTTTAAGGTAGAATAAAATGTCTTTGCTAGAGGCTGGTGACTGTTGTATTACTGTAACACGGGTTAAACCAGTCCATCACCAGTGTACCCCTAGTATCACTATATTATATTAATAAGAAGTCTCATTTCTGCTCATAACTGATCTTTTGACTGGGGTCCAACTTGGCTTGGGTTTCATTACTTTAAGGATAAAAAAATTTTAATCAATGCATTCTTTAAATCACCAGGTTATTGAGGGCCCTCAGAAATCCGGTTCAGCGAAAATCAGGACGGGGAGCCAAAGTGGAGTCACAAAGGGAAATGTCTCCTCGAGTCGTTCGCCTTCCTCCAGCACTCGTTCAACACCCGCAAAATCTTCACCGAGTCCAGGTAGGAGGCGTGGAATGTGATTTCTCCCAGCTGCAGCGCTGCCAGTTTAGTTAACACAATACTGTGTCTTCAGGAGCTTTAGATAGTATGTTCCCCTTCTGTCTGTCAAAGGCTCTAAGTCTGCCTCCACTGGGGAGGTCAGCGTGTATGTGGACCTGGCCTATATTCCCTCTGGAGCCTCCTCTGCAACAGTCAGCGTGGACTTCTTCAGGTGTGTTCGCTCTTCTTGCTACATCATCAGCGGCAACAGTCCAGAACGGGAGGAGCTGTTGAGGCAAACGCTGGATGCTCTGCTGGATGGGAAGATATCCTGGAACGAGTCTATGCAGGTACAAGCAGCCGGACTCATGCACTGCTGCTGACTGTCGTTTTCTTTGCTAAATAGTCTTTGATTGATCTTGTTCTTAAAGTAGTGGTAGTTTTGTTCACACTTTTATTGTCGGGAGCAATTTGACCTGATCAATTCAAAGCATCATTGCAGTGCCATGTCCTAAACTTTAAGGCAAAAAGAAAGTGAAAATATGTTATAAAACAAGCTGATTGAACATTTTTGTTACCCTCTGGCTTGGAAACCTCTGTGACATACAACCACACAAGCTCTGCAGCATTATCACAAAAGGATTATGTTTGTGGAATGAATGGATTTTGAGGGAAATTTGTGTGTGGAACAGACATGAATCATAACTTTAGTTATTGTCGTGTTACTCAGCACCCACATACCAGACCCTGCATCATGAGGAAGCAGGGCAGACGAACTAGCGAGGGAAAGTCCGGAAAAACACAAACTAAAACAAAGAAATGAAAACAGAACACCAGTAAAAGCAACAAAATATGCAAATTACACTGCAACAACTAATTTCTTAGTTAGAAAAATTACTTGTTTAAAAAAAAAAAAAATTGAAGACTATTTTAGACTATTTTGTTAGTTTTAAGAATTCTAGTCAAGAAACATTTTGTTACCACATGAATGAAGACATTTTAGCCTAAAATAGGACAATTCTGACTAGATTTTAGGAATATTGTGCTTATTTCTAGTGGGACTGTTTTTGCAGTGTACTAAAGCTGTTTTTCGAACTGTGTATCATTTACACCACATAAGATATTACACTTGCAGTTATTAGTATTTACCTATCATAAAAATGAGTCTGATATGATATAACTGGAAGCTGGTCATGTGACCGATGTGACTAGTTTCCTCTGTACTGGCTCATCGCATTATGGGATATACTGTAGTATATGAGGTAGACTGATTGGTTGCACGGAGGAATGGTTTCTGGAAGTAGAACACTATCCGGGTATCTTTTCCATACATACACTACATTTTGACAGAATCAGTATGTTATAGTAGCATATTGTACGTACGTATGCGGTGTATCTGATGTATGGCCATGTGACAGGAGTGAGAATGGACATATCAGAATTCATGTGGCTTATTGCCGCTCTGCTTTTCACATAAAGTCTTTGGCGCTCTCTGGAGGTAAGAGTCACCAAAAACATATTAATGGTGACTTATCCACAACCCTACCCCACCTGGTGACAAAAAGGAGTAAAAAAATAAACAAACAAAAAAAAGTATTGACTTAAGACTAATATTGCCTTTTTTCTGTGTGTCCAGGTGACAGTGATCCCAACCTTTGAGTCTGTGTCGATGCAGGAGTGGTACCAGCAAACCTTGGACAGACAGCGTGAGCAGAACATCACCATCCTGGGATCCAACAGCACCGTTGCCATGCAGGATGAGACGTTTCCCGCCTGCAAGATAGAGTTCTGAGAGCAGCTGAGAGATGCAGAATGGAGAATTGAGGGTGAAGGATGAAAATGTGTATATGTAACTGAGACAGACAGAGGGACTGACAGACGGTCTCTTTCCCGCATGTATATGACGGACTAGATTTTAAAAGTGGTGCTTATCGCAGCCTCTTGTGGTCAATTCACATCTCGTCGGGATTGCAGCCCCTCATTTCTTCCTTCTCATTAAGGAGATCACACGTCTCTCTGACAGACACTGCATGGCTTCTTTTTTTTTAAACCTATGATCTTGTGAAAAACAGGAGAGGACACGTTAGTGACTGCGCAGAAACCATGTCCATCTCCAAACATGTTTAGTTATCTGGAAGCTCAATGGTGTAAATGACTCAAAACGTGGGGTTTGAGACGTTATGTGAAGGCTTGCATTGAAGCGTGGTGATAGTCTATGTGCGTAAACCCGCTTTGCTGCCTCAAGTGTGACATTTTTCCATCAACTTGAGAGGAAAATCCGAATACTCTCTATGTATTATAATGATTTTGTTTTCTACATTAGAATTGCTTGAAAAAAAAAACAACAACACGTATTCACCTTTTGTGGTCAGGTGTTTGCGAGCACTATGTGAAATGGGTTGTGATGTGTTTTGCTGTTGCTTTCAACATTTCGTGTCCTTGTGGCTTCTATGTTAAGAGCCAAGACAAGCAAGGAGGCTCTGCAGAGTCTGCCTGTCTGCCACCAGCGAGTGATGATTGCTTAATCTGTCTGATTGGATTATCGTATTAAATTTAACTGTATTAAAGCAAGACTGGTCCAGCAAATGTAATCCATTAATAGTGCTTATGGTTATTAAAATCAGTAACCAGGCTGCTAACACTATGAAAAGATGATCAAATAGTATTACACACACAAATTATCGTAGATATGCAGTGATCATAGATTATCTTTTTGACAGATAGTTTGCACAGTGTCAAAGCGTGGTTTAGTCACCGTTGATGTTGAAAGTAGCTTTAAAAGCTGTAAATAAGAGTACATGAAAGTCTGTGTTTATGTTGCAAACGGATCCTGGAGTTATGCACAACAGTATGCATAACACTTTATTCTGTCTAATAATTTCACTATTTTTGTTTTCATATAATTGCTGTTTGCTGTTTTAATCTTTAATATTTAAGTAAATCTTTAATATTCTAAGTACATTGAAAAATAGGATAGGGAGAATAAAGACAGAGTTCAAATAATGGATTTCGAGTTTATTGTTGGCATAACTTTGGCATGAAAGCACATTTTAACCAAGTAAACACCTCTGGAAATATACAGAAACATTGACTTTGATTTTTTTATTTTTGTTTTTATTTATACTGAATGACAAAGATTTTTTATTCACTTCCTAAAACTCTACTTTAAATGCAATTCCAAGTATAAAATGTTAAATGTAATGGATGGCATTTTAGCCTCTCCAGGGCTGTTTGTCTATTATTTTTTCTTTTTTTGAATCATTCACCCCAGTCCAGATATCTGTAAACGGATGTCACGTGGTGAGATGTTTAAGACTCAACTCTGTGTGTTTTTATGCCTTTAATTGACACGAATGTGCATGTGGCATATAGGATCCTAAAAACCAAAGCATGACAAATCATGACGACATCACCATTAGATTTTTATTTTTGTTTTTTTAACAACGGACAGTGGAGGTCCACTGTGAAAAATCCCCCTAGATTTGTTCCCAACTGTTCTTGAAAGAAATGTATGCAATCATTCTCTTTTTCTGTCTGTCTTGTATCATGGAAGATACATGACATGCAAATTTATTACTAATCTAAGATTTTAATTCTAATCCTTTTTCAGCACAGAGCGCCAGTTTGACTGATTTTGTTGGGAGCGGAGGGTTGAGCTGGAGGTGTGTAGTCATGGAAGCCCACAGTAGGAAGTAAACCGTGAACTGCATGTATAAAAAAAAATGTACTGGGTGTCGTCTCATTCATGATATTCATGAAGAAAAAGAGCAAAGCACTGTGTGAATGTGGAGACAGAGTGGGGCGGTGGGGTAAAAACTGAGCAGCTCTCACTTTGTAATTGTCTGTAAGTACATAGTAAAACAATGAAAAATGTGTGTGGGTTGTGGTGCTGGGAGTGATGTATAAATAAAGAATGTGCGTCACTGTTCAAAAGTGTCTGGGCTTTTTCAAACAGCAGCCCTCTTGTGTGTGCGCGAAACAGACGTCCTTGTTAAGGCAACACCTTTTTCCCTGAAATTCATAAATCCAGACAGAGTCAGCTCAGTGCTCCGTTTGTGGAGATTCTTGGAAATAGAGATATCAGCAACGGCACCCTGTGGATGCTAAGTGCGGTTATCAGTGGTACTGTGTACAATAGGTTGACATATTTTTATATATTCTTCTGTTCTTTAGATTAGCAGTATGTGCTATTCCTTCCGGGAAAAAAAACAACAAAAAAAAAAAAACAAGCAAACAAACCAAAATACAAGTCTACTTTAGAAAATTTACATTTCTCAGCTTTGGCAAGAGGATGGGAAGAAAAATAATATAAAATTAACTGTGGGTTTCTCTTGTTTTAGAGCCAACCAACAACAAACAAATTAATAAATGTCATGGTTCTGGCACTAAACTTTGGTGAAAATTGTTCACTGTTGTAGCCTATCTCACTATAATGGGAACTATATATTTTATGGAGATAATAAGAATAAGAGAATAAGAAATACACGTACACCATACAGCTATATACCCTTAATACCTATAACCCAATACAGAGAACATTGTAATTTTTTTTGTGTTTAAAGTGTTTATTATATATTGAAATTAAAACCATTCCCAATTATTTATTTAACTGTTTTCTAATTAGGGTTTTTGTTTCTCTATTAATCTTCTACTTTTTCTTTTGGCTACTCCCTTTAGGGGTCGCCACAGCAAGTCATCTGTCTCCATCTACCCCTATTGTCTGCATCCTCTTCTCCCACACCAACCAACTTCATGTTTTCCTTCACTACATCCATAAATTTCCTCTTTGGTCTATCTCTAGGCCTCCTGCATAAGAGTTCCCAGTAAACTTACTATCCTTCCATGTCCAAACCATTTCAATCTGGCTGCTCTGACTTTATCTCCAAAATGTCTAACATGTGCTGTCCCTCTGATGTACTCATTCCTGATCCTGTCCAACCTCGTCACTCTCAAAGAGAGCCTCAACATTTTAATTTCTGCTTCCTCCAGCTCTGCCTCCTGTCCCTTTATCAGTGGCACTGTCTCCAAACCATCCAACATTGCTGGTCTCACCACTGTCTTGTAGACCTTTCATTCTTACTCTTTTGTCACACATCACTCCTGGTATTTTACTCCAACCGTTCCAACCTGCTTGCACAGATTTCTTTACCTCTTTTCCACACTCCATGTTGCTCTGGACTGTTGACCCTCAGTACTTAAAATCCTCCACCTTCTTTATCTCTACTCCCTGTTACCTCACTGTTCCACTTGTGTCCCTCTCATTTGCACACATGTACTCTGTCTTTCTGTGGCTAACCTTCCTCCCTCTTTTTTTCCAGTGCATACCTCCACCTCTCCAAATGTTCCTCCACTTGCTTCCTTCTCTCACTACAGATCACAATGTCATTTGCAAACAAAAAAAGCTAGAACAACTTATAATTCATTGTTGATAGAGGATAATAAAAATAACCCACGTTTTTTGTTCAGCACTGTAGCCAGGCAAACAAAGAGACACAACTTTGTTGAGCCATGCATTCTTGCAGCTCTTAGTAGTGAAGACTTTATGAGCTACTTTAGCAGTAAGATGTCAGAATTAGAGAGGAAATCAACCAGGCCCACCCGGCAGCAGCTGTGGCATTTCTTCAGCTTCAGCGACTCCCTTAGGCTCTGACTTGACTCTAGACTGTTTCGTTCCTGTAGACCTCCCTGAGCTGACCTCAGTTGTCAATCGAGCTAAATCATTCATGTGTCTGTTAGACCCCATCCCAACTTGACTACCCAAAAATGTTTTCTTTCTTATTGGTATGACAATCCTGGACCAGATCAACTTATCCCTAAACTTAGGATATGTGCCACAGGTTTTAAAAGTTGCAGTAATTAAACCGCTACTTAAAAAAAAAACTTCTCTTGACCCAGATGTTTTAGCTAATTATAGACCAATTTCCGACCTTTCATTTGTATCTAAAATTCTGGAAAAGGTAGTTGCAAGCCAGCTGTATGACCATTTGGATAGAAATTATCTGTTTTACGTTTTTCAGTCAGGGTTCAGAATGCATTACAACACAGAAACAGCACTGGCTCTAGTCACGAATGACCTTTTTATGGTCTCAGATAATGGGTTAGTGTCCATACTGGTTCTGCTGGACCTCAGCGCTGCTTTTGATCACAGCATTTTACTGCACAGGCTAGAGTATGTTGTTGGGATTAAAGGGACAGCTCTAGGTTGGTTTAAATCAGATCTGTCTGATAGATTCCAGTTTGTTCATGTTCATAAGGTTTCTTCTGTACAGACGAGGATCTGCTATGGTGTCCCGCAGTACTAGGGCCATACTTGCTCAGATAATACATACAGCCCTTGGGAAGTATTATCCAGAACCACAGCATTCATTTTCATTGCTATGCTGATGATACACAGCTGTATTTGTCTGTGAAGCCAGATAAAACAGAACCATTAGACAAACTTCAGGTGTGTCTTAAGGACTTCAAGAACTGTATGTCCACTAATGTTTTGCTCCTAAATTCTGATAAAACAGAGGTTATTGTTTGTGGTCCTAAACACCATAGAAAGGGATTAAACAGTGTTGTGCTGGCCTCCTGTATAACTGTGCGAAACCTTGGTTTTATTTTTGATCAGGATTTGTCATTTAAAACTTATTTTAATCAGTCTGCTGCCATCAGGGAGGAGGCAGCAGACCCTCCGGGCCAAAACCAACCGACTGAAGGACAACTTCATCCAGCCGGCTGTCAGCTTACTGTCGGCCTGGTGCCCAGCTCCCCAGACCAAAGAGACCAAAGAGACTGTCCATCAATAGTGCTGCTGTGGAGAGAGTGAGCAGCACCAAGTTCCTGGGTGTCCACATCGTAGAGGACCTCTCTTGGACTGGTACCACCGTATGAATCTCCAAGAAAACACAGCAGCGCCTCTACTTCCTCCCCAAACTGCGAAAAGCCAGAGCTATCATGTACACCTTCTACTGCATCCTGCCGCACGTCTCTCCAACGCGTAGTGAGAGAAGCCGAGAAGATCGATGGTGTCTCTCTCCCCTCACTTCAGGACATCTATAGCAGCCGTCTGACTCGCCAAGCCCTCAGCATTGTGGACCCCCCCCCCCCCCCCCCCCCCACCCCACCCGTAGACTACAAAAGAACAACTTTCACTTTTGTTTGAGCCTTGACAGAGAAACACAGCCCACTTCAGCCCGTTGAGTTTAATAATCTTCTCTCCTGCAGGTGAGTCTCATAACCTAATAATCCTGCGTACACACCGCCTTCAATATGTCTTTGTAAAATTGTAATAACTTTATCGATCTGTATCGATCTTTAAACCGTGTTTTCTGACATTTCATAGGCGGTTGCTTTTCTGTTCGCATCTAATATATTATATATTTTACATTTATGGTATTTTTCGTTTAACGATCTAATGCGGTGTAGTGTTTTCTGTAGTCTCATCCTTAGGCTGAATAATTATGATCCCCGACGTGCCAAATAACTGTTTTCCTGGTTGCCCTTTGAAGAATTTAAAACGAAAACGAAAGTAAATCCCTCCCCGAAGGATCTAATGATTAACATCCATAACATTACAATTTAAAAACTCACGCATCCTGCTAGTAATGTTGCTTTTCACATTACGTGCAGTTGATGGTGTATAACTTACCAGTTAACATTAAACCAAGTAAAATCATACTTAAAATAAGGTAATGGACATTTAGAAGATGACAGGTGTGGTAGTTTTCTAGAATTGTATAATATAATTAAAATTGTAAGGAGTATATAGGGATTTGTTAATATTTGGAGGAAGGATGGAGCATTCTGGGATTTTTTTTCTTTAATGTGTGTGTGTGTGTTTTTTTTTTTTAAATTAGACATGGGTATGTATGTAAAAGATACATCAGCTTTTTTAGTTCTAGTGTTTTAAGCACAGACTTTGTATGTTCAGTTTAATATAAAGTTAAATAATGTACTAATGATGGTATTCCGTTTTCACTTTTTAATTTTCCCTCCCTCTTTAGAAACAGAGCTATAAGTCTTAGATAAAACATGCTATATTACAGAGAAAGATTATTTTTTTTACCTGAAATTCTGTCCTGAAATTCTGTCATCCATCTCCATCCCCAGGTGAGTTTGGAAAGTCTTCTCTCCATCATGACAGAGGTTAAATCCAGGTTGACGAAGGATCAGGAGGACAAGCTGCTGTCTCTTCTTGGTCATGTCAGGCTCCACCTGCTCTACAAAGCCAGCATCCATGGTTTCACTGCTGCTTCATTTCATGGCCATTGTGACAGACAGGGTCCCACCGTCATTGTGGCCTACAACGCTTCTGGGTTCATCTTTGGGGCTTACACCTCCAGAGACTACACTAAGGGTGGACAGCCCATATATGACAACATGGCTTTCCTGTACAGTATCAAACCTGGAGAAAATAAAACGCTGACGGTGAAAGGTATCGACGGAAAACGTGCTTTCACAGACGGTGCCACTGGTCCAAATTTCGGTGCTTTGTTGTTCTTGCATGAAAATAAACCTGCCTTGCAGTCCAATCCAGGCACAAATTTTCACTTTGAGGCTACAGAGATGCATGGAAATGACCTGACTCTGACTGAGCTGGAGGTGTATCGGGCTGAAGGTGAGTGACATTGAGCACTTTATTTTATGAAACTAACAGGCCTATTGTATTTCATGATGTTATACCTTCTAAGGTAACATTTCACGCCTCAAAAGTGTGTTATTTAAGATTATATATTTTTTTTCCAGTCTTGGGAACGCTCCTAGTCAAACCCTGGAGGAAAATGCAGTGGACGGCTGAGTATGTAGAAATCTCAATTTTGTGCTCATATTTATTCTCAAAGGCAGGGTAAATCATTTTATGCAGTGTAAACAATTTCTAATGCAGAACATTTTTAGTGACATTTAGTGAATATCTCTTCACTATTTTCTAGCCGTCCATCTCGTAAGTACACTTAAAAAAAAAAAAGAAATGTGGTTTTACATAACCCTGGCCTTGAAAACTCTCACCTACCATGCCTTCAAATGGTTAATTGGGTTCCAAACTGCAATTCAAAATAAAACAGTGCTGTTTAATTGAATGTGTGCTGAGTAGATCTGATGACATTGGTAGACACTGTGACACTAGTAGTGAACCAAATTAATTCTGTGTAGATTTAAATGTAAAAGACGTGTACATTCATTGTCTGTGATATGTCTGTTTTCTAGAAAACGGAAGCAACTGAAGGAAGTTATAATCGACTATAAGTCTAACATCAAAACAGTGCATCAGGTCCGTGTGTTGTTGGTGGGTCCCGTTGGAGCTGGCAAATCAAGCTTCTTTAACTCCATCAACTCAGCGTTTCGGGGAAACATGACGTCCCAGGCTATTGCTGGCACGGCGGGGAGGAGTGTGACCACTCAGGTACCAGCGAAGCATCTAACTCTGTGATCATCTGCTCAGATTATGATGGATGCATTTCATTCATTTAAAAGCTGGAACTTCTTTTAATTGGAGCATGAGTTCCACCAGACTCAAACTATGAACGAGACAGTTAGAGAGACAGTTAGAGAGCCAGTTATCCCGTGAAAACATGTCACTGGTAAGTTCGGCCACATCTCAAAAACGTAATAGTGTCACGATCCATAGTTATTAATGATGACCTATCTCAAGACGGTTGTTTGGAATAGAGCAGCCTCCACATGAGATCCTGGTACCTGCAGTCTATGAATAATTAAATATGCCAGGCCTGTCTATAAGCATGTTTTTTGTAACATCTAAACCCAACCACATATACTCATTATTTAGGATGGTTGTCAGTGGACAACATCCACAATGTCTTCTTCTGTAAAAATGTAGAAATCAAAGGGGAACTACTTGATGTAGTAAGAGGTTGCAAATGACTCTTATGATGTTGTGAGAGCATCACAGGACACGACTTATATAAACATCACATAGAAGCACTTGCAACGGCACAAATTTATTAAAGGGACATATTGTCCCCTTTAATCTACCAGCGAAACATCTGTGACACGTTTAGGTCAAAATCCGCCCCCTCTTCGATGGAAGTGTGCTTTATTGAGATCTGTCCTAAAGCTTTGTGGCAACATGCAGACATAAACTTGGAGACAAATTACACTCAAACACTCTTTCTTCTGCAGTTTTACTTTAAAATACTTACATTTCTCCCATTTTTTGTTCAGCAAGGGGCAGTCGAATCTGATCGCTTTTTTTGAGGCCCAACCTCTTGTTGATTCACGTGTTAAATTTGTCTTGGTTGTTAAGACACAAGAAAAGTTGAAGTAATATAAAAACCAGTTGCAGGTAACACATGAAAAAATAACGCAGTCATGTCTCTATGGCATAAAGCCTCAATAAACCTGAGATTGTCCTACTTGTTCATATTTCATGTCCTGTTTGCAGTTCCGTACCTACACCATCAAGGCAGGGAAAGGTGGTAAAACCATCCCTCTGGTCCTCTGTGACACAATGGGGTTGGAAGATGATGCAGGTTTGGACACTGAGGACTTGGCCAATATCTTCAAAGGTCACATCATGGATCGTTACCAGGTATCCTACCAAAACACCTAAATACCTGCTGCTGGACTACTTTAATAAAGTGAGCTGTCTCTATAGGGTGCTGAGTGATTCATAAACAATTTTTTTTTCTTTCAGTTCAGTACATGTGCACCTCTTGTGGAAGGTGCTCCTGGCTATAAGAAGCAGACGACTCTGAACGACATGGTCCACTGTGTGGCTTATGTGATTGACACCTCCAAGGTGTCTCTCCTGAGTCAAAAAATGATCATCAAGCTGGGTCTCATCCGGAAGAAGGCCAACCAGCTGGGTTAGTAGTAGAATCCTATTTTTAAAAAGTTTATATATATATTAGTGTCAGAAAACTATTTTGAATCCTCTTTATTTAATAATTCTCATTACACCCCTGGCAGGAATCCCTCAGATTCTGTTGATGACTAAAGTAGATGAAGCCTGTCCGCTGGTGGGAGGAGACTTGAGGAATCTGTATCGCAGCGTTTATGTACAGCAGAAAGTAATGTTTTTTTTTTTTCTATTGGTCCATTTACTGCATTTTGTTAGAGCTTGTTTGCCATGGAATTGGCACCTAAAGTTATTTAGTTATCTCGCTTTCCCCTCAGGCCCACCAGCTGAGCGAGTCTCTGGGCATCCCTTTGAACAACATAATGCCGGTGAAAAATTACTGCGAGGAACTGGAGCTGGACCTGGACACCGACATACTGCTGTTTATGGCTGTGGAGAAAATGCTCAACTATGCAGACAACTTTTTTGAGGACCAAGAGTCGGATGAGTGACCTCCACAGATCCAATGATCAGTTTCGCCCGGTTTTATCAGAAAAACATAAAACTGAAGTTATACGAAACTAAGCACATTCATACTTTTCAAATCATGTATGAATCTTCGCGTTGTTTACACAATTGTGCAAAAGTTCCGTTTCTTTAATTTTCTGCAGATTCATTAATTCATGCATGAATTATTAAAAGCTGGTACAAGTACAATTACTTAGTTCAAAGAGAAGTATTCATATTGTCATAGTCATACTTCTAAACACGTTATACAAGTGTAAGTTAATTGGGTATTAAATTTAGTCAATGTGTGATTTAAAGGAAAATTCTGGCAAGTTAGCAATGCAAGTTAAACGATCAATGTTTTGTTTATTGTAGCTTCGTTTATTCTGTTCCTATCTAGAAGCAGGAGTTCTGCTTGTTCATTAGGCGGCCCTGTCCCCGTCCCCTCAGGAAAGGTTTACAGAAATTCGGCCAATCGGAAAACATTTATGAGAAAGTCTCATTCTGGAGGAAGTCATATCTTTGAGGGTTTTTTTTTTTGTTATTATTCTTAAGTATTGCAGACTAAAATTGTTTTCACACCTCTGGCCAGACTCAAAATTTTAATTCCAATTAAATAATAGTATGCGCCTGCAGATAAACCAAAGTAACTTAAATTTTATGTGTACAAAAGGTTTCTCAGAAGAGCTGTTTATGCAGGAATCTGTGTGCTCGCTGCTACGTTGCCATAAGTCCGCACAAGTCATTGATTCTTGCAACCTACTGACAATATATGCAAGAGGAGGAGAGTATATGGCCCCTCGTTTCAGATAATGGACCAGTATTGTATATTTGTGACTAAATAAATAAATGTTAGAAGTGGGAATGCACCTCTCCTCTTTTTTGAGTCTATTGACAGTAGATTGAAGACATTTCGTATTCGATTTGTCACAACAGAAGGGGCGGAGATACGTACACAAACAATCCTTTGTTATAAACTTTTTATACACATTCAGTGTTAAAAATACTTTGGTTTGTTTGTGGAGACTATCCACACTATCACAGTGGCAATTTTTAAACTTGTCAGAGGCTTAAAATAGTCACTTATTTTAACACAGCCCTTTTCTAACATTAACTATCATTTAACTACAAACACATATTCTGTTTAAACTCATAATTTCTCCGGGTCGTGTGGTTTTGGTCCCTATAAAAAGTTTTCCCTCCTTATAATAATAAACCTAGGTTTGTTTTAACTCCAGGGTTTTCATATAAGAGTCTTGCGGCAGAGCAGATCTTTGCAGAGCGCTTGCATGCTCCTGTACATCACAAATTCAGTTGGGCTTGTGCAGGTTTCACTTGACCAATATTGTCACTTTTAAGATTTACAAATGAAAAATTAGCACATATTTCCATACTTGTGTTGTATTTCAGGATAACGTAATGTAAATCCAGACAATAAGATGTGCCTTCTGTTTTCAGCATAATCAACTTTACATTATAACATTTGTTTTTGTTATTGTTTTATAGGTCTCTTTGTGGAAATGCTTTAAGGTCTGATTAATGATCAAAACTAATTTTTAAAGTCTCTAATGTGCCACATTTAACCACCAGATGTCACTCATAATTTTAAAAGCGCAAATAAACTTGAAGATGTTGTGAAAAAAGATGAGGAGCTTCAGTTTCACGTTTTTATCTGATGGTTCACTTAGATCATTTACAGATGTTTTTTCCTTTGTAATCAAATGTTTCTGTGCAACCATATACTTGCAAGATTGAGACGGCGGATTTAATTTCACGTTTTGCAAAGTCATCAGTCAGTTCAACAGCAAAAAAAGAAAAAAAACAGAAACCTCCCCCAGCCCTCATGACAACGCGGAGACTTCAGCTCTCTGTTCAACCAATCGCACAGCTCGGGTGGTTTCGGTGCCGCCCTCCTCCCCAGTCTGGATATAAAACGTGTTTCGCAACCTCGCCAACAACGAAAGCTGCAAACAGTCCTGCAGAAGACCCTCCGCGTTCATCGTTGGGGATATTCACGCAAAAGGGATTGTTGTCACGTTTGCACACGCCGGTGTTCATTTTTTAAATAGCAAAGATGATTCCCGAGGAAAGCTTTGGCTCCGTCGAGAACAGGTGAGCTTTTCGGCATCTGATCCGTGTGCTTGGACGTCATGTACCAAACAAGAAAGCTTCTTGTCCTTTGACCCTGCATTACTTGAACTGTTGAGGCTGATGTAATTAAATCAGTCTTTGTCCTCGAGGAGCGTTTAGATTTCGTTCACATTACTAAAACATTATAATACTTGCAATGTCACTTTTTGCTGTGTGAATAAACTTGCTGCACGGATAATTCACGTCCTGCAGAGGTTATGGGACTTGAGCTTTATATAAGCATGCATGTTGCACAAAAATGTTCTGTTAGGTATTATCATAATATATATAGTGTGCTCTTATCACAATTATCGTCATGCAAAAAATAACTTCTGGAGTGGAGTAATGATGCCTGATGAGAGCTCTCATGTGACTTTAACTTTTTATTGGGCTATTTTGATTAAATTAACCAAGTTATGGGTCAGTTTTGCTAACAGCAGTCTGTGTGAGCTTGAGATGGTACAAAACTAATTCTTTTTCTGTCTTAATCCTCAGGATGCAGTCTGCAAGCTTGGCTCTGGAGGAGCTGCTGGTTACAGCTCAGGAACAAGACTGTTTGACTGTTGGCATTTATGAATCAGCCAAAGTTCTCAATGTGTAAGTTGATGAGTTGACAACCTTGAGTTTGACATAAGTATGCCCTAAAATGTTAAAAACAGAACTTATCCAGACATGTGAGAGTAATTTTAGCTTTTTCTTTCTTTCCTCTGCTCAGAGATCCAGATAATGTTGTCCTGTGTGTCCTGGCAGCCGACAATGAGGATGATGTAGCGCTGCAGATCCACTTCACGTTGCTTCAGTCCTTCTGCTGTGACAGCGGCATCACCATCCTGCGTGTCTGTGGGGTGCAGCGCCTCCATCAGCTTCTGGGTGCTGAAGATGCCAACAGAAACCAGGAAGAGTGTGGAGACCTTCACTGCATGCTGGTTACGGTGAGTTGATGAAGCAAACCAGGCATTTCTAATTAAAAGGCTAAGTTGGGTCTGTCGGTTTTTTTTTTTTTTTTTTTTTTTATTTTTTTTTTATTTTTATGTTATGAAATGTATATAAAGTTTGTATTTGTAATTTAATGCAGATAAAATTCATCTGAAAGTCTGAGCATGAATTTGTTTGTAAATCTTTTATTTATTTATTCTTTCTTTCCATGCAGAACCCTCAAGTGGACCACTGCAGATTACAAGAAGTGGGGACATACTTCCTGGAGAGTCGACGTCTTAATCAGTGGGTGCCCAAACTGGTCCTGCAGGAACGCTGAAGTGCCTGCATACTCCAAAATACCCCCATCCCTCTGGGTGCACATACCAATGAAATGAAGGATAATAATGCTCAAGCAGCAATGGTCCAGAGTGAACTCGGCCCAGTCCGCTGTCCAGACTGAGGACAAGCAGGAGACAAAGTCTCTCTCCTTTCTCTCTGTGACTGTGAAACAGTTGGACTGCAAACTGGTTTCTAAGATCTTGAGTTGTGTGTGAAAGGTAATGACCGAGAAGCAGACTGATGTTACATCACTTTTAGTAAAACACAGTCTTAAGCTTCTAGGGTTTCTGTTTGGGTACTTTAAATGTCTAAGGGCTTCGACATGAAATAGTAAAGAGGAACAAAAGCTTTTGTAGAAACTTGTCCACACCCCCGTTTGATACCTAGAGGTTTAATGTGTTTACCGTCTAGACAGAAACCTTTTTAATAATGAAACTACCATACACTCCACATTCCAGCGTCTTTTCTGATTTGGATGAGTCTCTGCAGAGGTGGCGTGCATGTGAATGCGTGGCATGCATGTACAATACTTGTGTCATTCTTTAGAAATAAATGGGTGTGCAGGGTGTGCATTCCTGAAATTAGCAGCTGAACATGCAGAGGAGTGGTCACCATGGAAACTGAAATAGAAATTATAAAAACGCACAGGACTTGCCGGTGGTACAAGACCAAAAAATAATAAAAGGCAATAAACCTAAAAATGGGCTCAGAACAGAACCTGATGAATTTTCCTCTCAGATTCGACAGGGTACAGAATGAACTGTTGTCACCAGAACAAGTTAGCTTTAAATGACTTTAATGTAAAAAAGTACATCTTTGTGCCTTTTTGAAAGTGTTGCCTTTTTGATACAGATATAAAGTAGTTTAACCATTAATTTATTAAATGCATCTGTTGTATTTGCAGATTTTTTTTTTCCTTTTGGCTCATGTTTTGTACTCTGTTAATTCAATAAATTATTACATTTAATGAAGGGCGTTTCTGTTGTAATTTCAAACACAAGCCACTTGTGCATCATGGGACCGGGTCTTGTTATGCAACGACAGTTTTACGTTTCTCTGAAGTAGCAGAACATATCTGCACAGGTGGGGCAAAGTCTCCGTCACTGTCGACCTTTCCCGTTGTGAACAGACGTCAGAGTGAAACCAGGGTGGAGACGGAAACTAACTGTACTGGAAGAAACAAGCAGAACAAGCTAATGCAGACCAACTGTTCCAGCGGTAAGCTTTAAGACAACAAGATGCCTGTCTAGACGGCAGCATTTCTCTCCAAATCCCAGTTGCGTGGATTTCTTGCACGCTCAGCAAATGCATGCATGTTGCAAATGTGCATTTGTTGCAGCACCCATGTTACTATCTCCTTTTAATCAGTAAATATCGGTCCCTCCAGCGTCTTTTCTCGTGCTCCACCCTGCATCCTCACATGTCAGTCCACAGCTCGGCCTGCAGAACGGCTCAGTGAGGAACACTCGTGCACATGGACCAACCGTTTGTTTACAAGCGGCTGCTCGGGGGCGTGGCCGCTGTGGGGACTGCGCCTCTGATAGGCTCCGCTTCATCCGCCCTAAATCCTATTGCTTGTGGCTCGCTGAAGGGCGTCGGAGAAAACATGGCTTGAAAGGTGGAGGAGACTCGTGACTGAGGAAGAGCTTCAAAGAGCCGAGATACAGGAGCTGCGGCGGTGGCATTCCTGTTAAATTACTCACACGGGAGGCGCTACCTGGCTGTAGTCTTTGTTTCTTCTGTTTGTGGTGCAGCGTGTTTCCGTCTTTGCACAGTACACCTTGTGCCTGTGAGCATGTGCGTGCAAGAAAGAGAAAGTCCTACTGAGGCAGCACACAAGGATAATAAAGCCTGATGTAAGTATGTACAAAGTGGTGTACAATCTCAGTGAATACAGTGTCTCACTAGTAAAATGAGACGTTCTGTCCAAAATTTCAAAACATTGCAGCCAAAAGCTGACTGACTAGATTAAAAATGTCAGAAAGAAAAGAAAAAAATATATATAACAAGCTGGTGTCATTGTATCATCTTTTTATTAATGTTATCTACTTCTCAATATCGTTTTTTAAACAGCAATATCCACAAAATATTAACAGTGTGCAAGAAAACATGAGTTATGGCACATCAGAGAACAGTTACAAAAAATAGATAAATTTTCTTCATAATCAATCAAGGCAAAAAGATACATATACTGTATGCATACACAGGAGATCAGAAAATAAACGATGAAAGGGCTCAGAGCCAAATGACTGATGTTTGATATGAGAGTCCAACGGCGGGGAGCTGCAACGCTCCTCGCCGGGCCAGAAATGACTGGAGTCAGGCTCACTTCAGCAGTGGATGTCCGTCACGAGCCACGTGTACCACTTTAGGACTGTTCATTCTGTTGATCTGATAACTTCAAAACCCAGCATTAACACAATATATACGCCACTATAAGGCAAAGTAACAACCAATCGGTCAAAGTGTCGGCCGTGCCAGCGGTGTGGGCCGACTGTCTTTGACTGCAGCCGAAGAAGGGATGGAATGACTGAAGAAATAAAAACAATGTTTTCTTTTTTTTCTTCCTTTTTAAAAAAAAGCATGTCAGGCATTTTCAGGACAACATCAGTCTGTGTGAGTGTGTGTGGTGATATGATGTGCTTGTATGATGTTTAGCCGCGTCGGCAACGCTTCCTGACCTCAGCTTGGGAATGAATTCCGAGGAATGACTCAAGCATCTCTTCAACACCAGCAAAGATGAGTAAAAATAATTTAAAAAGGAATAGTTTGACGTCTTATGGGAACCTCTGCCATTTTGCCAAACATCAGATGACAAAATCCATGCGTCTTTGACGCCTGCTTATCAAAGTTCCCAAATGTAAAACCAGCAGCTGGACACTTCAGCGTGGCGTTAAGACTAGAAACAGGAAGTCGGATGACCCAGCAACAGCAAAATCTGCCAACCAGCTCACAATTTCATGTCATTAAAAAAGAGAACAAGGAGCTAAAGTCCGTTAGCTTGTGAACCACAGAAAGCAATGCCCATATTTCCAATATTTAAGATAAGTTAGCCCAGATGTTGGATTTAACTTCACACTGGATAGAAAAATACTTGATAAAACTGATCTGAACTAGTGTCTTTCTCTTTTTGTGATGCAACAAGAGGAGAAAAAAATAGCACATTTCCCTAGGCATCAAACTTTTCTTTGAGTCGTATTAGCCTCTGGTGTCTGGTAAAAATAAACTAAGACTGGCACGGAGATAAAAACACAAGAAGAAGATGTGTCAACCAGCAACGTGGACATCATAACGTCTGTTTTGGTCATTGGATCAAAAAGTAACTTTTCACATTTTGTTGGAACAGCTTCTGCATTTTTCCTCGAAGTGGGTGCGTGATCCTCTGACCTGATAAAACAAACAAGCGGAGGCCGTACACGCCATTCTGACTTGTAGTGTAACATCACCTCTCTTCAGGTTAGGGTGACCCTGACCTAGATCTGCAGGATTGTGGTACTGTAGCATTGCTGTGACACCCTGCAGCACCCGAGGCACTGTGTGTTCTTATACGCCATGTCTCTCCTATGAAACTTGTTTATGAAACTCGTTTCCCTGGTGCTGTGCTAAGTCATACTTTTCAGGGAGCAAACACCCCCCCGAGCCTTTTCTTCTGTGGCCTGTTTCCAGCTCTGGCTTTGCATACTTTGGAAATGTCTCTTTGTTTGGAATAAATCATAGATGAAGTGAAGCTTCGAACAAATTACTGCTTTCAACTTGAATCGCAAAACCTATATCCTCTTGAAGGAGTAATTTCTCTTTATCTTTCATTGTGTGAGCTCAGCAGAAAGACTGGAAACAGGAAACGTAAAGCCTGCTTTTTTCACTCTCTGCTTTAAAAAACTGATTTGTGCACCATCTGTCTCAGAGGCAATCACAACTCTGTCTGCCAACAAATGTAAGTGTTCTCCAATGACCAGTGAACAACCTCCACTGGGTGCATAAGTCTGAATATGATTGTTTAAAATTAGATCTCAGCGACAGGCCTGAGGCCCCTCTTTAACCTTTGCACTCGCACCATCTTCCCTCAAGCGTGAAAAGCACCTGCAGAAGAGATTTTGGGTGCATGCTGTGCATCTGCTGTCCTAGTTGCTCACTGATATAAAAGTCAAACATGCGCAAGACAAAATAAAAATAATAAATGAATGGAGCTGGTGTTAAAGGACAGACCAAGAGGTTGTTTTTTTTTTTTTTTTGCCACTAGAATGAGGTCCGATGTTGATTCATCTAAACTTTGCACGGCATCTTTTGCTGTTTCAGGGCTGCATCCTCATCACTGCGTTTGCGTCTACAGTTAAAACAACCTCCGCTACCACGAGCCTCCAAACCCTAAATGACGATGAAAACATGAAGAAGACAGACGCGATCCTGACCGACAGAACAGAACAGGAAAAAAAGCGGTACTAAAAAGTCCAACATCCACAGACGGGATTCTGTGTTTAGATTTTTGTATCTTACAAACACTGTACAGGGTAATAATACTCAACTGACCAGGTTCCATGGACTCCATAGAAAGAAGAAAACTAAAAAAATAAAATAAAATAAACCCAAAACAGCTACTCTTCAAACTTATCACTTCTGCACATGTCTGAAAGAAAGTTTATACACTTAGTTTGTTTCTCTTAATGCCATTTTTTTCTTCTTCATTTTAAGTTTTTACAATCAAGTTTGGTTTTTCGATAAGAAGGAGCGTTGAGGAGGAGAGGAGGAAACAGAGGGGGGCTGGGACTGCAGGCCCCGTTGATCCAGTCCCTCACCTGGGTGAACTAACACCATATCGAGCTCTTAACTGAGCGAGAGAGGAACTTTTGAAGGCTTTAAAATCCAGGAAATCTGGTTTATAGCCAGAATCATCAAGCACGAAAGCAAGATGTGAACCCTTCTCTTAACATGCTTGTCTTGACACTATCCACTGGATTTTTCAGACTCACAGTTAAAAGAATCAAACGTGAGCTGAGATCACTGGAAAAGGGTTCATTTTTTTTTAAATATAGATGATCCCATCCAGCCTTGCAGTCTTTGCAGACTGATTTCCAGCTGTGGTCAGTGAGTGACCTTGCCGTCTGTCAGGGAGATTTTTGTAGTACAGTAAAAACTTTAGTTAAAGATCTGCTTAGGTGTGACCCCTGACTTGCAATGAGATCTCTTTTTATTTCATTAACATAAGCAAGAAAAGAAATCTGATCAGCCAGGGGTAAAACCTATGCCAAAGCAAAAACAGTTAAAAAAAAAAAAAAAAAAAGTACAATATTATCCTATCTGTTAAGTACTGTAAAGCATCAAAAAATATTTAAACGTACAGTAAGTTCACAAACAAGTATTTCTTTAAAAAAAATGCAGTAAACGTCCACGGTTAATAGCTTGAGTTCTGTGAAGAGCCGTTCACTGAGCTCCTCCCGTAGGTGCAGATCTGAGGTCGGCTTAGACATCGATTGGAAACATCGGTAGCCACCGTGAAGCACAGTGGGGTCTGCGACGACAGATCAGCATCTAGAGACGACTTTTTGTACAGGTTGGCACAGCTGGAGGCTCGGCCAAAGGCTGCAGACAGCCATAGTGAGGCCACAGGCAGAGAAGGTCTGTTGATACAGGTTCAGGTGGGAACATGCTGCAGTCTGATAAAAGGCAAAGGCTTAGCCGCTTGCTCGTCATGACCCAAGGACAAAGCTCTCAGACTGTTTTTTTTTTCTTTTTAAATATTCCCACGAAAAAAGAAGAATTTATTGAGCTATTAATGTGACACTAGGTCTCGTTTGGCACAGTTGGCCTGGTACCTACCTCCCATTTCAGCTGCCCACACACATCCTCCCGATGCCTGCCACAGCCCTTATCCAACACCTTGTTTCATGACAAAAAAAAAGGGAAAACAAAACAAGTTTTCTACTGATTAATAATGTCCAAATCCCTTTGTCAAGTCAAGCTGTAGCAAATTCACCAGCATATATGAATGTTACCAAAGCACCGTGGACCAAACTCTGTGATTAACGGATCTCAGCCACTGTGAGCACGAGTAGCCTGCCCCCTGGCGGTGACTCTGGGGTATGGCGCTGTTCCAGAGCGGCTATTTTGGGAGTGTGTGTGTTTTTGTCTGTATGTGTGTAGCCCTGTGAGACCAGATAGGGCTGCTTCTTGAGGCTGTGTGCCTGGGAAAATGTAGAGATTGATTGTTATAACAAACACAAACCTTTATGTGTGAGGCTGCATCTATATGTGCATTAGTGTGTGTATGTGTGTGTGTGTGTGTGTGTGCGCGCGTGTGTGTTTGTGGGTGTGAGAAAGCAGGAAAAGCAGAGAGCGGCTATAGGATGATGCAAGGTTTCTTGTCCTTGAAAGGGTTTTCAGAGGTGGGCACCCCAACCAGCAGAGGGTCGCTACGAGCGTGCTGCTCACAGTAACTCATCAGGTCCGCTGCTGCTTTAGACACCTGAGGGGGTGGGGGGACAGAGAGCAGATGAGGGAGAGCATGAAAGTGTAAGGAAAGACGGGGTGAGAATGAAATGGGGGAAGTATAGAGATAAAAGACAAAAGATGAGAAGCATAGCAGTGCATAAAGAGGGGAACGTTCAAATATGGATGGAAAATGTGACTTTCGTGTGCTAACGTGGTAGAAAACGACTGTTTTACCTTTATGCGTTCAATCCCTGCCTCGATCCTCAGCTGTTCTACCAGTTTCCTGGCCTGGGCGATGTTATTAGTGGTAGACATACTGATCCATCAGAATACAGCAACACCGGAGAAAACTGAAGGAGAACCAACGAGAGACCAGAAATCACCCGCTATGAACCTGCTACTGTAGTTTAGACAGCGATGTGCAAGCTGTATGTCTGCTTACGTTTATTTGCATACCTGTAGACAGGAATGTTTGGACACAGCAAGATGTTTTCAAAACAGAATGCAGTCATTTTCTAATGTTTTAATCTTAATAATCAAATTAGTTCAGAGACAATATACTGAAATTGAGAACCGTCATTGCTAAGACTATTGTTTATGTTAAATTTTATGACAGAAGCATGTTACTACTACTACTACTACTACTGTCATTTAGCAGACGCTTTTTTCCAAAGTAACTTACAACTGAGAGAACAACACAAGCTAGAAATGTCAATAGGAGGGTCCAGCCTGGATAAGTGCTGGTCAGACTGCTTTGAGGCCAGTTGGACACAGGTGCTGCCATGCGAGTGCTAGAGGATTATTTTGTTTTGTTTTGTTCCCTTCACAGCCCCTTTATTCAGCAAAAACCAGGTCTTAAATTCACCTTCATAACATCATCTTGGCAGAAGTGCATGCAGCTTTCTCAGTGCTGAGTCATGCAAAGAGCTGGACAAATCTTCCAACTCATTCTGATGAGCAGAGAAGTTCAACTAAATGCGGAAATGCTCCTTAAAGAGTCTTTAGTTTGCCCTTAAAAGTAGGTTTAAGAGTAGAGTTTGGTAGGTCATTCCACCAACGGGGAACAATAGAGGAAAAGATGTTTAAAAAAGTTTGGCAAAGGACATTCTTAATAGTTTTTCACTGGTTTTAATGATTTTTTAGAATTTTTCAGACGAGTGACCGCCAAGTCTGCAGGTTTCTGCACTGTTTTACTACATTCATGTGATGAAAAAGATGTAATCTGGTTGTAATTTTACACCGAAGCATTTTTATACTATCCAGAGTTCATGTTGTGGTCACGTGTGTGCAAGTTAGTTTTGTCAGGTGTGATAAAGCACCTCTATACCATCACAGGGGCTGATTTTTTTATTACATTTTATGTAATTCAAATGCTCTCTCCTCTTAACCCAATGAATGCAAAATGTCTTCTCTATTAAAGACACATTTTTAAAATCCTTGATTTAACCAGGAAAATCATACTGAGATTAAAAATTTGTTTTGTAAACAAATCAACACATACGTATACAGACATGACATCGATCAAATCCATAAAATGTAAAAAAAAAGCAGAAGCCTTTTCTTTTTTTTAAACATTACTTTTTTTTAACAATACTCCTTGTTAAATATACAATTTTCACAATTTTTGAGTGATTTTGTTTTATTTTTGTATATTTCACCCAGGTTGTTATTCAGTTTATTACATTTATCTGTTTGAGTCCACACATAAAGAACGTGAACCAGCTTTATTCGTTAGGAAACTGCACTCCCGGAAACCTTCTTCATCAGCACTTCTGTAGTTTTATGTACTATAAATCAATAAAATACACAATGGTGCCAAATGAAAGCACCAAAAACAAACAAAAGCATTTCTGAAACGTCTAGAAAAGTTGGCAAAAGTCTCAAACTGGAACCTCAAGCCAAAAATAAAAGTTTTAATTTTTTTTTTTATATTTGATTTTTTAAAGTTGAGATTGCAATTAAACAATCTGAATAGCTGTGATTACGATAGGAGGATGCCAACAAGACGGTGAGGGACGAGATTGTGATGGGACTGCACTGCTGGTCACGATATTTGTTCCCTATTCATTTGGTTTACTGGGCTACACTTTTAGATCCATTTCTATAAGGTGAAAACGTCATTACAACACAAACATTGCTCAAATAAACAGCATAAGATCTCACAAGTTAATAAGAATATACAATTATGTTATTATAGGACCTATGTTACGTAAGTTTATGGGATAAGAATGTATAAGCTTCAGGTCAACTGAACTTTGTTAAATGAAAGATAGTTTGCACAGAGTACATTAACCACTTCAGGGTTCTACCTGACTGGTGGTGCGCAGACAAGGACTCGTTCTGAACACTGATTTGACCGGATGGAGGGACGGCAGGACAGCAGTTGCTGGATCGAAACGATGGAGCTGGATGGCAGCTGAGCTCACATTGGATCTCTGCAAGAAGTAAACGGGACGAAGAGTAGTTAAGGTGACTGCACACAAAAAACAGACGTCTCCACTTGAAAATGCTGGTGTGACACATAACTGGGAGTTTACATGCAGAAACAGTAACTAAACACAATCGCATATGGACCAGAAATAAGTCTCAAACTGTTCCAGCTGGTTTCAGTTCAACCTGGTGGGTAATCACCAGATTATTACAGAACTTTGCCAAGCTCATAGTACGACATCTATCAACAGAGCTTCATTTCCCTCCATGAAGCACCCGTGCACTTTACTGATCACACGGTGGGCCATAACGTCACTCTGGGGCTTTTCCATCTGCTGTTTTCATGCCATTTCTCCCACAACTCATTTAAAACCTCTGTAAAGTCTGACTTTCTTGGATCTACACGCCTTTCTGCGTGGCCGAACTGTTCCTAATTGTACGACTGATCAAAACACACCTTGTGCCTCACGTTTGTCAGTATTAAGTGTATTACCCATGTGTGTCTCACTCTGCCTCTGTGTCTGTCACCCCCCTCTCAGGAGGAGAGTCCTGCTTTAATTACTTCTACTGTGGAGTAGATCAGAGATTTGCGTCTTTAATTAGGGCTTTTGTGTGTGTGTGTGTGTGTGTTTGTGTGATTGTGAGTTCCTTTTTTCCTTGTTTGTATCTGTTTAATTGTGTCACACACACATTTTATGCAAATTTATCTGGATAATTATAGGACATTTAATTGACTTTAATTAATTTTCAAGGATTCAGGGATGCTGCTTGTTTGCCTGTCTGCAAGCCTAGGTGAACGCCGCCAGGCTGAAGTTGGTGACAGTTTTACGTGGACCACTTTTATTGAAGTTTCAGCTGACTCTCTGCGAAACTGTGAAATATCAGAGGAAATCTGCTTTGATGGAGGTCTATGCTTTTCAAACGTATTCCTTTACAAACAAAATGAATGTAGTTTTATTTTCTCAATAAAAAAAATTGCAGAATTACCAAAGTTTTACATATTGTCTCACTTTACACAAACAGTAATTCTAACACCAGTACTGATATCAGCTGTTTCCATGGTATAACTTGGAATGTAATCCAAAACAAATCCTCCATGGGGGCTAAACTCAACCCAATCTTAACAAAACAACAAATGTCGACCCTATAATGTAATCACCTACATTGTGAAGACTGGGCTTTTGTCCTTAAAATGAGAGCAGAGTGCCCTTGCTCTCATTCTGTTACTAGATAACACGCTCAAACACGAAGAGACACACACCTGTTCCATCAAAACAGGCTCTTTGCTTCTTCTCATCAGTCAACATCACTAATAGAAAACAGAAACATGAAACTTGAAACCCTGTAGGCATCTGGCTGGAGGGACCACTGCCCTTGTCTTACAGCAAAGCTTGAAAAAAGACGTGGCAAAACTCTCAGACTCCTTGTTTACAGGTTGCTCTTTTACCTTTGACACAAACAGAAAATGTACCTCACTTCGTTAAAAGCATTTAAGAATCCAAAGGTTAAAAATATCTCATGTTACGGATTACATACATCGCTAAACATGCTGTGATTTCTAAAGCCTGTTGATTTTTCAAACTTTCTACGGCGGATGTTGAGGACAGCAGAGGAAAAAATAATGACAGGAAAAAGAAGAAGAAAAATACCCAGCAGTCATAAATTCAGCCTCAAAAGCTCTCATGTCCTGCGCCAGAAACGGAAAAGATTTAGATACACAAACAAATACAACGTACACTAAACTGGCTTTTCGTTTTAGTCTGTTGCAAAAAAAATAAATAAATAAATACAGCATCACCAGATCTGGACAGGCCGGCCAGCCAGCCAGCCAGCCAGCAAGCCTGTGCGCTCACAGAAGCTCTCAAGACGCGCAAAAAATGCATCAATCCTTATTGATCTCAGCAGCTTTCGAGCGCTGATCGGGCCTACACTAGGAAGCCATGTCCTCTGCTACAGGCAATGCCTGTGAAAACACAATGCGGGTAAATTTGATGGATAGAACAGCATGTCCTCTCTCCCATGGCTATCCACGCACCACACACACACACACACACACACACACACACACACACACACACACACACACACACACACACACACACACACACACACACACACACACACACACAGCGCCAACATACACAGGCATAGGCGCCCAAACGCAGCCAGACCTTGCGCACATTTCAAAGCCAGATACATTTTCCCATGTGAAGCTTAAGATCTGCGAAGAGGCCCTGGGCGCAAGCTGTTGGAGGAGGGTGGTGACATGTTTAGAAGGAGTCTAGCTCCAGCAGCCAATATAAACCCTTCCAGGGACAACGAGCACAAGACCGGAGCGCATGCCGTTATGTTCCGCTATTATGCAAATTGATGGGCATGCGGCCTACTTCGGCGTAAGATCCAGTCACATTTGCCTGAGCATCCCACGAGTCCAAGCCGAACCCGTGGAAAATCTTCCACTGACCCTGTCCCTAGTCTTCCCCACCCTCTCAGCCGGCAGAGGGCTGGGGAAATCCGGATTCGTGACACAGCTGAAGCCCCTTCTCCGCTGCAGCTGCCCTCGGTGACGGGAGTCCGAGGTTGCAGAGACGCACGAAGGGCGTCACAATTATTATACACGGGGAGGAAGAAAAAAATAGCTAAATCTTTCCAAACTCACCTCCGAATGCGCTGTATTGGTGATTTAAAGGGCCAGATCCGCTGGTTTCTCACCCTCTCTGCTCGTTCGCTCCCCGTCTTCACCGAGCCAAACGCCTCCCCCTCCGTTACAGTGTCTGTGCGCTCCTCTCCCCCCTCTCCCCTTCTTCCTTTCTCTCTCTCCTTCCGACATGCAGCTTGATCGCAGTTGTAGCTCAAAAAACTATCAAACGTCCCTACAGATATATTCAGTTTAGCAAGGGGAACTGATTGACTGTTTTGCAGTTATTTACTCATAAAGAGACGAACAGGCCGATGCCAGTCATTTCATTTGATGAGGACCCCTGGTGTCTTGAAGACTCCTATAACCGCTGTGTGAATGAGAGCTCCGTTCAGTGGAAATCATTTCCCCACCTTCAGCCAGTGGGTAAACATTATTTCCACCCTTTAATATTTCGTATTTTTTCTTGGTATTTTCTTGCACTCAGGAGAACCTAAATCTGGTCTTTTCTTTACAGGTTAGTTTAATTAGCATTTTCAATGCAATGGTTACAACATATAATAGATGTATAAGCTTTATATATTGTCGATGCCTATTTCAAATATCTCCAACGCAGTCTTTCCAGTAAGATATTACTAGATTGTTCCAGCACAACATTCACACTTTCCCTCATAACTCTTAGCCCACTTGATCATCATGTTTGGGTGACTTTAAATAGGCTATGTATGTATGTATGTATGTATGTATAAATATGCTAAACAGATGCTTATGCTGGATCATGACACTCAGAAGAAATCTTAAAAGCAACAATTTTGGCATGAGATGGTATCTAAACAGAATAACTTATCTTATTATGTATTAAACATAGTGTTATATACAAAGATTATTCTTAAAAACGGCAGCACGGTGGCTTAGTGGTTAGCACTGTTGCCTCACAGCAAGAAGGTTCCCGGTTCCCGGTTCCCGGTTCAATTCCCGGCCCGGTGGGTCTTTCTGTGTGGAGTTTGCATGTTCTCCCCGTGCTTGCGTGGGTTTCCTCCGGGTACTCCGGCTTCCTCCCACAGTCCAAAAACATGCAGTGTAGGTTAATTGATCTTTCTAAATTCTCCCTAGGTGTGAATGTGTGTGTGATTGGTTGTTTGTATGTGGCCCTGGATAGACTGGCGACCTGTCCAGGTGGACCCCTGCCTTTCGCCTGATATGCGTCGGGATAGGCTCCGACAGACCCCCGTGACCCGGAAACGGATAAAGCGGGTATAGATAATGGATGGATGGATATTCTTAAAAACCACAATGATGTTGTTGAACCCTGTTTAAGTATAGACATATAACAGTTTTTATAAAGAAGAAAATAAAAGGAAAACACTAGGTGATTTCCTAAGTTCTCACATACATTTTTTGGTTTAAAGTCCCATGGGGAGACAACATGAAAGCACATGTTTCTAACCCGTTTTTTCAGCTTTGTTCAAAGCAGCCAGTTTTAGAGGGTGGAGTCAGTCATTTTCTTCATGCAAATCAAATTGTGCTCCAAACAAACACTGGAAGGAGGAGTTTCATAAATATGTCAAAGACTATGAAGGTTCCTGCAAAACTAACTAACAGTAAGAAAGAAAAAAAAATGCAAAGCTTTGTAATAACTTTCTGTTTTGGCTCTGTGATGTCACAGCTTTATCCTGCCAATTGGAATAGCTCACTGAATAAAATATTTCCCAACCTATGTGACTAAGCAACATGGCTGTGCAGTGAAGGAATATTAAATGCCAAAATATATACTCGACTCAACTGTTTTTTTTTTAATAAAGCACTTAGAAACAACACAGTTGGCCAAAGTGCTGAAGACCAAGAGAAATTAGATTAATAAAAACAAAACAATGGAAGAATAAGATAGAAAGAGAAAACAAATTACATTAGGAACAATTAAGTCAAAATATAAAACTGGGTTTTAAATAAGAATAAAAAGATGTCAGCCTGCCTGGAAGTAAAAGCATAACAACATAACACATACAATAACATAAAAGAGTAGTTCAGCCCGTCATAAATTAAAATGCAGATATAGCCTTTTCTCAAAGTGAGTTCAAAACAATAAATATGTGTTTGTAATATTGTTTTTGTTCAGACTTAAGATAGCAAAGGGAAAGTCTACAGTTTATTGCTTTTATAAATCAAACTAATCTCTTGTTTAATATTTTTACGGAGGTTGAGTTGTCTACCTCATCTCAGAAGACCCATGTTCAAGGCAGCCTCTTCGCTCTCGTTCAATCACAGGAAACTGGCCCACTACTCTAAAATACAGCTGAACATCATTTGATGTTGGAGCCTAAATATTTTTTTTTCTCTTCTTCTCTTCTAAGTCGCTTCATCTATACATATAATAAACACGACAGTGCATGAACCAATGGCACCAAAGGGTCAAAACCACATTAAATGGCATGCACATCTGAATTTTTTTACAGTGGAAATTGTTTGCACTCGCCATGAGCTCATTGCACAAATATGCCACACGATGGCGCAATTGATCCACCTGTAATCCCCCCGTCTCCAGGGAGGCGTGGGCCTCTCCCTATAACAGATCCTCTCTCACACACGCACCACTGAGCTGTAGCGTCTTCCTACACGCCAAAAACGCGGTATCTGCTGCATGATTATTGGCTGTGATGAAATGTGCCGAAGAAAGACAGTGGTCTGATTTGTATGGTCTTATTTTTATACAAAGATGGCCGTTTTTAGAGCATTAGAGGATCGTGACATATATTGAACCGTATCAAACTACGTAAGACGTCTCGTCTCTTTTGGCTGCTTATTATAATCACCAGGGTGCTATCTATAACTCATACCCGCTACCGCTTTGGCCTTATTTCAACTTATGTATAAAATCATGCCTTTAGATTTCCCTCTCATTTCATTTCCTCTCAGCTCCACTTCCTCCTCCCCCCTCCTCTCCTTCCTCCTCTGTTTCACTAATGGTATTTCCCCATCCACCCTCCCTCTTTTGTGGGGTATGGAGGGTTACAGTGAATTGGAGAAGAGAGCTGAATCTTTTCAGAAAGAAGCAGCAGAAGTAGAGTCACTTCTCAGGGATGCCTTCGGGCTCACAGATGTGGCATCCGCCAGCTCGGCTCCGTTTATCCATTGATCTAATGGCGTAAAATGTGCGTACGCGTGTGCAGCAGCATGTTTGGACAAGATGATTATGTAATTAAAATCCAGCAGAGAGGTTGCCACTCTGGCCCAAGGAGGGAGAGTCATCGTTGTTGTACATCCCCAGCAGCAAGCCTGGGAGACCTCTGCCTGTCGTAACGCATCTCCGTCTCCTCCGGAATCATATCACACTGATGCGACATTTGTAATCAACGTCACCGTGTCTCCATAGCAACCGTGGTGGACACAGCATCCCCAAGCAGATGTTAAAGGGCTGAGAGAAAAAAAGTGAAAGGAGACTCAAGGTGCAGCAAAGCTCCCGTCTCTGCGTGATTTCCGTACAGTTTATGAATTAGAGCGTGGGTAAACTGTACAGTCAGGATGCAGCAGAGGTGCTTTGTGACCTCTGCTCATAATAAAACTACCCTGATGCCTGTGTTTGTTGACTAAGCATATCTGCAATCTTGACAAAATATTTTCCAATGCTGTAGTTGGATATTAGAAATCTTTATACTTATAATGTAAATTTGAAACCAGCTGCAAAATCAGCTTAATCTTTCCTTCACAGTTAATAAAGAGGAAACCCTTTGTGGGGAAACACTGCCACAACAGTAAAATGACTCCTTATAGATTAATGGATTACCCAGTAATAGCCTTTATGGACTTAGTTTGGCCTTGTAGATCTGGATGAAGAGCATAAAAAAGGAAAGGTACACACTTTGGCATGACACCATTTCAACAAGCTTACGCAGTGTCATAATATGTATTCTACTCTAGTTACCCCACATTCATATTAGATCCTGTACTGATGATGGGAGCGTCAGACTGATGTGTAAAACGCATCCTAGTGACTCCCAGTGGGGCTCAGGTCCAGACTCTTTCCAATGTTGGTTCCATCAGGGAATACAAATATTTAGAAATACCAAAATACAACCAACTGGGAACATTGTGTAAAGCCAACAATGCAACTCTAGGACTTCTTTTTTTTAGGGAATGTTAAGTTTCTGCATAACCTTGTAGGGAATATTGTATTTGTCACTGCTCCACAGTTAAATGTTTATGTTCCCAAACTGAAGTGAAGTATTTTGTTTTTCACTGGCCTTGCTGACAAGTGTTTTTCGTCAGGATAACCAACTTTTGAGTCCACATACCTTGAGTTTTCTCCTCCTTGTCTATGTGGAAGTGCTCTTGCTTTGATTGTTAAACATTGCTGCGAGTTTGACTTCCTGTGATTACGTTTCACCAAACATTCAAGTACTCTGCAAACACTTCAACTGTTAGCTCAAACCACACGGGGGTCACATCACAAGAAAGTTAATTGTAAGGCAAAATTGAAGTGCACCCCAGGTGGGACAAAGGCGTCTCTGTGTATTAGCACAGTGTTGTCGCTGGCTTTTATTGCAGCAGAGCCCTATCCCCCCATACAATCAGAGGTTAAGATTGATTCACTTTTTTAAACAGAACGCATTTATTTCTTGATGACAATGATTGTGATGTCGCTTACATCTTTTTTTCCCAATTTCTGGACACAAGCTCAGACTCTAGGCATTACATTTTTGCTTAGATAAATCAAAATAGTGATTTTTTTTAAATCTTTTGACCACACACTGTAAATCTAAATTTTGTCGAAATCATTGTCCTTGAAGGTTTGTCTTGAATTTTACAGGTATTTGGCTGATGGTTGTTGAGACGTTTCACCTTCACAGGGATGCCGGAGGAACATTTCAGGGAAATGTCAACTCCTCTGGGAGCCATCTGTCCATAGAGAACAACATCCATTAAACAGTTGCTGACATACTTTAGTCTGAATCAAAGTGGCCCTCAGTGACAACAAGTGATATCCTCAAGACAAACCATTCAATTTTATCTATAAGTCGCAAAACATGAAATAATCAGAAGAGACATTTAAAAAAAGGAACCGCTTCAGTTTGCATTTTTTATTAGGAAAATTATTTTGCAGATTATTATTATCATCATCTTTATATTTATATATATTTATATATTTATATATGCTAGTTTCCATTATTCAGAAGATGCATCAGCACAGTATATCTTAATAGGAAGACTATTGCTAGAATAAATATCTGTACATTATACTTAGTTAAATAAATTTAAAAAAAGAAAGACCCAAAAGAGAAACAATAAATAAACAAACCAAGAGAAACATTTACAAAAACAATAATTGCTAAAAAGAAATAAACCATTTGCCAAATCAAAGCCGTAAATGCTGCCGAAGAATTCCTTTTAAAAAATACAAAGATGATTCACAGTTTGTGTCCTTGATCTCATGCTGGCCGGAACACCGAGAGGGACCATGCAGGAATGAAGGGCCAGGGCAACAAGATAGTACCAAACTACATTACCCACAAAGTCCACATGTTACCGCTTTACATGTCCTGTCTGCAAAGAAAAACAAAAACAAACAAAAAAACCCAGCCCGCGAGGATCTGATGCGATCAGACAAGACGATGGTCAGGGGCGAGCGACACAGTTCAGCAGGGTCAGTGGGAGTGTTTCTCTGTTTCAGTCCTCCAGCACTGATTTTCTTCGGACCCTCTGACAAGAAGCGCGACTCGACAGCTCTGAAACCTGCCCGTCGTCAGTTAAAATGAGCCTGATGAATAAGGAAACTTGCACTTACACATGCTAATTAGATTCAGTGGGTGTAATGACATAATCCCTTCAATCATTCAAGACTGCACATATAACTGAAATTTGTAACAGTTATATCATTTTTAAAAATACAATGACAAATGAAGACTTTTTTGGGGGGGAAAGCAGGATTAAAATTTTTAATGAATCACCTACAGTAAAATCTATTAGTGTCAAGAAGTGTGACGGGATTTTAAAATAATTTTCTCTTAACCTTGAATATTAACTGAATTACAACGTCATGAAACATTTGACTTGCTCATGAAGTGCTAAACATTTCAGGTCTCCATAGATTTCCTCGTTTGATGTTAAGAAGCGGTTTTTTTCTTGCCTGGAAAATCACAGCAACCCCCCCCAAACCAAAATATCGTTTTTTACTTGCAATCTTCTGATCGGATGGACTGACTAAAAGAGAAGACTGCAGAATCCTTCTCGCTACACGCTCTCCTCTCACATCTATGAAATATTAAACCCTTTGGACAATATTTACAACTATCTACAAACAGATGTGAACAGGGATGAATTCCAGTCTGTTCAATGACAAACGCACAAAAAAAAAAGAAAAGAAACGTGGGATGAAATGCGAAAGGAGCTCAAGAGTTTAGAGGCCATGAAGCAGATTTTTATAAAGTATTGCTGACATATAGTGGAAAAAAAAGCCAGTGAGCAAACAAGATTTCAGTGAAGATGTCTGAGTACGAAGTGTTTGTCCAAATGTTTGTTTTAACTCCCTACCTGCTTTACAATCCTGGTTAGAATTATGATCTGTAAGCTTTATCTTGAGGCATTCATGCAAAAAAAACCCCCAAAAAACAAACCATTGTGTATAATCGGAACAATGCAATTATAATTTGTCAGCTGCAAAGGTTTCCCTTTAGTATAATAATGATTGTAAACAAAAGATAAAACACTCACAATAATTCAGAGTGTAATGTTTGGTTTCAAAACCTTTATTAAAAGCAATTCCTCCTCAGGCTTCTAGTTCCTTTGTTTTTTCTTGTTTGTTTGTTTATTTCTGTCTCTGATTCATTGCTATTTCATCAAGTTGTTGATAGGAGTCTGTGTTGCAGTGGCTGATTGCAGCTCTCTGGTGGTCTTCAGTGGGATTTTGGTCAGGACTCATCACTCATTACTGGGTGATGTGTTTCAAATGCCTTTGTAATTGTCTGATTCTGATGGTCCTTTCATTCTCCTTATATACATTCACTTTCTGCAACTGGGGTTAGTTTCAGTTTTCAAACCAAGGGCTGTGTTAAGACCAGTTAAAAAAAAAAAAAAAAGATTCACTCGATTGACCGATTGACAGCTAGGGGTTAGTGAGGATCTATTCACTCAAAAGTGTTGAAAAGCACTGTGGGTTCAAAGTCATGCAGAACTGCTTACCCTACCTTTAACTGTTCAATTCAAGTTCATCCAAAGGTTGCCAAAAACTCTGCTCACACGGGCTACATGTATTGTGCATGTTTTATATTTCTCCACATAGTTTATTTAAGTAGTAAAAATATTGTTAGAACAAATTTTTAAGTAATTTCTGAAGACGTGTGTGTTCTATGCAACGTTTCATGAGTGCAAATAATTCTAACCAGGAATGTGTGTAGTGTACTTGTATGCTTGTGTTTGTGTGTGTTAGTGTGAATAGTGTGTGTGCTTGCGTGTTGTGCAGGGTGAGCGATGCTGAACGTGTATTCTCCACAGGAAAGCTCAAACATCTGACAGACACTTCATTAGCTGGTACAGCAGGAAACAACAACAACACACACACACAGTTAATGCAGGCCTGAGTGAAGGAGTACATGCTTCACTGGTAAATGAGATGAGACAAGACGGTGGGTGGACGGGGCAGAGGAGTCTGTCCTGATTCCTGCCAGCATTTAACGCACAGTCCACAAACTCAACGGATGCTCAGGCGCTCTTTTTACAAAGAGTCCTCCATGCAAGCTCAGCTGACTCTTATTCAGGCCACTGCCGGCGCAACTTCACGTTTTCGCAACACGTTTATTAATAGGCCAGATCCGTTGTCGTCCACAGTGCTCTCACATGCTGCCTCATTGTTTTTCCTCATGGTCCACGCAGGGACATGAGCAATGACGGCCTCCCTATTAGCGTCAGCAGAGCAGCAGATTGCACAAACGGTTGCACGCAATCTGGGATTTACATGAGGTGACCAGAAGCGTCGAGATGATATTTGTGCAGCATGTGCACTACTGTCCGTAGTACATCAGATCAGAGCTGAGCCGGGCCAGAAAAATCATTACAGATCATTCTTTTCTTTTTATGTTTAATGCTTCCGACAGCCACTTCATGCACTGTAAGCTGTATTTACTCTATCTGGCATTATAATAGATATAAAAAAAAAAAAAACTGAAAACATGGAAATGTAATTTAAATCATATCTGTTTCGAATGCACACACACACACACACACACACACACACACACACACACACACACACACACACACACACACACACACACACACACAGAGGAGCATAAAAGAGTTTGAGAGAGCATCCCTGGCATCTAACAGGTAAAGGGCATGTTTACAATGTAGATTTTGGAGTTTAACAGGACCTCACATTTTGTGCAAAGTACAACACAGCATTAACAATGGATTCATTCAGAAACAAAAGAATTAACAGTCATGACGTGGAACCTTTAGTTACATATTCACATTTTGCTAGTATTCTGTCACTAATAGATCTGAAGAGTGAACGTGTAAAATACGAGATATAATGAGGATTATTATTAAGCTGTATATTACAGTACATAGCAACACTGAACCTTAACTGTAGCAACATTTCCTGGTTACAAAGGACTTCTTTCCAGAAAGACAGTGGTTACAGTATTTCCTTACATGGGTAACATCTTACTTGAAGCTCTTAAAGATATTAATATGCTTATTTACAATAGTTACACACCTGGAATAATTTACTGAGGATCTGAGGACATGAATTATGTAAGCAGGAGATTTTACATGGGGCTTACAAATGAGGAACTGCTAATTAATAGGCAAGTCTTCAAGTAAAATGTCACCCTAAAGTGCCCAGTTGTTGATCCTGCTGCACACATGAAGACACAGAGGGACACAGACAAGAACAATTTGCTGTGCTTTTGCTGTTTTCTTTCCTTTTTTGTTGACAGAAAGACAGACGCAGTTAAAAGGGGGTTGTCGTCTGCGTCTTTGCATTTAACAGTACAGAAGCAGATTATCTTCCACACAAGTTGTTGTCAAAACCTCCTGAGAAATGGAGAAAAGTGGACAAATAATCGGGAACTCCTCGGCATCCTGCCATCCTGCCGGGATTACGTCACATTTCGCAAACACAGCCAACCAGTCACATGACGATACCCTGTTGTTCAGCAGAACCACAACCTCATTGTGCCATGTACCAGACTAAACTAATGATAATAATAATAATAAAAACAACAACAAAAACTGAGACCTTCCTTTGACCGTGATGTAATTGCTCTCCCAGGTTCAGGACTGGTGAATATAGATGTTAAAGACTGAAATTGCACAAAAAAGGCTACACACACACACACATACATATATATATATATATATATATATATATATATATATATATATATATGTGTGTATAAAATAAGACAAAAATGCACAGATAAACATGTTGGTAAAAAAGTATTGTGCTTTTAGCTGTCCTGTGTAACTTTAAGAGCTCCAGCATGAATAATAGTTTATTTATATGCACTTCTGACATACAGTAGAGCAAGTTAGCTATTCAGTTATGTGGTTAAAAACAATGCAAAATAAAGTTGTGAATGTATTTATGGTATAAAGTGCAATGTGAGGGCATTTAGGCTGAGTAAGCCCTGTTTGTCTTCACGTAGTTAGTCAACGTTAACAACAAGAGCTATTTATGTGTTTGCTTTCTCTTTTTTTCTTTTTGACTCTTAGATGAGTGTGTTTGTGAACAAGCTGTGCGTTTCTGTGTCCATTCTGTTTCCAGCGATGCCTGAATAAATGTAAACGTGTGAGAGGTAATGCAACCAAACCAGCCAAAGAGAAAACAGAACAGCAATTCACTGAATAATATGCATGCGTTACTTTAACCCTTTCTTCCTGTGTGCTTCTTGCTGAATGTACAGAAATTTAATGAGCATCAGAAAGCCAACAAACAAGAACAAAAGGCATTAATAAACTGTGACATAAAAAGTGCCGAGCAAAGCTGACATTCTCAACCTCAGGACCAAAAATCCCCTGTTCTCACCAGTTTGGCAACAACAATCCAAGTGCACCATCTTTGCTGACAAGGCAGATTCTTCTGTTCAGAGTTTTTCTACGCTTGATGAGAGTCTTAAAAGGATTGTTGCGTTGTATCGTTGTGTGCACACCCTGCCTTTGAATGCCTCCTCGAACCAGACGAGGACATTTAGAGGGTTTGCAGCTGAGTTTTTTCATTTTGACATAAAGACAGTGGAATATGTGTAAAGGTGTCTCTTTTATTATTTTCTATCAATAAGGTGGAACTATAAGATGATAAAATGCGTGGGTTTTTCCTCTAACCAGCCTCAAATTTAAATTTTGATGAAGAAGGTTTAGACTCTACCTCTTTGACTGACGTGCCGGTTGGGGTGGCGCATTTGGAGGTTGGTTGATAAACATTTACATAACCCATGTTTATTTACAGCAAAGTCCTCCGTTATGGCTCTGGGACAATTGCTTTGCTGAGTTGCTGCTCACGCTCCAACGTTTGAGTCCCTAATTCGGTGGAATGACAGACATGGCAGTCTGTGTAAAATATGTTTTTTTTACCAGATAAGTGAGCTCAGCCAAGCCTGTGGACTTCGATATATCTACATGATTTTAGCAGTAGCCATGTGGGGGTCAAGGAGGACGAGGGGCTGGGATGTTGAAGGGGTTTGGGTTGTGAGCAGAGCAGGGAGAGAAGGCATGAACAGAAAGAGAAAACATGTGAGATGTTTTGTTTTTCCACCCTCTCAACGCCTTCCCATGCAGCTGTCGCTCCAATAAGTCAAACGTATAGGAAAGTATGCTCCAGCCTGAATATACGCTGTTTATGACTGCACCACCCAAACAGAGAAGGATATGGATGCTGAAACCCATCCAAACATTTTTGCTCTGAGTGACACCTCCTTCCACACACACGCACCTTTCATTCCCTCCCTTCCTCTCCTGGATTTACATCACGCTGCACTTGCCCTTCAGTCTCTCTGCGCGGGACTGCTTCCCAGAGCGCTTGCCGTCAATGTTGAGGCTCATGTTCCTCTTCTTGTCCAGGTTGAGGAGCTCCTGGAAGAGCTCCGTGACGTTGTGGTTGGTCTTGGCTGACGTCTCCATGAAGGCGCACTTCCACTGGTTGGCTTGGGCCTCGCCGTCTTTGGTCTCCACTTCTCGCTGGGTCTCGTCACTCTTGTTACCCACAAGCATGATGGGGATAGCCTCGACATTGCCCTTTATGGCGAGGACCTGCAGAAAAAAGGAAAATAGGTGGAGGGATTGTTATAATTTGGTCTTTATGAATATAGACATGAAAATTGAACTCCAACATAAGATGGATTTGTAGACTTACAATTACAACATGATAACATGAAGAACAGCATTAATATTTCAAACGGGATAGAATAGAAAAAAATCCAACCTATATAACCCACATAAATGAAGAAGAGTGGACCTTCAACATCTTGAAGCTGTTTTATTTATTTAAAAATAAAATTCATTACATTGCAAAAACTAATTTTTAAGAACGCTTAGAAAAACTTGTTTCAAGAAAACTGAAGACAATTTTTTTGTTAATTTTTGTTCATTTTAAGGATTCTAGTCAAGAAAAATGTTTGTAACCCACTAGCAAATATATTTTTTATTAAACCAGACAATTTTCTACCAGATTTATGGAATGTTATACTTATTTCTGTTTTTGCAGTGTAGAAATAAACCAGTGTGGACTGGTGATTTTCTGGGGGTAAATTTACATTTGTTGATTCCAAGTTGGTTTAAAATGTTCAGAGGAACAGATTAAAAGCCTTTTTTTGGTCGTCTGATGTGAATAGATAGTGTCCTACCTGCAGAAGACAGCTCTCAGTTTGGATAATCAGGGACGAACTCTGCAGGCAGGTCTGACTAGCAGAAACAACTCAAAGCTCATAAACCCCATGCTTTGGTGCTTTGAGCAAACGCTGCATCAGATACACTTTCACTGCATCACTTTTGCACCATACAGTTATTTAATTTGTCCTTCATTTTGCAACATAGCCAACAGTCCTTGTTACCTGTTGCAAAATCGTGTCACTGTGTGAAATTTCAGGTTTGATTGTGAAAATACACTCACTCCAGCTATTAGTTCAGATGTTCTCCTGTTGAGCTTCTATCCTAAGTTCCTCCCTGATTCTCCAAACAGAGTAAAGCGACTAAAACTCAGACTACTCATAAGTATTTTGTGCAATATAATTTCACTGCATTTTCACTTCCTACTGTACAAACTTGTTTCTAATCCACACAGCCATCCACAGACACTCCGCACCTGTTGATAGATGGGTTTGAGCTCCTCCAGGGACTGTTTGCTTGTGATGGAGTAGACCAGGATGAAGGCATGGCCCTTGGAGATGGACAGACGCTGCATGGCCGGGAACTGGTGGCTACCAGTCGTGTCTGTGATCTGGAGGGTGCAGACGCTCTTATCGCAGCTGATCACCTGGCGGTAGGTGTCCTCTACAGTGGGGATGTAGGTGTCCCTAAAAGTGCCCTTCACGAAGCGCAGAACCAGGGAGCTCTTCCCAACTCCTCCTGCCCCAAACACCACCACACGATAGTCGTTGCTCTGCTCCGGCATTCTGCCCCACTGAGGCTTAAGACTGTGTTACACCTGCAATGTTTTAAGGCAGCGGCACAGGGAGAAAGCAGGGTGTTATAAGAGGGGGATAATAGAAGCAAAAGAGTGTTGGGGTTTGTTTAATAATGCGTGGACAGTACAAACGCATATGAGAGGAACCACTGGCTTGCAGTTTACTTTATACGTTTTCCTGGTCTGAATATGAGCCAAAGAACAAATTAGAAAGGATGAGTTTGGGGAGGCTCCAAAGGTTTTACCTGACGCAGATATTTCCCTAATCAATACCCCTTACAGAGCTGCAGTTTGTGAGATTTAAAGCCAAGGCGTCCCTGCTTTTCATCAGTTATCAACTACAGAAGCTGCAGCAAATTTTGGAGGCAAGCAAGAGTATGAACTTTAAACCTGCAAACACAATGATACATGAACACAAAACAATGCAACAAACAACTACAAAGCTAAAGCGAAATATTCATAAGACAAAGTTTATCTTTACTCAAAAAGTACATTATGTTATTTACTATTGGACAGTTGTGAGGAATTCAATTCAATCTCCCACAGTTGTGTGTTGATACGGTACAGATCCAAACAACCGCAGAAACTTGCTTTAAGGACTCATGTTACGGCACTCTTTCAGATGTGATTGTATGATCTTCTAATTTCCCTCAGATAAGTAATTAAGTATTATGTAATAGAGGTGAATTGAATTTTGCTCTCAGTGAGCTTCGGTTTCAACAAATCGGTAAATTGTTATTAATTCGACACAGAATAAATGGTTTTCTGTCTTGGCAAAAACCAAATATTGAAGGTGAGTCACCTGTAATTCCGTTGCCAGATTCCAGATCAGTCAAGGATTTCAAAATAAACGAAGAGTCGTGGAGAGCCTTTAGAGCTGCAGAGAGACTGTTGCAGCAGGTGTGGGTGACATTTAGAGCCACGCTGGATACACAACTGCAGTTTAATCTTCATCCTAAACTCTCAAGGCTTCAAGCTGATCAAATTATCCCTCCCTGAGATCACAGCAGTTTGTTTGTAGGCTGTGCCAGTCAGAAACATGTTAAGTACAACTGTACTGCCAGAAACAACATCTGGCTTTTGAAGAAGCTGAGCTGCTCGGCGTTTTCTGCGCAGGCCTGCTTTACATCAGACACGAACGCAGAGATGCACAAAGACAAACTTGAGGACAAATTATGCCTTAATGGGATTTTGGAAGTCAAACTTGATGTTTCTGAGATGATGGAGTTTCTACAGAAAAAGTACAGCTGTTGTTGTTTTAAACACTGTGTGGGACACTGTGGTCTTTTTGCCTGATTTACTCCATTTTTTTGTATTGATATTGGCTCCAATGAGTGAAAATGTGGCTTTCCAGTGATTTTGTTTATAAAAGCCTGAAAACAAATGAACATGAAAAACTCCTTCACTGCTACTTGCTGATTTAATTTTTCAGATGGCTGCTGTCGACTCGAGACCAGCAAAGAGTCGATGCAGCTCCAGAGCTATTTTGTTGCATGGCCTGCAGAGCAGGCAAGTTGGGAGTTAAAACTCCAGGTTTTCCAAGCCATTTCTCCAAAACAACAATGTTCAGGTTAAAAGGAGGAGCAACGGTGGGGATCTGAATCGAAGGAGCTTCGTTTTGCCCTCACGAGCAGGCTGAAACAGAAAGAGCATTGGATGCTTGATTTCAGATACGAGCCTCCGGAAACATGATCCCAACACAACCTCAAGACTGAGGAGAGATGGAAAGCACATCAGCGTGTTTCTGCTGTTTATCAGCGTGTTTACAGCCCCTCGTGTTGCATCCAAGTGGTGAAACAACTTGCACATTAGACTGTGGCCAGGTTTCCGGTTTAGCCAGACTGACTTGTTAATGGCAGCCGACAACTTGGGCTGCAAACTTCACAGTTTGTCCTCAGTTTGCCTTCAAACTGTATTTGGCTACACTGGCTGTACTTGTTTGAGGAGGTGTACAGTAGCTGTTGCCACATCTGCCTCACGAGCATACTGTTATTCAACAGAGACTGAAGAACACGACCCAGGAAACCAGACACAAACACGTTTGTAAGGTGAGTCTATGACGACAGGAGCTTCATGGTTGGATGTCCTCTTCATGCTCACACATACGTCTCCATCTGCATCTGCTATTCTTCTGTCTCTGACATGCTCCCCCAGCTCCCTCCTGCTGTTCCCCCCTCCGTCTCCTCTATTCCCTCTTCTTAGGTCTCCATGCTGTTTGATCAATAAACTAAGGCTGGTGTGGTTTTAATCGATGGAGCTTGTCTCTCTAGGCCGTGACAGTCTGTCATGCTGCCTCGCTCTGAGCCTGTTTTTTTTTTTTCTTTTTTTTTGGCTTTCAGCTCCTGCTCATCAAAACCTTCCTCCGCTCTCCTCCTCCCCCTCTCACCTGAGCTAAAATTAGCCGTCCCCCTCCCTCCGTCTGTCAGCAGATATAACTGCACACACAGGTGCAACCTCAGAGTGACACACATACAGAACTTCCATTTGTCCTTGACACCAGGCCTTTGACATTAATGACAATCCTCTCGAACGAAGGCCATCTCTGCCCCTCCTTTCACTCCATCCTCTTCCTCTGTTTTATTTGAAGTGAGGACCACAGTTTCTTGAGGATTTAACAGTTCACAATAAAAGCATCTTTGGCAGTGCAGCCACAGTCCATTAGCAGACAGCACTGGCACAAACCAAACGGGCCGATTCTCTTCTCAGTCAGAAAATAGCTGCAACGCAGCCGTCTCCACTCATTCATCTTACAGAGAGCGCAAAGAAATGTCACCTTTAGCAAAAAATATGCACATAATTTTCCTCAAGAGAGCCACTTACCCGGCAGCATAAAAGACGCGCATTAACCAACATCAAACATAATGCCATTCAACAGATCAAGAGCCTGATTAAATAGACACCCACAAAGCGGTCCCATGGTATCTTGTAGTGAAAGGTTTTAATCAGGCTGCTCATACTGGAATCCTCTGGATGCTCGGCTATTTGGTGATGAGGATTTGACAGGATCAACAGATTTTCAGCTTTTTTTTTTGTCTGTTATAGTCTGTGCTCTTGTGGCCGGATGAGAGCAGGGAGACACACTTGTCGCATCGTCTCAAACCTGCACAAAGTTCCTTCAGCCGCCAGACTGTCAGTGTGTGTGTGTGTGTGTGTGTGTGTGTGTGTGTGTGTGTGTGTGTGTGTGTGTGTGTGTGCAGTCAACCAGAAAACTCCCTGTTCTGTCTTCACAAATCAGCTCAGGTCTTTCCAGACACGTACGTGTGTGTGTTCTGCCACAGGATTTAATCAGCATTTCCAGAAAGGCGGTTTAAAGAATCAGGCATTTTAGGTTCAAACACATCGGAGTTTCAGCTTAGACATTTTGATTTAGTCTTACTGCTGCTTCACCGCACTTACACCTGCTATAACACAGAAAATACACATAATGTGCCTTCCTTAAGATCTTATCTACATCTAATATGAGGCTCATGAATGAAAATAGTTAATTTTCCTGAGGGAGAGGAGAGACAAGAAAACTGTCTATAGTGTGTGTGTGTGGGGGGGGGGGGGGGTTAAAAACCCAAAAAGTTAAAATGCAGATAAACCCTTCAAACTTTAATAAGAAGAAGACGAAACAAAACGAGCTTTTTTGTCCCTTAAAGCAATGATTGCGTCAGGGTAAATACAGGAAAAAACCTTTTCCTTTGAGTGACTGTGAATCTTTTAAGAAACTAAGATCTGAAATTAAGAAATTAAACCTGCATAATTACTTTTCTTTTCTGTCCTGTGATACAGTTCATGGTGTTAAAACCACTAAGTGTAGGTCAAGCAAAATATGGTTTTACATGACCAAAGGGTAACATTTACTCTACAATCGTGGCCAAAGGTTTTGGCATGGGAACACATTTATGTGTTTTAGGAAAATGTCCCATGTTTCAATAGACCATTTATAATAATTTGTCAACTTTTAAATGCTTTACAGGAAAATGCTTTAGATTTATTGTTCTTGCTGTATTAGCTCCCTGGGTTGATCAGAACTCTTCATTTCCTGTGTGTTTGTTTGTTTTTTCCTAATTAATCACAAGTTCTTGGTGGAATTAAAATGTGGCTACAGATCCAAAATTTCAATCCTGTTATCTCTGATCTCTTATAAAGCTTAATATGGCTTTCATCGCGTTAAAAAAAAAAGTACACAGATCATCACAAAATTGCTCCTGGATTTATGGGAGTCGTTACTTTTGATATCATTCTTATTGGAGGCAGTATTTTAGGATGGAATAGTAAGTGAAGCCCTCCCCTGAGATGAAAATGAACCCCGGACAAGAATGGACTCAGCATTTGTTTGCCGGTATGATATTAAACTCCTGGAAATGTTCGTCCTTAACAATCGATTTTCCGGACTTTCTAAACTTTGCATCATAACGGTCCTTCAGTGTTCCATGAAAACACACGAAGGTCATGATCTGAGAATACTGAAGCAAGAAAGTTTGCAGAAACCAAATATTTCACTGCCAAAAGCTTTAATGCCAACTGTACACTGTGGCTGAGAGACTACACCAACATGTGAGCGACGCTGTCCAAGAGACTGAAGCACTACGAGCTAATCATCGGGCTTAACCTCCTATCTGCATGTGGCCGCTCTGCATTGACCCAATTCCCAAGGACTTAAGTTACCAACAGTCTTTGCGTACGACCTTTAAAACCCCAAAGCCCTCTGATGCACCTTGCGTATATCTTTGACTCTGCATGAGCTGAGATGAGCCACATATGGTTGCGTTTATCTGTCTGTCATTACATTTAACTGACCAGAAGGTTTTTCCAGAAGCAGATCCTTCACAAGGGCAACATCCAAGTTTGAACCTTTAACTTGGCCGGTATCCTGTGTCTGCTCAGCTCAGGCTTGTCCTGCTAAGAGTCAAATAATGAAAACGGGAGCCGTCTTGTTTTAAATCTGATGATTTGTATTGTCTAGATTCAGATTTCTAATTAGCAAAGCTCTTTGTAGATGTCCTATCAAACATCTCTGAGCAAACCCATGTGTTTCTGTGTCTGCAGCAACAGTTGGCGTTTAAGCGTGTATTAGTGCAGAGTATTAGTCTGACCTCAGGATTCTTTTCTGCGTCTGACACAAGCAGTGATGATGTTTAGCAGTTATGTTTATTTTATTCACATTCATCTATTTGTGTCATTAGTTTGTTTTGCACTGAAGATACTGTTCGATGCTCTTTATTGAAAACTATAATACAAAGCAAACAATTGATGTTTTCCTTTAAAGGTAGTTGACATTGCTTCCTAATAAATGATTGGTATCTGAGCAGAATATTAAATATGGTCTCATATCAGAGATCATTGTGTACATAATTGTCCCGACCAGTCATCATTTCCTGTGATTATTTATTTATTTATGCATAGGACCAAGAAAGTCTTTTTTAATGCCATGAATAATGAAATCTAAATGAAACCTTTGAATGGGCTGATGCCATCAGAACGGCTAAAACACTTGAGCATTGATCTGCTATTAAAGCGGATTTTATGCAGTTCATAATAATACAAATGTGCATAGAAGTAATGGCACACTTGACTGAGATTGACAAGTACGAGCAAATGAGAGATTCAAACTACTTTTATGAAGCGAAATGAGCAGATGCACAAAACCTCTGATGCAGTTTTCAGATTGAGCCTTTGCTTACAGATAGTATCTATAGTGAAGTCCTACAGAGCCTCTAACCTACATATGATTGTTATACGTTTTCTGTTTGTTTGTTTTACATAGGTATATTGAACATTCTTTTTCAGATATTATCAATCCGCAATATTTCTGTGATGAGCATCTTTGTGCCAGTTACAACTGTTGTCCCCATTTTAATCTTTGTGAATATTTAATTTGCCTTTTTTTTCATATGTTTGTTTGTGTTATTTGATTGAAATCTACAAGCAACAGTCCTCTTTTTCCTTAATGTGACATATATTTCAGTCTAAAGGAGGATGCCTTTGCTACCTCCACGGCTGCATCAAAACCATCATCATCTCATAACCAAACTCATCACCTGCATTTCCAAAAGCATTTCTGCCATCCCTGGAATCAGGCTTCACTCTGCTCCTGCTTGTTACCATGTATTGAGTCATTTCATCATCCTGCCTCTGTGGAGACAAGTGTTCTTATGCAACTGTACTGTGGCCATTCCACACAGACAGGCAGGCAGAAAGACAGACGGCCAGGCAGGACATCAACACTCCCCCAACCACCCTATACGCTGCAACACATGTTAATATAGTCTGAGTCTCTGCACTACTGTCAACCAGTCTTTAAAGCGCTCCTCCCGGGATTTACTGACATAACTCCTCTGCGAGCACCGCAACCCCCCAGACACACAATAACACACAAACACACTACTGGCAGTGCTTACAGGAAGCCCAGCCACATACAAATGAACACACGCAGAGACCTAAATGATTCTCTCTCGCACATCATGATGGCTGTTCTCTCCAAAAACAAACAGCACATCAGGCGTGGAGGAGGATGAGGAGGAAGACTGAAAAAACACGCATCCAGATGGAGGATTAACCGTGGCATTTGCCACGGAAAGTCGACTTTATGCGTCACGGATGGCGTCATTATTAGTGTATAGTACCTAAATGTTGACGTGCGTCTCCGCGTCGACTGTAGTCAGGAAGGGGTCGCAAGCAGAAGAGGGCTTTGCCGTCGGTCCGCAGATTGGTGCGCAACGCCATTACAGACCAACCTACTCTGCTCGGTTCATTCATAAATACCAGAGGATCGCCATCTCGCAGCAGTGCATCATTTCGCCGTCGCAGAGAACCCCCCGCATCACCTCCTCCTCCACCTCCCTTTACTCCTTAAAGCAATATGATAATCCCGACACCTTCTCCTCTCATCCACCCTCCCCCTCCCCATTCAGCTACTGACTACCAATATGGCTGTGCGAGCATAGGCAACAGTATACAATTAACACGACTGAGATTGTTCTAGAGAATTGTGAGTTGTGATCTGAACTACCAGTGTGGATGCACTGAAAACAGCAACGACGCAGATAAACGAAGTGAGGTCTATCCTGCGTCGGTCGCGAACAGGAGAAATCTTGTGCGCACAACGAGCCAGCCAGGCGGAAGGACCGCGGCTACGCCACCGAATACCAGCATCTAATCTTCATGCAAGATGTTGAGAGAAGGACGAGGAGCATCGCCATACCTGGTCGTGAAGAACAGCTCCGCTTCAGGCTCGTCCTCAGTTCAGAAGTCTGCGACACAAACGCCGAAAGCGTCTTACAGCATTTTACGCGGTTCATGTAGAGCTCATGCCGTCCGACTTTCAGCACCACCACCGAGCACACACACACACACGCACGGACGCACGCGCTCACTCACAATCTCCGTCTCTCTCTCTTTCACGCAGGACGTGGGAGGTGCTTTTCCCTCTCTCCATTTTTCTGTCCACACCGGATTTTCTTTCCAACTTCGTAGCAGTTGGATGACAAAAAAAAAAAAAAAAAAAAAAAAAAAAAAGAAGCAGTTTTTAATGAGGTATTCAACTTTGGTCATCTGACTGTAAGAGATTATAACAAAGCCCAAAAAATATACACATAATTAGAAAAAAATTAATACATAAATAAACTCAATATGAAATATTGATTGTCTCTGCAGAACAAATCACATTAAACCTGCCGAAGTAATTAAAAAACTAACTTAACTTATATGTGTGGTAATACCTTTTGTTTGTTATTAAATACAATACATTGAATAGATTGGGCTCATGGATCTCCCCCATTATCTTGTAACTGATCCAGCAATTTAGACAATAAGACGGATATCAAATATTCATATCTGAAAGAGTGCATCCCTGCAGTGCATTCCATTCATTCAGTATTTCACGCATAAGTACACTGCAGCACTCAGACATCTCCATGCAGCATACTGCCAGTTCCTTTTGGACTAGAGCAGCGGATATTAAAACACAAGCAAGCTATGAAAATAAAAACATTCATAGGGGGAAGTTGGGCAGTGTTGTCAACACATGATGCAGAGTTTGTTTTCGACATAAGCCATTGGTTTGTAGAAAGAATTTGTGTCAGATCAAAGTGCGCTAAGCTGGTATTAAATGATCGTGGAATTCGCTGGTTCCGAACATCATGACTCAAATTAAAACAAAAAAAAAGGGTGGAAGATATAAAACACATCTGCAGAAATCCCAGATTTCCTTGACGGATCAGCACCACGGACAGCGGCTCCATTATGTTCCAGCGCTGCCGAGAGTGACGCGAGTACCCGACTGCTGCGGTGTAATCTAATGAGAAAGGGTTACATCACACACGTTGACATGTTAAAACAACACGTAGTGGAAGGAAAAATGAAGTGATAACAGATGAAGGCTGATGTACCAGGGATAAAATTGTTCAAGGACAGCCAAATGAATCCCTAGGCTCAGCTCATTACTATGTTCCACCATTTCATTCGTGTCGTTTAATATCACATTTAAATATTAACACTCCTACCTCTGGTGTTAAAATAGACTCAAGGCCAAGTCTGACTAGGCCTCTTTCTGAGCTCTGCCGTTTGTACGTGACGGTCTCACTGTATGACTCACAGCTTTCATCGACACTGTCTTGCGGTTGTCTCCCTCTGTTGGTGAGCAGTGGAATTGCAGGCAGCAGATCAGATGGAAAAGTACACGTGTACGCTATATACTGTATAGTATGTAATGCATGATATAATATTTAAGTGACGCATATAATAGTGTTTTATTGTATATAATAAGTCGATGCATTATTAAGAAATTTCATACACAGTCTACCATTCGTCTGTTCTCATTATTTTCAAACACTGGTTGTTTTAGCTGAAGAAAATAAATCAATACAATAAATTCTATTACATTTCATTCATTATATAAATATTCGTGCATTCACTTATTACTTTTATAAATAATAGAAAAACAGATTATTAGAATGAGCACACATAACATCAGGCTACGTGTCAGTGTGAAAGGTCATAGCTGTATGCAGGATTGGTGTCTTATCAGTCCTATTGTAGGATATACTTAAATACACTGGACACTCCACTCTTAATTTACTGCGTTGTGCAAAAAAAAAAAAAGGTTGCTTATGAAATAAGTTTATATAAAGTCTCTAAAAATGAAAATAAGCTCAAGTTCCTTCTTTGTGTGTTCTTATTCCAGTGGTCTAGTCATTACCAAGCTGACACTCGATACAAGGCTGCGTCTCAAACCGAAAGGCAACACAATGCGATAATTGGTTTCTGGGTTTCATTTTAAATTATTCAATAATTCCTTGGTTGGCCGAGAACTTACACAGTGTACAGCAGACACCTTCAGGAGACATTTCCAGATGGATGCCCTCCTCTCCCTCTGGCGCTGTGACCAACACACTGGCTCCACCATTTCTCATGTATTACATCCAGCGCACAAACACAAAGGGCCTCTCATTTAAAATCTCTCAAGCATGAATACAGTATTACACCATCACTGAGTGGGTGGATAGGTTGACTGAATGATGGTAAATGTAGCTGAGCGAGACAGATCAAAAGATCAAGTGGGTATGCAGGAATGGAGGGATGGAGCTTGATGTTGGTCTTTCCTTATGTTCTACATAATCAATAGATAGATTTGTATATAATTAATACATTTATCAGAAAATGGAGTTACTTTAATACTTACATTTCTTAAAAAAACAAAAAATAAATCTGTTAATTTCCTATTTAAATGTTTAATTAAATCTTAACTCAATTTAAATAAAAGGCAACATTAAAACAGATGCAAATATGAACCTGAACAAATCCCCACAGATATGGACTGAGAAATAATTTCCCTCAGTCACCAAGACGATCAAAAACAATTACAAAAAAAAAATCACTGGTGTGAACTTCCAATGTGGACCAAATTAAATTGTATTTTTTAAGACCTGTGAGGTGCAGATACAAAAGAAAAAGAATTCAAAACAAGATGCAGGCACAGTATTTCCAGTTCATTAGGGTTCAAGTTTTATTCCCACCACATCAATCAAATTACAAATTAAGTAAATCAAACAGAAATGTTACCTAGTTACCGTTTAAGGACGTTCTTGGTAGCACAAACGGACAATGACTTCTGATGGCACTAGTGAGAATAAGGCTTTTCAGAGGAAGATGCTAATGACTTGGAAATGTTCCAGTTCTGAGTCTCACTGGAAGAAAAAGCTGCTGAGAATCAAACTTTAGAGCAAAAACAAGAAAATCTGTTTATGATCATACTTCAGGGCAATCTGCTTTTATAATGAAGCTGGTGATCTTCAACGTTCCTGAGATGACTGAGATGTACCGCTATTTTAACTTTTTAATTCAAGTGAATAAGTGTTATAAGAAGGCCACTAAAGGCTCAACTAGACGCACTGAACACACCACCAGTGCGTCTAAAAGCTGCAAGTAGACAAACATATTTTATCCACAATAGAACAAAGAAAATAGAATTACATGAAGGTCACAATTTCATTGATTGTCTTGATCACAGTACCAGCAGCAGTAAACTGATGTAGATGCAAAATCATGCTCATTTTCAGGAAAGTGAGGCTTCAGTTGTGTCACTAATCATCCATCGCCGAGGGGGGCAGACAAACAGGAGGTGAAACAGCAGAAACATGCATACACTCAGTCACACTCACACAAACACAACAAATCTGTCCAAGCTCCTCACTGGTGCTTGTCGTGGTTGAGCGCCCGGTTCACAGCTGAAAGAATAACCACAGAAGGATAGAACACCGTTGTAATGAAGCGGTTTATAAAAACAAAATAAAATGCATGACCATCTACTGCAGTGGCATCCTTCAGCACGTGCATGTACGCAGTGGGTCTCTCACCTTCCTTTGTGACAGTTTCAGTTATGTTCTTTGCCCTGGAGGTCAGATCACTGACCACCGTGTCCATGGTGGCTTGGTGTTTCAGGAAAAAGGGCCGGATCACACGCGTGTACAACATGTCTGAACCGTTCCACGTCACAGGAGCCATACACCAAATCAGGAACACGCACTGAGGAGGGACGAGGACAGGTCTTAGACGAAAGGTTTCTTTTAGAGTGACTCCCTAAAACATCATAATGTGTCATCTTAGGTAAAATGTTAAAATAAAACAAAAGAGCGCACAATTAAAAAAAAATGAAGTGTCTGTTCTGAGATGTTGTCGGGTCTGCAGCATTGAGATCATTTCTGCCCACGATGGGACTCTTTATAAAATGCGTTTCCATGTTGTAGGATTAAAACATGTAGTGCATGCTTTTAGGAAAACAAACTGAAACTGCTGTGTTCTCTTTACTTTAAAACAACATTTGATGTAAATATTCTGTCTAAATCTTTAATCTTATACTCACCTTTTTATTTATTTATTTATTTATTTATTTATTTTTTACTGCCGCTGTGATTTGTTGAATATTTTTCAAAAAGTAATAATACAGGAGCAGAATATTATTCTTGCATGCTGAAAGTCTGAAGAGGGCAACAACTGATGTTAATCTGAGTAATTCATTCACAGAATAAGGTCAAATTAAACTTCCCCCCTGTTGAGGCAGTTTAAACAAACAGGTTTACAGTCCAGTTATTTTTTAAACCACATCACAGGTGAATTTATATAAAGAAATAACTGAATTTATTATATGAGGTTTAGCTTTTTGATTGACAGCTATAATGACTTTGTAACTGGCAGTTTCTACGAACCCAGCATCGACTAAATTCAGCAGTAACTTCTGAGTTTGCTACTGACAACATGCAAAGTGGGATATTCTGCTGTAAACGTCCGCCAGCATCTCTGCATCTCTTCAAACTACAGGTTGGGCCGAGGGCCATATTTCCTAAAGCATGCTTTGAAAAAAAATAAATAGTGCCAAATAAACAGAATGTATGTTGATGCACAGACACTTTGATGTAAAAAAAGGTGGAAAAAACCCCCACAATCAATTAATTATGGTTTCTTGGGGGAAAAAAATGCTCCTCGTGATTATTGCATCTACTGTTATTTAAATATCCAAGTAAATCTCTGCAGGCTCGTGACAAGGTTGACAGCCACATGGTGGTGATTTTCAAGCCTCCAGGCATCACAGCAGTACAACAGATTTGATTATTTTGTGTTAGTTACTGAACGGACTCTGGATCACTTCTAAAACAACCATCTTCAGTAACCACAGTTTGTCGCTGCATCCAAAAATGCCAATTAAAGCCCTACCGCGTAATTGGGAAACCATATTTAAACCGGATCTGAAAATGACAATGATTTCTGTGGACTCAAGATCATGTACAGTGGAATGAAGCAAAATGGGAATAAATAAATACTATGATTGTTAGTGATCACATCCGATTTGCCCCTGCCAATGTTCTAGTGTGGTTGCTATGGTGACCCACATGCACAGAACTGATATAAAACCTAAAAGGAGGGTGGTGAACCAACTCCGCTGCTGGCACAAACGGTTATCGTGAGCCACGGTGGAAAATTCAAATTTAATGCCAAATACTGGAAAGCCACTAGAATGTAAAAGAGCGCCCCACCTTGCCAGCATAGTAAAAAGGAAACCAGAATAGGAAGATGTCAGAGAAGGCCTCGACGATGCTGAAGACTCCATAAACAACCCAGTAGGTCAGCCACTGCGTGTCATCCTCCTTGGCCCTGCTCTCAATGGCCTTGATGCTGAACAAACAGAGACGGGTTAGATTCAGGAGACTGATGAGGTCACAAAGTTTAAACTCTAAGCCTCAAAGTCTGTGGTGCATTTTCTTAAAACCCCTTTCAATTATGTAACTGCAGAGAAAACTGTTTATGAAAGGACGTATGATTCTCAAAACCTGTACTAGCACGTGTGGATCGGTTCCATACAGAAAAACCAAAGTCATTGCCTCAGAGAGCAGAAAGTGTATAAACAGGAGTGTTCCTGTGCTCCCATCACTGCTTCATCCTTAGGAGGAGAGTTCATGGTCTCCGCTTCCAACATTTGACTATTTTGTCATGAACAAAATAAATAAAATACTGACTGGCTGTACGCTGCAGAGGCCATCAACTCTCCTCCTTTTATGTTTAATGACGTTAGTTTGGATGATCTGCAGTACTCGACTTGCAAGGACATACACTGTTGGCGAGAAAGCTGGAACAATTTTATTTGCCGAAACATTCCTCTTTTCATTTCCAATCACTTCACAAGAAGAGGTGAAACAACTTCATGGTCAACAGTGTATAAAAGGGTGGTGGGTGCCGGAAAGGCATAACTGTACAAACACTTCTTTTTATACACTTTCTGTAAACCTGAAAGGTTAAAAGGACTTTGGTGTGCGTGCAGGGAGATACAGTGATGCAATCATATGCTGACAAATAATGACTGAGTGAGGATGTACAGCTGAAAAATATCAAATCTATTTAAAAAGGTCCACAGTGTAAAATCAAAGTAACACCGACTTTTCCAATGAAAGCATTTTTCACATTGCAACACTGAATGCAGCTCTTATCGATAATAATTAACATCGACAGCACTTCTTTTGGTTTATCATGCTCTGTGGTTTATCAGGTGTTATATTTGCTGACCAGAAACACTCAACTACTATGACACATGTGCTTTAAATACTGGACGCAACTATGCAAATAGTCTAACTGAGAATAATGAATTTCAAATAGGTGAGATTAAAAAATATAGATGGCTGTGGAAGCTCGTGGCATTGTGTTTTGACACAGAGGGAAGTCAAACTGGCATCATACATACGAGAAATATGCTGGATAGATAAAACCGATCAGGTTGCAGAGCAGTGAGGCTCCATATCCAAACAGAAGGTAGAGTCCAAAAAAACCAAGAACACCTGCAGAGGACAGACAAAAAACATGGCAGAGGCAGCAGTGAGATAAGTGCTGAGGGTAGGACGGGAAGAGCAGAGTGACGCTATCACATTACTCTACAAACAGCAATATTAAGCCATGCTCACGTCCCTGATGCAAGGAGGACAACAGCGTAGCCAGCCTGGGAGGAGCGCTGGATTAGATCAAACACCGCACTTACATCCGGTCACCGCTGAAATGACACACCTGAAGCCTTGCACCTGAACTATGTAAGAGACTCCCAAGATGAACAGTGAAGTGTTTTATTTTGCAGTATCTATTTTCAGTTTTCGGGATTAAATTGTCATTTCATTTTGCAAATTAATTGACATGAAATTAATCTGCAGTTTTACTTCGCATACATACATACACTATATTACCCAAAGCATTCGCTCACCCATCCAGATAATGGGAATCAGGTGTTCCAATCGCTTCCAGGGCCACAGGTGTATAAAATCAAGCACCTGGGCATGCAGACTGTTTTTACAACCATTTGTGAAAGAACGTGTCGCTCTCAGGAGCTCAGAGAATTCAAGCGTGGAGCTGTGATAGGATGCCACCTGTGCAACAAATCCAGTCATGATATTTCCTGGCTCCTAAATATTCCACAGTCGACTGTCAGCTGTATTATAAGAACATGGAAGTGTTTGGCAACAACAGCAATGTAGCCACAAAGTGGTAGGCCATGTAGACTGATGGAGCGGGGTCAGAGTCAGTCCCTACAGACCTCCAAACTTCATGTGGCCTTCAGATTGGATCAAGAACAGTGCGCAGAGAGCTTCATGGATTGGGCTTCTATGGTCAAACAGATGCATCCAAGCCATCCTTACTTTGTGCACTGGTGGTCCATAAAGACCTGGATAACAGAGTCTGGTGTGGATGAAGCTGACTGGCTGCACAGAGTCCTGACCTCAAGCCACTAGAACACTGTTGGGATGAATTAGAGCGGAGACTGAGAACCAGGCGTTCTCGTCTAACATCAGTGTGACCTCACAATGCGCTTATGGGAGGATGGTCGAAAATTCCCATAAACACACTCCAAACCTTGTGGACAGCCTTCCCAGTTGAAGCTGTTATAGCTACAAAGAGTGGATCAACGTCATATTGAACCCTATGGATTAGGAATGGGATGCCACTTATTTAAAAAATAAATAAATAAAGCCGAATAGGTTCACATAGAGGAGGCAGCCCACATCGACTACAGTTTCGCCCCTGAATTCCTATTAATAAAAAGGCATAAACTTTAAATATTAAATGAAATTAGTTCTGCTTTATAGCCACTCAGAGACCTCAGAATGTATAAAGTCACTGCAGTCACACAAGCACTAAAGATTCTATTAGAAGCTGTGGCTGCTTTTTACATCTCATTTGACTGGCACAGCTGATACACAAATATGCCTTAAGCTGTCAGTGTACTCAACATTAACACACACGCACACACAAACACACACAAACAAAAAAGATTATACTGGAAAAACGAGTTGAAAGTGAGAAGCTCAGCACTTGTTCACCATAATGGCTACTGTTTGTGTGTGTGTTTACACACACACACACACACACACACACACACACACACACACACACACACACACACACACACACACACACACACACACACACACACACACACACACACACACACACACACACACAAACATGAAAGGGGAAGGTTCCTAAAGATCAGTTAACTGATAATACCTGAATGTTTAGTCTTTGTATAACTATGTACAAACCTTCATGTGATTTGGCTCTAAACTGGGATAAACGTCTAAACTTTACCACGACACAGCGTCATGAACACATATATACATTACAATGTATTTTCACATGAGAAGCCTTTGTTCTTTGTATGAAGGTGGGGTGAAAACATGAAACTAATGGCCCACTCCTGTCAACTTCAGGATGTCACAGGAGACTGCATGAACTCAGGACACTGGTCGGATTGTAACCTGGTCCTGTTTGGACCTGGCATTAACATCCGTCTTGAGTGATCCGTTCACAAGCGGAAAGATCTAAGCACATCTGTTCACAGCCACCAATAACTTGCAATTGACTCTCGCTCTCCTTGCACTAAATGCAAATAAGTACATGATTACTGCATTCAAAGACCAAATGCTTTGGGTTTTATTATTATACATGTTCTGAAACTTGTGGGTTGGCAGCGATAGATGAGCAACAGTTCAACATCTCCTCCCTCTTTCTCCGGATGACCACGATGGAAGCAATGGTGAAAAGTCAGAAACATAAGTTCTATTATGTCTAAAAGCTGCTGGATCGTCCAACCATCAGTCTTTTATACCCGTTTCAATCCTTTACAGGGTCACAGGGTTTAATGACTTTCTGATGTGAGTTATTAATAATGTGAATAAATTATCAAAATGAATAAATTAATACGGCGCACCACCTGAATATCAGGAATCAATAAGTAGCGTGGACAAAGAATGCGGTCACTGGTTCTCTGTAACCAGCGGGCCTTCACAAACCCAGTTGGATGGATATTTTGAGTCACTGTGAAGATGTCTTCGTTTCAACCCATGTGGTCCGGCCTTACAGCTGATGTATGGGTGTGGCCCAACACCTGAGAGCACGTAAACAGGACATGGTGGGACCGGGACAGCTGCTACTGTACATTTGTGGTAATCACTTCATTACAGGAGGAAATGGTAATTATATATGTAGGGATATGACTCCTCTGACCACTTGGGGACATTGAGTGTCCACTTTGTCAGAGGCCTACTGAGAGGTAGTTTCTCCATGACAATAAATGAACATCTTTGTATAGAACAGTGGTGATTGTGGAAAAGCAACATTATTTATTAGCATGAAAAGACCTGATTTGGGAACCACAAAGCGACAAACCAACTCTGTATTCTTATTTTACACCTTTATATGAGAAAAGCACGTCAGAAGGTTGTACTGAGTGGCAGTCAAATTTGATGACCCCCCCCCCCCCAACACACACACACACACACACACACACACACACACACACACACACACACACACACACACACACACACACACACACACACACAGAATGAATGTAGTCTGGTGTGACTCAAACTACATCTGAATGTGGTTTGATTAATCAACCTCCTCAAATCCTTAATCACTTAAGTGTGTCCACTTGGGATAATTTAGGTCTTATCAGGGCCTTTGACTGTCTGACAAGCCTAGACTAGACTAGATCAAGGCAAAGTGCAAGAAAAAAATAGAGAGAGGTGACAGGGAAGAGTATGATACTCGCCACTCTTTATCAGTGTTGATTTTTGTAACAGGTCTGAAATGTATCAGATGAACGGTTGTAGGATTCACAAGTTAACAAGACACTGACAAAGCATTTCTTTAAGCAACACTGATCGTGGTATGACTTGGCTGCTCCATCTGGCTCTACCTTCAGCTAAAACAGATGACTCAAGGGGCAAACATGTTTCCAATCCAGAGATGTTGTTTTGCAAGAACGTCTTGTGGCAAGTGTGGAACAAGACTGTTGTCAAAGATACCTATACACCTAATTCAACTACTGCATCTTCTGAAGTGGTGCTTTCTGACCATGTGGTTGATTTTTTTTTTTTTTTTAAATCACTCACTGTGATAACTGGCTGGGTGGATGCCAGGTAGATCCCGACCAACTGGCTTAGATACCTGCTGAAGCTTGTCTTTTACAACAGTAACATGGCAAATGTCAAGAGCCAAGAAGAAACCAAGAAAATACATTAAAGATGTGTAAACACTTTCTAATAACTATTTTCCTAAAGATTAAGCAGATAACATATTGGACACATTGCCAGAAAGAAAAACAAAAAAATTTTGTCCAATGCAGCATCTAAGAATCTGTGACCGGGCCCAAAGAAGCAACTGCAGTGAGGTGGAGGTGGGTTTTATGTAATTACTCCTACATGAGCATCCAAGAGCCACTATTTAAAATAAAGCTGGCAGTTAAATCACTCATCCCGTATCACCAAAACTGGTCATTAAAATCCAGACCTCTTCATAAGACATCCACTATGATGTACAGTTCACTAATAAATTCAGGAAACCTTTGCACATGTGCACACTAATGTGTGCACATGTGCGTGCTCCCATTTCACAACACTGTTTGTTTGCAGAGCATTTGGGGAGCGAGTAGACTATAAGCCCACCACACACCTACTGCTGACTCAGAACAGTTCTCATGACTTTCTTTATGTCACAACAAGTGACTGATCATTTTGCGACTGCCTCAGCCACAGTTGGCCTGCTGCGTGACCAATGTGTTTTTGCTGCAGCACGACACAGCTGTCCTGTTCTGAACACGATTAGATTATATACACGCACTTGTCCTTTCAGCTTTTCACAACAAAAAAGGTACTGACGGCATGCAAAGCAGTTTAGGGAACATTAGTTAATACCTGCTTGGAGCCATTGTGTAGGGCAAGGAGTACATCTGCAAAGTCTACCTGCTGAGAGTTGCCTGGTTACGCTCTCCACAAACGGAGACTGTTGTGAGTTTATGCAAAAATCCTCGGGCTTATTTGCATACATGCTCATAATCCATGTTTTCCAAAAAGTAGCTACGAGCTTTATTTAGCTACGAGCATATTTGTTGTGAATGTTCTTCTAATGTGATCAAATTTGAGACCATGTGAGGGGTTTGAATGTAGGTCACTGTGGTAACATGCTTCCAGTAGACAAAAACTTGCCTTAAGTCATTTATTGACTTATACTGTGTAAACTGACTCAACTGACCTGCCTTCAAAACACAACTTCCCAAACGGTAATGGGTGCAACAGCTTGTAGACGAAAGACCAGTCACCCAAGGATCACCTTCCATTTCAGCCATGCAAATGATATTTAAGGAAGGATAAAAATACCACTGCGGCCAGCTGCTGGTTGATCTGGGATATTAGATGCAGTTCATTTAACAGCAGCATTTCGAAGTAAGCGCGTTGAAGATTATATGCCCAGTGTAATCTTGCAATGTGGGACAGAGGTCTGAGCTGGCTGAACTTTACTCGAGTCTAAGAAAGGCAGTAAAGTTAGTCAGCAAAGCAGCCTTGACAAGTAACCACACCGCGACAATGTGACCACCGGTTTGCCTGTTGCAGTCACGGTGCCACCTGATCTGAATGAGATAACGGCGGCGGTACATGTAGTGCGGCAAGTTCTGCGAGCAAACCCGTGTATATATTTGATCTCTTAAAGTACATTTGTGAAAGTAAATCGTTCCCCCCGACGTTAACATACCCAACGCGATGTACTCTCTCTTGACTCCTGTTTTGGCTTCGAGCGTCGCCAGCTGATCTGTCACGAAGTTCTTCTCCTGGAGCGCAGCCACGAAGCGCGTTTTCAGGTTACTCATTTTCAGCCCTTCTTCAGCCTAAAACCACACAAAACGATACGAGAAATGTCACACCGAGCAACTCCAGGCGGTTTTAAAGTAGCACAAGCAACCTTGCCTTGATAGTCTGCTCTGAAAAGCTCCCGTCGATCGGCCCGCAGACTTCTGCCTCTTCTCAGCTGCTGCGGTTACAGCCGCGGGGAGGAGCCTGGAAGCAGCCCGCCGACTAATCACAGAGAATAACGCTCACCGCAGCCGTTAACACGTCCAACGGCACTTTTCTTCGTCAGAAAATGATGAAAACAGTGCGAAAACATCTAGTTTCTCGTTTTAAAAACGGCTTTTACACCCCACCCCGCCCCCAGTCACTCAGAAGTGAATCAAGGCTGATCATCAAAACTGATAACTGAGCGCCAACAACTTTACCTGTGTGACTAATAGATTTTGACTGAAACTAAAACGTTATTTCGTAAAAAAAAAACTGTAAAATTAACAAAAAAAAACAAAAAAAAAAACGTCTGCATGTCCCCGCCTCTGCATGCTCTGCTTTTGCGTCACTTATCTTTTACATTTAGACTAAAGTTCATGCGGGGCTATCCTCATTCCGAGATCACTACGAGATGCAAAGAGGGAATTACACTTACCTGTTACAAGTGGCTTGCCTTCTGCCTGGTCTTCAACTCCTGCTGACCAGTATCTTCATGTGAGCCACATCTCGTCTGTTATTTGTATATGAAGTTCACTTGCGCCTGAAACTAACACATTACGTGGGTCCCTTGTGGTTTTAGTGGATTAGGTTCCAAATAAGAGGTCTGTGTGGGCCAAGCAGGTGGGGCCCAGAAAGTGAGCTAAATGGAAATGGGCTAAATTGTGTGGGTTCTAGTTGGTCACCAGTAACCCAGTTCCCCACGAGGGCCGCGCCTAAAAGCCAGGCAGATCCCAGTTAGTCCACATGGGCAAACACAGCCACAACAGGGAACCAGATTTGCATCCACCTTTAAACCCATATGAGCCTCATAAATAAATGCTGGCTCTGGTTCCTTGAATGTCAATGAGCTTTCTGCCTTGTTAGATTTATTTATTTATTTTTTTGTTTGTTTTTGTGACCAGCAAAAATGTGAAAAAATACAACTGGCCACATGAAATGCAGCATTTTTTTGGTACAATTTAAATGTTTGAATTGCAATTCATCCCTGTAACACAATCCAAATGAAGCTGTTATAGTTGCAGTTGGTTGGAAATGAGCAAAGTTGTGCAGAGGATGTGCTTTTTGTCCACAAATATATAAGGAAAACTGACATTTTTATGAAGCAACATTGAAACTTTTAGAAGCAATTTTTCTCAGGGACAGATGGCAGGACGTTGACATATTTCTCCTTTTACATATATAATATTAAACATATTTTAGTGCCTAAAGTGTGGAAGTTTACTGTACGTTTGACACCTGTGAGCTCTGATCCTTTGGATGACACTTCCTCGTGAACCATCATTCATCAATGTGGGGAACCGTTTTCAAGTACTACAATGGAGAGCTTTGTTCACAAATGTCACTTTAAATATTTTTGTCAAAGAAAGAAGCCTAATGTTAACATTGTCCAGAGGAGACATCGGTGTTTTCAGGCTTGGAGGCATCCAGGATGGAATATCAAACAGTAAAAACATGCTCAGAATAATAAGAGGGGACATGATGCGCTTTGAAACCAAGAAGAAAAGGATCGTGTTACGTAGAACAAGTTTAAAGTTTTCTGAGATTGTGCCGCATAAAGTATGTCCAAAACTGCTCAGCTGACACCACAGTGTGTCTCCAGTATTGGCGCCTCAAGACTTTATCCTGCATTAAGAGTTTTTGATAGGAAGAGGTTGAACCATCCCATGTTGAGCAAGATGATGGGTCACTTGGTCTGCGTCAACTCACAAGTGCTGTTGCTGACGATCCTTCCTGTTCCTGCGATGGCAACGTTAATTCAGAAAACTACATTGAGAATTTAGAGAATCATGTTTTCCAAGTAGGCTGTTTTATTAAATGGAAAATATGACAACTCAAAACCTGTGTTGTTGTAGACCTTAAGAAAGACTGGGAATGAAATAACGATCAAATACAGCCTCACTTGGGTTCACACCAGAATCCTAATAAATTCTGACATAATCAGACACATGTGGCGTAGCTGTAAACCTGAACGGTCAGCAGAGGGCAGCCTACATCTGTGTAGGCACTTCACTGCATCCATTAAACGCAGAGACAGCATAGAGACTAAAACACTGAGTGCAAGTCCACATTGGAATTAATTCTTGTTCTACTTCCTCTTACATTAAGTTTCATAGGAACAGGTGTTACTGAGGGCATTTTGCATAATTTCATGCATCAGTGTTCCTCGGGCTTGAAGTTATGTCTGTCCCAGAGAATCGGAAGTGTTTTCATGCCCTAACACGGAAAACAGCTTCAGGATGTTGTCTCTAAACTTAGGTTGGATTTTCTGAGTCAAGGTGAGAGGATTCCAACATTTGTTGGACTTTGATGCCATGTGTCTTTCCCTGATCTCGTGATAGAACTGAACTTCTCCCTCCACCGGTCTGCAGAACCCATCCTCCCTCAGGACATCCCTGAAGACCTGCTCCCTCCCATCTTCCAGCCTAGCCCCTTGGACCCTTTCTGGCCAAACAAACCAAGGTGACACAGATCTCCTGCGCCTGACCTGAACCTAATCAGAACACGATTTATCATTTATAACAGAAATTCACATCACCTTTTACATATGAAGAGAGGCAGCTGTAAACATATCTGAAACATAAAATGTTTAAATTCAAAAATACAACCATTTAATGTTCAATGCAGATCATCCGGTTTCTCTAAAGTTCATTTTCAGATGAGTTTTGTCCCTCAACAATAAGGAAATACAGGGATCCAAAGACATAGGGCACTCTCAACAAGCATCTAAAACCATGGTCAATTTACTAATAACCCATCAATATCTGTACTTTACTGAAGCCAAATGACTTTCCAATGAAATAGAAATAATAGCCTCTTTATAACATTGAATTTGTACATATAATTTTTGTTGTTTTTTTTGCAGGAAATCAGCAATTTTATGGATATAATTACATTTAATTGTCATGATTTTAAAAGAACACAGAGCTAAAAAAAAAAAATTAGTGTTCAAGAAATATATTCAACAAACCAGTTTCATACATGTCACGTCATCTGCATATCTAATACAAGTCATTTCTGCAGTTCTGTAAAGATCATCCAGACTGACGTTTAAAGTAAAAGAAACGTAAAGCTACTTAACTGATGACTGATCCCCTTTTCTTCAAATTAAATATTTAAATAAATACATAAAATGCATACTATTCTATTTTCTTTTCTTCAAGTGATTCCTTTGTTTCACACTATCATACATCAATATAACATTGAATACATTTATTTAAGGCCTTTTAAGGCGGTGTGAGAGGTTTAATTCAACTAATGGAAGTGTTATTATTAACCTTTATTGCACTAACGATTTAAAGGACTTAAGATTCAAAACAGAGAAGAAGTCTGTGTCTTCTTTTGTGCCGTTCATTGATCTTTTTGCGTGTGCAGTGTCCACACCGGCGGATTAGGTGTTATTGGATTGCGCTCAGGTGACGTAGGCATACTCAGGAAAGACTCGAAGGACTCATGCGTGGAACTGCCTTTTGGGTCGACACAGACTCACTGACGTCAGCAGACGTCAGCAGACAGAGTTCGTAAGTCATGAAAATAGTTTGCAACGATAGAATAGCACCACCAGGGCAAATGACACAATGATTTCTGTTCACAGTTAAAAAACGGTAATACAGTTACAAATAATTCAATCCTTTAAAAAGAGAAACACTTTTATTCCTTAGATTAACAATAATGAATAATGATAAGTAATTAGTAATTATCTCACGGTGTCTCACGCACATCTTGACCTCTGAACACATGTCTAGTCTGGTGGTAGACTCACTTAAAGAACAAAAAAATCAGTCTTGAACAGACTTGAACTTCAGGAGGAGCTTCATTTAAGTCATTACATCCCGTTATGTGAGACAGCAGGTATTAGTGGCAGCGATAGTTAGTGATTATGTAAAAGAATATGTCAGTGAACACTGGTGTTGCTGTGAAATCGCCCTGATGAGGAATCAAGCCAAAGAAGCAGAGCTGTGGGCACCTGTTTTGTGAATGGAGTGATGTGGAGGTCGGTCATTATAACTTAACGTGAGTTATGAATGGGAGCAGTAATCAGCCCTAACTAAAAGCCTTGGCTTGGACCTCTCTAATGAGGTTTGGTGGCTGTGAAGGAGCCTCTTTCATCAGGGGTTAGGGATAATCCTTTTAGATTATGCTTTATCGGGAATCAGGAAGTCAACACTTCCTCTCTCCGAGTGGATGAGCTCTTCAGTCTGCAACAGGACCCACATCTGATCAGATCTACAGGCCATCCTCACTCAGATTGCTGCTGGATGCACACAGAGCTTTCAGACCCACCAAGAGATTCAGATATCCGTGGTCAAGTAAGCGGGGTGGGGGGTCTTCCTTGGATACGGACATAAGCCTGAATCAGGATGGAAAAGCTGAAGAAGTCTTTTCAATGTACGGTGTCTGTGAAAGTCCGGGAGTACGCGAAGGACTACTGCCGGAGGAACGGACTGCTGACTCTGTCGGTCTTTGCCGTTCTTACCGGCTGTGTGCTTGGATTTACGCTCCGGACATTCAACCTCTCTACACAGGTATGGATGGAGGAACGGTGGAAAATTCAAGCATGGAGGAGATCTGGTCTCGAATTTGACAAACTTAATTCATTTAAAAATATATGACATAGTGGGAAAAATACTGAAATGGAGGCAGCAGGCAACATCTGGGGGTGAACAGTCAAACTTTCCTTTTTGTCATGTGTGGATGCACTGGTAAATTAGTTTTAATTAAAAAAAACCGTTTGGTCAGAAGTCAGAAGATGAAAACATACACTCATAACAGCTAGAATTCAAGTTGTACTTAAAACTGAATCGCATCCTAATATGAACCAATTACCACCAACGCGGAACATTTTAATCCATTATTAATTTATTTTTTATTCTACAGGGACACAGGGTTTGGATCACGCTCACCACATTGTATTAAATGCAAATATTTGTTTTGATTTACCAAAAAGAAAAAAAAAGTGGTTCATCAGTGGCATCCAGTTTGATTCCAGTGATGGCCCTAAAGCTGTTAAAAGTTTAAAAGCTTAAAGAGGAGATTTCATTTGTACGGTCATACTTTTTAAGTTGTGCTTCAGATTTTTTCAGGATTTTTCGGTTTAATTTGCACGTTAGGCCACTGAGAGGTGAGATGTAAGCAGCTTTTGGTAGTGACTGAATTATTAACTAAGTGTCTAAGTTAATTGTAATTTAAGGATGGCAGCAGTCCAGTCGTTGTATAACATCCTTATCTGCTGGGTCAACCATCTGCCCAACAAACACAGCAAAGAGACTTATTTATTGTGAATAGTCAACATATAAATATAAATCAGATCCAGAAACATGAGAGGTCTACAAAACAAATAATTCAACTTGACTCTATCTTATTTACTCTTTTTTTATAAACTGTTGTGCAGTGAGAATTACATATGAGCTGTTATATAATCATTTCTGGTTTTTAATTGTATAAATATATTGTAATGAGTTGAAAATGACAACAATAAAAATGACCTGCTACTCTTCCTCAAAGGCCAAGATCTACTTTGCGTTCCCGGGAGAATTACTGATGAGGATGCTGAAGATGTTGATTCTGCCTCTCATCACATCCAGGTAAGAATCAGGGTCTCTGACTGAAGTCAGTTGATATTTGTGAATATATGTTGTAGGATAACATATCCTCAGATTGAAGAGTCCCAGGGAATCCTGGTGGCCACCCTAGTAAAACATTAATAGTACAGTGGCTCAGACACGTCGTCCTCCAACTGGAAGGTGGGGGTTTGAGACACAACGACTTAGGACTGGGTGTCGAAATGTCCTCGGACAAGATGTTAATCTCCATATCACCTTGTCAGTGCGTGTTTCTAGAAACAAAGCACTGAGTATATAAAGTGCCTACTTAAATACAGAAGCACTACATGTGTTTGTATTAAAGGGTAAATGATAAACACATTAGTTAACGCTTTATAGGGCCTAGATTTGGCTGGAAGGAGTAAGGGCAGAACCTTTGTTGCATAGCATTTTCTCACTATTACCTTTTTTTAATTTATTTGCAGATTTACAATCACAAATAAAAACTCAAATTTTGACAGAATGACAAAGAAATAAAGATTTAAGATAAGATGAGAGATAAGATAGGACTTTATTGATCCCACAAGGGGAAATTTGTGCGTTACCACATCTCAAGTACAAAAAACAGAAGAGTAAGCAAAAAAAGAAAAGAAAAGAACACAAGATTCTATGTATTCTATGTACAGGCATCCGCAGTGCGTTATGGACGGAGCGTTGTGGAGATGTGCAAATAAATAATATAATAGGACGTGCATATATACACATATACATATACCTATATTCATTATCAAGATGCGTCACAGAGTCTAACTCACGCTGGGACGACTGACCTGTGAAAGCGCTCCTTCCTGCAGTGGGGTGTCTCATGTAATGGGTGATGTGGGTTGTCCAAGATGGATCTGAGCTTGGCTAAAATCCTCCTCTCGCCCTCAGTCTCCGAAGGACCTCAGTCTCATTTTAGTACCATTTTAGTACCGTCCTGAATCCATAACTCAAAATAAAGAGAAAAGGTTTGAATTCTGTAGAAATTACAAATAAAAAAAAAACCAACAACAAACAAACAAAATAAAAAGGCTGATAGTTAATTGTACTTTTAGGTCACTGCAGAGACTTTAAACCCAAGATATTTCATATTTTCTCTTGTCAAATACCAATGATGCCATTTGAAACTCAACATTTAACAGCTGACTGTAATCATGATTTGGTACCAAAGCAGTATCCACAAGAGGAGGGCAGTTTGTGAACAAATGTCCGAATAACTCATTAGACTGTTTAAAAATAATGTATCTCCAGGAACGATCAGAGGGGATTCTCATAATGCTCCACAGTGCATAATATTATAAAAAGAGTCAAAGTTTCTGAAGGAATTTCAGCCCGTAAGGGGTAAAGGTGCCGATCTAGGCTGGACACCGGTGATGTCTGATCCCTCAGATGCCACTGTATCAACACACGTCATTCATCACCATCTGATTTAAGAGCTGATTTTACCCCTGGAAACCTGTGTCAAGTGCGTCTGTACAGAGTTACATTCCCAAATCCCAATTAACGCTTCACTGTTGTTAAAAAAGAAGCTTTACTCTGACCTTGTGCAGAGGACACATCAAGGTCTCTGGGCTCTGGGCCATCTGGGATAGCTGTTACCACTGTACCACTGTAAACCTGTATTGCTGTTAGACGGATCAGTATTCCACATCTTTTTTGGAAGAAATGGGTGCAGAAAAGTACACTGAGATTTTTGTTTCCAAAGTCATTTATGCATTAGTCAACAAGACAATGCAAAACCGCAATCTGCACAGATCATAAAGGCATAGCTGAGGAAGAAGAAGCAACTGGTTCTGGTTCTGGGCTGGCTTGCCTGCAGTCCTGACTCATCCCCAACAGAGAATGTGTAGAGGAATTCACATTTGAAACTAAAGCAGTGATAACTATACTTTTGATTGGGATAGGAAACAGTTGGAAGAAGAATAGGATGTGTTGCAGGTTTGATTTGTAAAAATGTATGCGACAATGAATTTAAAGAAAAATAAACATATCTTAGGTTCATGCAAGGATTTATAGTAAAGTCAAGAATCACAAATGTTTTTGTTTGTTGGTCAATTAAAACAAAAATGGGAAAGAAATAGAAGAAGGAAGGGAAAAGAGAGAAAAGACTTGATCCATTTAAACGTTGTCTCCTGCTTTTGCATGCAGTCTCATGTCCGGCCTGGCAGCCATGGACACAAAAGCAAGCGGGCGACTGGGAGTCCTAACTATCACCTACTACCTGTGGACCACCTTCATCGCCGTTATTGTTGGAATTGTTCTGGTGCTCATCATCCATCCAGGGACGGGCTCGGAGAAAGAAGGTTACCATGCGAGCACGGGGCCCGTCATGACCTCCGCTGACGCTCTCCTGGACCTCATCAGGTTGAAACTCAAAATGACACTCACAAGTATTCAGCCGACCGTAGTACTACAAATACACCTCCGTCTGACAAGATTTGATGCAATTCTTTCTTTAAAAGTAACAAAACAGCTGCGCAGACTAGTCCTGCTATAAGATTAGATAATCGTATTGCTCGCCATCATATTTCCAAACAGATTTGGACACATGTTGGGTTCTTTTATTTAATTTTTGTAAATCTAGTCGCTGGAGACACAGATTCTCCACTCGCTCGTCCTCCACAACAATGGACAAAAGCTCTTTTGTCGTGTGGGCCGTGCAGGAACCAGATTTTGCATTCTGTTGCAATAAGTGTTGTTTTCCGGGATACGGATGTGCCATGTAACGCCTCTTCAAAAGCTGTGCATGCTTAGACCTTTTGACCTCCATGTGCACCTCAGGAAAAGAAAAAGAAAATCTTTGTCGTTTTGATTCCTGAGAATAAGCAAAACAGTTTTTACAAAAAAGAACCCAAACAAGATAACTGTGGGTCAGAAACTGATAAATTGTTTTAGTAAATGATTATCTCCAAAAACGTAATACATTGACATTGAATATATCATACAGGAAGACTAATCTTGTTAAAAGTGCATTAAAAAGGTAAAGGACAGAATGCTTGAAGGATAACTGCTGCGTCACTCCCACGCAGCAGTTTCACTAAAAATAGGAAGACAATTATTTGTAATCTGCTAATCCTACACCTTCCTAGAAGACTGAACTCGCCAGGTGGCATCCACCCAGGCTTTAACTGCAGGACAGTTCGAGTCAGCGATCCACTAATAGCTTCTTCTTAAGACAGAGATGGGTGAAGTGCTCATTTCAGCCCTGTTACGTGTTTGAAGACGTTACTGCCTGCCTCACTGACGTCTGCTGTAAAAATAAATGTACACACCGCAAACTAACACCTACTTACAGTGTCAAACCTCCCATGTGCTCCGTGTGAAAAAAGGAACCGTCTTATGTTGTGAGGTTGTGAAATGTTTGACTGGTGACGCCGTTATACTGAAATAAACATGATCTGGGCTGCCTAATGCCCAGACAAGACAAAGAATGTTAGAATAAACGTGCTTTATTAAAGGAGCTTTTTGTTTATGCTGAGTCCCATTCAAAACCTCATCACTTGGTACAATATAAAGTCAGTTGTCACCATCCTTAAACCTATGCAACTAGGCAAGTCATTTAAATGTGATATTTTGGTAAGGTGCAATTACTCGTTGTGTGTTTCATGCAGTGGCTCTTGTTGACGTATGATGACATATGATGAAGTTGCAGGGGTTATCTGCTTTGTAAGCGAGTATTTTTAGCCCCCATGCCTTTGTTTTTGTAGGTAGTGGTGTTTATACAGCGCTGGGGTACCGCTGACTCAAACAGTTTTTCATGTTTGTGTTATTCCTTAACTATTCTAACACAGACATCTTTCTTAGGAAACATGAAACTAAATATGAACCAGAATGAGTCAAAAAAGAAATAATAGAAAAGACTTGTAATGGGATAGGCCTGAGCTGATCATAACAGAAGACATACCAAGTCTCTCTGCTTAGATTCAGTCAAATGTTTTATACCAGTCACTTTTTAGGAGACGGAACTAAACGTAGAAGAGCAATTTTTAAAGACAGTGCTGCTAAAACGCTATTCAGTGCATTTTCTTCCTTCAAAAGGCAAAGAGCAAGCATAAACCAGATGTCTGTCGTGCAGCAGGAGCAGTACTCGGTGCATGATGCACAGGTTCAAACAGGGGTCATGGTTTACGAACACCTGAGAATTTTACTGATGTGGACTAAAACAAGAGCGGTGCATTTGAAAATTCACACAGGTTGCAGAATATTGAAAATATTACTTGTTAACAACAAGAAGAGGACCATGAAACATAAGAAAATTATCTACCCGAGTAAAAGCAATAATTATGTTAATAGGCACACTCAATATATTTTGGCCACTGTAAGTCTTTCAACTATCAAATTAAAAGACATAAACACAAAAAATAGCCCGTTTGAGTTTTCTCCTTAAAATGATGTTTTACCATGAGAGTATGGTGACGTGCCGGATCTATTGATCGTGCAGACATGTTTTATAGTAGATGCATAAATCTTAGCTGTGTTTTACTGTGTATTTTGTGACATTACATCTGATTATACTGTTGCTTTGTTGTCATTTATAGGAACATGATTCCATCTAATCTAATTGAAGCTACTTTTCAGCAGGTGAGTGAACAAAATGACAGAGTTGACATTTTACCACATCCCAGTTCAGTTCTCGATGTGTGCATTAACACGTGTCCATGCTTCGTTTTATTCCAGTACCGCACAGATTTGGTACCAATGGTGCAGAGCTCCATCACAAAAGAGTCTCAGGTCAACTACGTGTACGTCATGCCCGACTACCACAATCCTCAGCTGGGACATCCAGTGTTTCTGGAGATCACTCCGGCACCTGACATCAAGTACAAAATCGTCCCCAGTTCAAGCAAGGGCATGAACGTGCTGGGGATTGTCATCTTCTCAGCTACTATGGGTAAGTAATCCTGCTTCAATATGACACTTTGACCTTTAGTAAAAACAAATGGCTTTCTGTAGAAAATGTTGACCTTCTACTCCTTTATAATCTCCGATTAAAGACGCAGACAACTGTCAAAATACTTAGGTTGAAAAATAACGGCGAACAGGTCTGCAAGAGGAGATGAGAGCGCAGCGAGGGTTTTGGTAGCGTTGTATTTTATGTTTCACTGAGATATGGCTGCAGCAACAATGGACCACAACAGATCTAAAGACAAGTCTCTATAGACAAGTCCACAGTGCCAACCATCTCATTTCCGGATTGAGGCTCATGCAGAACTAAGATTAGTTGCAGTTCCTCGACGGGCCACTAGAGGCTGCAAAAGCAAGTCGATCTTCAATGACTCCCATGTTTCAATATTTAACTTTAGTAACTTTACCTTTAATGGCTGCTGGACCTAATACATCCACTGTTTTATACATTCTATTGGTTTAATATCATAATGACAGAGTGGCAAAATTAAATTTGACTGATACAATTTTAATTACAATTCAGCCTCTTACAGGGGATACGACAGTTGTACCCTAGCAGCTTATCCAGACAAACACACTGCATCTTTGGGCTGTCTGTCCACAGGTCTGTTGCTGGGGAAGATGGGAGATCGTGGATTACCTCTGGTCAACGTGTGCCAGTGCATCAACGAGTGCGTGATGAAAATCATTAATGCTGCCATGTGGTAAGTTCGAGCTCTTACACGCAGATCTGTGCTCAAAGATACACCGCTGCAACTGCACTGCAAAATGTGATTAAAATGCATGATTAAAAGAAAAATACGCTGATCTAATTCAATCTTCGCTCTTTCTCGTCTGCAGGTACTTTCCTTTTGGCATTGTGTTCCTGGTAGCAGGGAAGATCCTGGACATGCACGACCCGGCCCATCTGGGGGAGAAACTCGGCATGTACTTCATAACTGTCCTGTCTGGTCTGTTTGTGCATGGCCTCATCCTGCTGCCTCTTTTCTACTTCTTCTTCACCCGCAAAAACCCTTTCATCTACATCAGAGGGCTCCTGCAGGCTCTTGTCATTGCACTGGCCACTTCATCCAGGTAAGAGGCGACTGAAGTTTTGATCTAGTGTAGCTCATCTGGACCGGGACATCCGACGAGCTTTCTGCATTCTTTGCCCTGCTTCTTCTCTGCAGCTCAGCCACGCTGCCAATCACCATGAAGTGTCTCTTGGAGAACTGCGGGGTGAATCGGCAGATAGCTCGCTTCGTGCTCCCGGTGGGAGCGACCATCAACATGGATGGGACGGCCTTGTACGAGGCGGTAGCTGCTATTTTTATTGCTCAGGTCAATGATCACGAATTGGATTTCGGCCAGCTGGTTACCGTCAGGTGAGAATGAACACAAGTTGTTGTCTTCCAAAAATTCTTTCTGTTCAGACTCATTTGAATTAACACTCCCTTTACCTTTTCCATGTCAGTATAACGGCAACAGCAGCCAGCATCGGAGCAGCTGGGATACCTCAGGCAGGTCTGGTTACCATGGTGATAGTCCTGACCTCTGTGGGGTTACCTCCCGCTGACATCTCCCTGATCGTGGCCATCGACTGGGTTCTGTGAGTCTCACAGCAGACAATTACATCAACAATGTGAGATAAACTGAACAAAGTGAAATGAACTTTTCCCCTCTGATTTTTCAGCGATCGTTTCCGGACAATGATCAATGTCCTCGGTGATGCCTTAGCAGCTGGAATCATGGCTCATTTATGTAAAAAGGACTTTGAGAAAACAACCACAGCCACCATTGTGACTCCGACTCCTACACCTTCTGCAAATAATGGACGGGTAGGGAGCAGTTTGTTATTTCTCCATGTCTGCTTGAATCTTTATACTAATAATGACATTGTCAAAACATTGACAAAACATTGTCAAGACCAACAAACTAAAAAGAAACACCAAGCTTTATCTAGTTTACATTGGCCTCTTTTTTTTTTTTTTTTTTTTTTTTTTTTACATAAACTGTTTAAAAGAAAAGAAAAGCTTCCAAACCATCCTAAGTTAACTGTGTTATTGTCTGGCCCCGCAGAGGGACACGGTAATCTCGTTCGGCAATCAGAGCGTGGCCCTGTCCGACGCGCCGCTGATCGCGCACCGCTGCGACTGCATGTTCGAGGTGGATGGAGACAGCGTGGTGGAGAGACCGCTGCCCTGTTTAAACCTCTGCCAGGTCTGAGACGCTCCTGCAGGATGGACATGACCGGATCAGCAACATCGATTCACCTTACAAGGCCAAAGGCTCAACTGGAGGCCCCACTCGACGTCCCGATCGCGCTCTGCTGCTGGCTGAAACGAAACCCCTGAGGATATTAGGACGTCACGGCCGTGTGGCTTAAATGTTCTTTGCCTGTGCCATGCCAAAAAAAATGGAAACCTTCTTTACTTGATAACGCTCTGTGTCCTTTCAGTTTGAACTGGATGATCAGATGTGAGGGAATGTGGTTGAGTGTAAGTTGAATGTCAAACTTTGGCAATTGTCTGAGTGCAAATTATATGACGACGTTTTGCAATGACGTGCATTTGGGGGAAGTGATCAGGCCGCGCTGACAAGACAAGTCACGGCCGGCCGGTCCCCACGAAGTCTGAATGACATCAAGGTTTGTGATGCCTTAACTAGATTCGACAGGTGGAAAAACTTGGTTATCAGACAACTAATGACAAATGTAGATTCATTCACTGTATGTTAGACAAACTATCTATACACGGCTATCAAAGTAACATCAACAAAAACACTAATAATCCTGACACAGAACTATAATTTCTGTTTTTATACATTTGATGTTTGTGGTTTTCTAATAATAAAATAAAAACATTCCATATGTTCAAGCGAAAGTCTTTATTTTAATACATATTTATTAACAGCCGGGATAAACTCCAGCAGATCTGCACTAAACCGTGAATCATCTGTGGAAGATGAAGCAAAAAAGATCCTTGTAACTAAACTATCATCTCACTGCAATATCTCGCTTTGGACGATACCGTCAGTCTGATCTCAAAGAAAAATCACCTAAATAACCAAACAGCCTCCAATTCTCACCTTTTCAAACGAGGTGTTGCTGGAGAGCGTGTTCACTAGTTCACAAGGTTGCATTTGGATTTTGTTTTTACTGAAACAGAATGACTGAGATCAAACGTACCTTCAAAAAAGCTGAAAAACTGATATGCACTTTCAAGAAGATGCAAACGCCTCCCCCTCCTGGAGCCAGGACGTAATTAAACCTTTTCCATGACAAAAAACACAATCTGCAGGCTGAGAACATGCTGGTGTCAGTTTCATCATCCTGTGAATCATGTGTATTAATGTTTGTCAAATCGTAGAACAAATCTATAAAAAGCTTCCAAAGACACTTTTTTTTTTCAGCTCTGAAAATTCACCACGTTTTATTGAAATGACTCAGTGTTAGAAGACATTTATTAGACTTTAACTTAGTGTTAATCGCTGTTAAAAAGAAATCAATTAAAAACACTCCAATAAAGGATCAAGTAAGACGGCTTACACTGTTAAATAAATAAATGCCAACTGCTGTAAATGTACACTATTAAGGCAGACTGCAGTTCACTGCCCATAAAAAAAAAAAACTTTTTTTTTCATGCACTTTGAAAAAAAAAAAAAAAAAAAGACTGTCAAGAAAAAAAACAAGCAGTAACATGAATGACAGCAAATGACAGTCCACGTCGAGAACAAATTCTTATCACACGCCTTTCAGCAAGGTGTGAAATATTGCACAGGATTGTGAAACATATGTAAAGTAACTCCAAACGCACTTTTAAGATCAGAATCTGAAACTCGAGTAAAAAACGAGCTACAGAATTTAAAAAGGGCATTTAACGAAGATGTGCCAGCATAATTACTGCAGGGGAAAAAAAGGTTTTAATAGCGACTTCATCCTTCCACTGTTCAGTTTCTTTTGATAAGAGGAACATTATGAATACTAATACCCAATTTTCAGAGTTCAATTTATCACAAATGAGGTGAAATGTGTATAAATCTCCTGTAAATGGATGATCTGAACAGATGACGTTAAAAGTAAACTTAACTCAAAGCAGGTGATTTGGGTACAGTGTATACTAATTTGTGATTAAAATAGCAAACATTACTCATGTACAATAAATTACTCCTCTAAAGTTGGCAAAGCTAATCATTTAAATCAATGTGCACTGCCCCTAAACATACAGATATTGAAAAGCATGTTTATAGAACCGGACCGCTTGACTTCAGAACATAACTACAACCGTAGCTCCAACACAGCTGCTGCCCCTCGGTGGTTTTAAGTGGTTAAGCCATCCTCAGTGTTACTTGGAGAACTGCCAGCCGGCGACTCGCTTTCTGCCTCAACAGTCTGTCTGCAGTTAAAAAAAACCTAGACCTGCTTTGGTCCAATTAATGCCGACAACCTTTTTATGTATATTTATATTTGAAAAAGAGAACAGACAGCCAGACTCAGCTTCTGTTAAAGCTGCTCTTTAGACCGGCCTCTATTTGCATCCTCTTGCCGGTACCATTTTAGAAAACAACAGAATAAAAGTAAAATCAAACTGCTAAAAGAATTAATGAAAAGGGGAGAAAAAAAAGAAACCAAACAAAACTTTTCAGCAAAATGAAACAAAATTTAATGGTTTGAGTGTAAAGAGAAACAACAAAAAAAGAAAAAAGAAAATTAAGCAAATCTAAACTGAAATCAATAGCAAAAAGTCCAGTAATTTATCTGCAAACTTGATAAACACTTGTTTAAACAAGCCTGTAACTTATACTGAAAAAAAAAAAAAAATGTATGTCACCACAAAGTAAAATAATCAAAAGAAATTAAACTCAAATCGGGGAGGGGGATGTTTTCTCAGTACCTATTAAAGAAAAAAGAAAAAAAAAAAGGGGGTGTGGGGGTGTCAAGTTTACACTCAGTAAAACCGATCAGACAAACTCTTCTAGGTTTACAAGTTTAAATATCTCCCTGCCTTTGGTCCATCTACATGACTTACTCATTGGCCGTTGACCTTTTTTTTTTGTTTTTTTTCTTTTTCTAATTATTTGTTTTTAATTGTCAAGACCATCCTTTTGTACAACTTCTTATATAAAAAAAGACACTTTACACATAGCAATACCAAAACAAAAACAGTTCCCTCCAAACCTCATGTTTTTAACTGCAGGTCTGAAGGAGAAAAAAAGTTCTATGTTAACATCAAAAAGTCTGATATTCAGAGCAACCTCAAAACAGATTAACGGGTTAAAACTGCTCTGCTTTTACACTTGAAACTCTTGGTGGTACTGAAAGATGTGTCCCAAAACTTAAGGCATCTATTTCTACGTGCGATAGGATCCAAAGACCAAGCACTGCCCTTCCAAAGAGAAACCACCACTGGCTTTTAGACTGTTTCCCCCATTTCTTACACACTTTTATTTTGTAAAATGTTAACACTGAGAACAATCCAAAGAGGTCTTCCCCTCCTATTATTTTCTGTATTTACGGTGCCCTGATAAGATTTTTTTTTTCTTCTTTGCCTAGTCCTAACAGCTACACATGCATAACACAGACAGTATTTTCACTTTTGATAACTTTCAAAAGTTTGTGGACAAAATTTTCATCCACTCTCAAAAAACTGAGTGTCCCTCAAAGCCCCCTGGCAAGAGTACAAGGATGGGGAAGAAAGAAAAAAAAGACTAGACACTCTTTTATACAAGTACAAAGGTGCAGAAGATTGAACTTCCCATTCAACTTAGAATTTGATAAAACCAAAATGATTTACCAGACTTTGCAAAACTGCATTCAGCTTTCACAAACAAAAGCCTGACACAACACCCTTGCACTCCTCTGATTGTCCACCTTGTTCTACTTGTGGCCCTTGCTGGTCTTGAAGGACACTTGCAGAATCTTATCTCCGAGCCGGTAGCCGTTCAGGCTGGCGATGGCCATGGCGGCCTCCTCGTAGTTTGTCATTGTAACGAAGCCGAAGCCCTTGCACTTGTTGGTGTTGAAATCTCGGATCACTTTCACGTTGGTCACGGCCCCGAAGGGGCCAAACATCTGCCACAGGATGCTCTCGTCTGCATCCTGGCCCAGGTTGTAGATGAAAATGCACCACCCATTGGAGTTCCCAGGGACATTCACACCTCCCATGCTACTCATGTGATCAACACTCATTGGGGAAAACCTGGAATTGACAAAGTTTAACATGCTTACAGCACATACAAAAAAATACTTATGCTTGTCAACAACTTCGCTGCACTCAGATGAGTAATCTTGGGCCAGGAAGACATGCCCAGAAACTTTCAGATGTTTCTAAATAGCCACGCCTCCTCTCACCTAAACCTCTGTGCCTGGTGGTGAAGGGGCCCTCCGAAGCGCCGGGACTGGTTGTGGTAGAGCTGAGAGATGAGCTGCGTGTTCTTCACCTGGTTAGGGTTGGCAGCGAACTTCACCGTGATGGGCTCAGTGGCTCCAGGTGGCTTTTGGCCATTCAAGTTTTTCACCGCATCCTCAGCCTCTGCGCGCTTGTCAAACCGGATGAAAGCCACACCGCGAGATGAGCCTGAATACGAGAGAGGGGCAAGTGAACGCCTGTTCTGACGCAACTACTACGCTCTTGTAATTTGGATTCATTTAATTTTTGAAAAGTAAGAAAGTCATTCACCTGTCGTACCTGTCGACTGATCGACTAGTACGCGAGAATTAATGATGCGTCCGTAACGCGAGAACATGTCTTCCACGTCCTTCTGTGTCATATTCTTGGGCAGACCGCTGATGTACAGGTTGGCATCCTTTATTGTATCCGAACTGGGCCGTGCATATGAAACCTGGCAACAAGGAGAAATAACTGACTTGTAACTCTTCTGATAGACGCAGACAAAAAACAAATACAGTGATTATTAGTTCATGTGCTTTTAAAATTGTGTTTTAAAATTAATTTACCCAAGATTTTGTTGTTTTTAAAAAGAAAAAAATAAATAATTTTTCACTGAAAGAAAACTAAAATGATCATATAAAATTGTTCTAATTTTTTTCTTTTTCGTACATCTGACCTAGTACATTTGTGGCCCAGACTGTACATTACAGCACCAAAACAACAAAATTAAAATGATAAAAAGAAAACAATATACCCTTAAGTTGACTAACAAGTAAAATTAAAGTAAAATTGACATGTCAAATAGGGCACCAAGTGAGTTGTAAGTGCAATTTCACTTCCTGGGGCTGACATGTACCAACTAGTTAGCGGACAGCACAGAAGCCACAGGAGAGTTAATACGACATGACATCTTTGCTTTGAGAATTGTAGAACACCTTATTGCACGTTACCTTGATAGTTTTGGACTGTAGCCTTAGTCCATTCAGAGTACTGATAGCTCTGTCTGCATCACTAGGGTTAAGATAGTTAACAAATCCGTACCCTAAACTGTGGCCTAGAGAAAAAAAAAAAAAAAAGGAAAACAATAAAACAAAAAAAAACGTAGTATAGTTGAAAAAAAAGTCTGCAAACAAATATTAAAAACAAAATCAAATCTTAACATTTCACAGAAGACTAAGCAAACAGAATTAGAGTGCTTTTAATAAAAACAAATTTAGGAGTAGTCGAAAACTGTGAAAAAATTACTACCATGTAGGGACTTAATTAGGAAAATATTTAAATTAAATTACAGTTACAGAATCACGGAGGACAAGAAACCCAGAAAACAGGCCATAAATTAAGGTCCAGTCAATAATTATGACAGGTCATGAACTTAAAAACAAATTCTCTCTCTAAATCATGGACAACACAATTTAGTTTGAAAGGTTTTTTTTTTTTCACAACTTAATTTAACTAACCCCTGTTTAAGTTATTTATTGAATATATATAAAAGGGCAAAGCTATGAAAATATTGTCACAAGTTCTGCATTGTTTATGAACCTTGAAAAAGAATTAGTTACAATATATATCTTGGAGGCTTGATATTTATTTAACAGAAGAAAAAAATGTTTGAAACAGCAGCTTGCGTTCTTATAAGGATTGATTTAAACTAATGTCAATATAATGACTAATTAAAAAAAACAAAACAACTGACTTAAGTTGTTTGCACTGAATGGAATAAAAGCCTTTTAGAGCCCAAGCTTAGCCAATGTTCATGACGTCACACTTTTAAAAAGGTACTCCTATTGGCTTTATGGTTCGGTGGATATATCTCCCTTTTACACACAATCCATGGTCTAAGCGTCAACTTGGATCTGTCGTAGGACTAACGGATTCACAATTCAGCATACCTGCGACTTTGTCTCGAATCAGCTTTGCAGACTCCACCTCTCCAATGCTGCTGAAAAGGCTTCGCAGCTCATCCTGCGTCATGTTTTGAGGCAGGTAGTTCACTATGAGGTTGGTCTTGGCATCCTTTCCCTCATCCCCTCCCATGTGGTCTTCATAACCGTTAGACATCTCGTACACCTCCTGCAGATCAGCCTGGTGGGCCAAATGACAAGGTTAAAGCTCAAGACTACACACAGCCCAAAAAAAAAAATTTAAAAGCTCTTGTCCTGAAGAAAAGCTTATAGGTTCCACAGAAATGAGAGAATCTGAATAAAAAGGAAAATTGAAGAGGGAAAAAAATATATACAACAAGAAAAAGAAAATTATCCTCGGTAGAAGACATGCACCAACTGCAATTTTCCTGGCTAATTTTGATTATTCAAAAAGTCTGGCATATTACAAATTTCTTCCTAAAATCCTCATCATAAAAGCAATACAATAAGCCAGTAAAAGAGAACTCGCTGTTGGTTTGGAGCCCTAATAACGCATTATTGGTCACTTACCTATAGCATTAATTCAAAATCATTAATTGCAAATCAAAATCAAATATCTGAGAACCAAAAACCCAGAACCATTAACCAAGAAATTCAAATATCTGCATGTGCAATCATTTTTCTTGGTTACACTTTTCGTTTCTTGCCTTCGGCTTTAAACCAATCTACTGCAGCAACACGGGATATAGCTGAGCTCTAGTAGCTCATTAGCTACCGAAAGACTGGTTCACGTCAACATCAGAGCACCAAGAACATGCTTGCTGCGGTTTTGGAGAACAAGCAAGCGGAGGTATGGCGTTAATGAGTTAATGACACTGATAAAGCCATTTACGTCATTAACATTAAGAACTCACCTCTGTCCTCATTAGGTACAGAGTCATTCAGTTGACACCACATTCAGCCTTGATTTGCTTCATTGCGTAAGCAAGGCTCAGCACAATCTACGAACGCTAAATCAAGTTTGTTTTCCACTGTTTTGAACTTCTTTTTCATAAGACTTGCAGATAGAACAAATTGCAACATAGTAGTATTCTACTATTCTATACTAGTAATATGTCAGTTCAGTGAAAAACTTCCATTTGATGACATGCTGCATTTGTATCATAATGTGCTTAATGATTGATTTCGTAACGCTACAGACATGCATCACTAACGCTCAACTGTCAGACTGGATACAACAGATTAATTCACTTAAACCAATTAATGCATCTCTGTCTTCAAATGCAGCAGTTTGTGTGTGTGTGTGTGTTTGTTTGTATGTATATGGGGGGTGGTCTGACCCTTCAAATTTTGGATAAATTTTGGAAACTGCGAGTAGAAGTAGTCAGAAGCCTGCGATTATTTAAAAACAGTAACAAGACAACAATCAATTCTTTCAACTTTTTTTTTTTTTAAAGTCTGCTGTGCGCCTACCAGTTGCACAAATATGTCATGTGCTGAAAGGAGCCCACTCTGTAAACCAATTCAAGGGTCAATGTGATAGAGGTCCATTCATTGCAGAGGGATTAAGACTGTGTAGTCTGGTGAGTTAGTTGCACTGTCTATCAGGATGAGTCCTGTACTAAGCCAGTAAACTTGAGCACAGCTGCATTAAATGTGGGCTTTTAATATTATCTGAATGTGGACGACACTTCTTTTTTGTGTGCTCCATTTGTCATGTAAAAATTAGAGTATGGAATTTCCTGGCAATTACCACATCTGATTACTCTCTCATACCAGTGTCTAACGTCCCATAGTGGTTTTGTCCACACTCCTTTTACTATAATTATATTTTACTGGGATGCTAAAATATTCCTATAAAATTACTTAAACTGTGTAGGAGGCTTTGAGCTCTTCTGCTCCTCCACTTGCCTCGACTTTTGTGGTCAGTATTGGACATGGACAGCCAGCAACAATAGTTTACTTCTGCATAAAATAAGCTGTTCAGTGCAATCCGGATAAATCACTTTATCAAATGCTTTCCTTCTCCCCGTCTTTATCCACACAGGCTGTGAAGAAGAGACGACTCCAGGTAACTTGGGTCAAATTAATGAGAAGAGGACTAAGCGTTTGACCTGCAGGACATGCTTCTGCCCTCTAGACAATGCAGTAGTATTTTTTTGTTGCCCCCTCCCAACAATGACATGTCTTAACGTAAAAGAATTATGATTGAAGAACATGTAACCAGAAAAGTGTAAAAAAGAGGACTTGCAGAATTTTTTATAACGTTTCAGATTTAAATGAAAAGATCACTGGTTTTTGAAATTTCTCTGAAGCACCACATCCTACTCCTTGGTTGATTGGCATGCTGCTTTAGATTATTGTAACAGTACAATTTAATGAAAAGCAGACCCTGGGAAAATTTCAGTGAAGTTTTTTACTAAAAGTTGCTGTCCAACCGAGAGCATACAGCAAATATCACGTAAGATTGCTCCATGACATTTAGACATGCCTCGATTAACCATAAATATCCATTATGCGAAAGTGACCAATAACTGACCATTGCTCTAACAGATCAATAAAGCCACTGATATTATGTCTGAAAAAGGCTTTATTGTGTTATTAGGTCACATCCTAATGTTCTGCTTGATATGCAAGCTGGAGTTTAATACTCACTTTTAAGTACTTATTGTGTCCTCGACGAACTGCCATGAAGACACGTCACTGCTCCTGAGGCTGAGTAGACATAAGACAAAAGTCATATAGTGCGCCTATATCGCTACCCGGGGAAAATGGCATTAGGGCTAAAATCTGACTAATTTCCAGTGTTTCAATTTGGTTGATATGATGTTTAATGGGTCAATTCAGTTAGTCATATAGCGGTAACTGATTTTTATTTGATATGCAAATTTAATATTTTTTGAAGAATTTGACATCGAGTGGCCTCATAAACAAACACTATTTTTCAAGTGGACTTAAACCAGTTAGCCATCATGGTAACCATTTAACACACATAATGAAGTTGTAATGTAAAAATTGTAAAACTACATTAAATCTGATAGTTAAAATAATGTAAGCAAACCAATATCCTGACAGTGTTGACTTAACCACCAAGTCTATGCTGCCAATAAACTCACAAAAGAATTATGACCAATTGTCTTCTGCAGTCCATTCCATGCTCTTATTAAAGTACAAGTCAACAGATGGTTTACTAATACACAAACCGTTTATAAAAGAATGTTTTTAGATCAGCATTTGTTCCAAATCTAATTATGTTAATAATTGGAAACAGCAGCCTGCTCAGTAATCACAGTTCTTTTCCTCCCTGAGTTAAATTTAATTTCCAGGGGGTAGTACCCGATAGACAGACATGATATATGTCAAAGACATAAATCGTGTGACACAAGCAAAGAGATTACCAGACTATTATCAACAAAAGACACCTAAAAGGATGTGCAGTGGAATCGATATGCTTGTGAATAACATCAGTTTTGCAGTAGAAACTTGTCGATCCAAGTTATTAGCAGAACCTGAGCCACCTTAGTTATTTCCAAACAGTAGTTCTTAGATATAGGAGGGGTATCAGAGAGAGAGAGAGAGAGTGAAAGGATGTGACTAGTTAGGCTGAAATTAATAGTCTCTGAAAAGTGACTGGATATTAGAGACATGCACCTGAAAATATTGTGGCACTTAATTTCTACTAAAACAAAAAAAAATGCAAGAGAAGAAAACAGATAACAGATGGATAAGAACAATTAAATTGATCTACACAATGACAGTTACATTCACTGTTCTGTTACTACAGAAGCATAACATAATTTGATTATTGCTCTGTTGTCTAATAGAGGTCTTAATTGGTTCAAGTGCAATCCCTTGCACAACTGATAACGTGATCACAGATGTTCACTTAAATATGTAAAAAGAATATGATCTTTTGGCCAGATTGCTGTCTCAAATTTTATATAGTGAACATGCTAAAACAATTCCTGCATACAACAGTTACTGTACCGTTTCTAAGTCTCCAAAGAGAGGCAACCAAGTCATCACACATTCTTGAAAAGACAAGCTACAAACACATTTGTATGTTAGGATTTACATTTTTAACCCCGATTCACGTGGAAGCAAAATTTATTTTTAAGCCGCGCATGCATTGAATACAATCATGTTTACCAATACGTACTATTGTTAGAAAGCATAAATCGGGAAAAAGAAAGGAAATCATAGTAGCCATGCTGAGAAGTCACAGACAGACATGTACGCTTTTCAACGAGTTTGAATGAATGTTTCAAAATATTAAAAAAAAAATGGTCACGCAGGCGAACTATTGTCCTTATCTGGCTGATGTTTAAATTATGCAACTTAAATCGCTCTTCTCCTGTAAGCGGTGCACATTTTTAATTTTCCAGGTCAAAGGCGTACCGATTCAGTTTCGGAAACGTGTAGAGGCCTGGAAAGCATCGGCGTGACCTATTAGCCGTAGCATGCTAAACACAGAAACCCCACTTTTGTTTGTGATCAGTAGCGCAAACTGCATTATTAAACCCAAGTAGGCAGAAAAAATAAGGTGCAACGTGGTGATTGAATTCCCTCAGTAAAATAAACGTAACAACTCCCTGTATGCTTGCAAAAGGGGTTTACGTGGCCGCATTCCGGCGGCTAGCTCGCCCGAAGCCGCGCTGCCGTATTTTTGAGAGCGTCTTGTTGACGCGTGTCCGTCGCCGAGTCCAAACCGCAACGGCCGGCTACCAGGCCGGATACCAGGCCGCAGAGGCTGGCGCTAGCCGCCGCTAGCTCCCAGTTTCGCGGGCCTCGAGAACAGCATGGCAGTCGTTAATATCTGACAAAACCTCAACGTAAACCCCCCGAAATATCGAGACATAACACCGAGAGTCGTCGAGAAACGTGTATCAGCTTTATTTCTTACCAGCCTTTTAGGGCAGTTTCTGCTTTCTTCGCTTATATCTTTCCCTCCTTCACAAGTACGTCTTCCCTCCAAGTCGGCCTTACGTCGGAATGAAACCAAACTCGGACGGAATTACGTGCAGACCCGGTCACGCCCATCTTTACTCAGGCACGCCTCTGGAGGACGTGGATGACATGGCATTGTTTCCCATGCAGGCTGAACTGCACCGTCACACTTTAAAAGCTTCTTCTTTTAATCAATTCACCCTAATCTGTTATATTTGAAAGTAAGTGAAGAACAATAAGCTGGCTTTGGCATGCAACTGAGGTGATTGCTACTTTTTACCTGCTTAAATGTTTGCAAGCCGAGTCTGTATTACATTTCAACGAAGAAAATTCAAGAGTGTACATTTCAGATATTTTACTTTATCTGAGATTATTGTGCAGGCCTTTTGCTTTTTGTTTATGGTCCTGTTTTTGAGGTGCTTAACAGGAGTGTGTACATAAACATCTTAAATTATATGTTAAATTATATAAGCATTGAGATCCAAGAGGATAAGCGCAGATACAGGTCCACTATTGGTGGCCAAGAGAAGATCATGGGTAAGTTTCACCAGGGACGCTTCTGTGCTATGATGCATTTTTTTTCATACTGTGCTGTCAAACAATAGTGTATCTTTACAAGTACAAGAGCTGTAGAAACGTAGTCACGAAAGAAAGCTTAAAAATCAAGATATGTGTTACTGTTTCAGACTCATTTTACTGGAAAGTAGAAAACTTACATTTATAAATATTGCCTAATGTGAAAACCACCTTTAAATCATAAGCTATCAGCCCTGTTCATTTGAGAATCAATAAAGTATTAAGGTGAAGTATTAAAGTGAATTAAAGTGAATGCTAAAAAAGTGAATGTGGGTAGTTTTACAGATGTTATACGCGGAACCACTAAATGGGCCATTTGGGAACATTTATGCACCATACGTGCCATTTGACCTTTCTCAGGTACCAGACTGGACAACAAATTATATCTCACTTATGGTTCCATCCATGGTGAAACTTGCAAAAGCACTAAAGTGTAAATGCACCGTTTTCATGTTGTTCCTACGTGTTAATATAATTCCTAGGTGGTAATGCTGTGTTTTGTTTGACAATGCTTGGTTGTGTCTTTTAGCTTTCGTTTCGTTTTATTTTTTTACTTCCAGGTTGGCTTTAATCTGGTATTTAAAGTCTTGTTTATGATTTAGTTAAAGTAAAAAAAAAACATTACCGCTGTCCAAGTAATTGTCAGATTTCCGTGATTATTTGTGGACAGCAGGTACATCGCAGCACACCCAGATTCTCAAACACCCAGACAAGAATAGTCAACACGAAGGACAAACATTCAGATCACGAAGTAGACAAGAGCACGGTGCAAAACAAAGGCAGTTTACTTTTTGTTTTATTTATTGCTCCAAACAAATTCAAAAACACATTACATAAAAACTGACAAAAAAAATTTTCAACAAATAATCATGAGGGAACTACAAAACAGTGCAACCTCTCACAGAAACCACGTTATGCCCATTGACGTGTCTGTGGAACCAGACTTGGACTCTGTTTGTTTGTTTTTTCTTAACTTACACCCTCAATCCCAGAGACGTAATTTTAATTTAACAAATTAAGTAATTTTAACACCAGCCAGCAGCCAGGCTGGAGTGAAGAGCTTCTAAACACATACATATAGTTCCTCAGTACACTGAAAGGAACAAATGAACATCTCTCTGGCGTAAAATGATCTCATAATTAATAATTTAATATCCTTATATCATTCAACCATTGTAATGTTGCGGAAGACCTTCATTAATCAACAGCTGTGTGAATTGCAGGGTATAATATGAGCGTGTAGTGTTTGCGCTCTTTCATTTTACAAAGTGTCTTCATTTAAAGTCCAGGAGTTGGTACTCATTTTGGTCTCTCATCAGCTTTGACACCATCAGAAGCAAAACAACCTAGATGATGAGAGAAAAGGAGAGCAGGATTGTGGTTGACCGCTCAGTAATAAATGTTTGTGTGTTTTAAATAACTAAATACTAATGGGCGACAGTGTAGGAGTTAAAAGAGGGTAATTTAGAGATGGTCTTCAGAAGCGATAGGTCCTTGTGTTCTTTACGATAAACATCTGAATGTTTTGTGAACAATCCAATCTCAATTCACTGCCTCTTGAGTCCATTCAAATCACTTTTTAGAGATGTCTATATGTGATCTTTATCCTCGTTGCACTATCCAAGGTTAGTAAATGTTCGGCTGATTCTAACAGAATGGTTAAAAAAAATTACGAGTCGCAGCAAATGTTTCTGCTGCAGCAACCATAATGATGCTTTAAGTGTACAGATAAATATTTTTGAATCAGTGTTTAATTCAAGTGTGGTTTACCTCCATCAGAAAAAACACCAAGGAGCTCCAGATGATCAAGTTCAAGACGAAGTTTAAGGTCCTTTCCAGCTTCATGTGACAACCCTAAAAGACACATTCAAGTGAAGAATCGTACCAAGGAAGGGGGTTGATTATCTGACAAAGTGTAGCCTACCTCCGGGTAGAACTGCCACGGCTGGTCCACAGAGCCAGTGCACAAGGGGAAAGAAGTAGTGTTGCAGCAGCTGCGAGGAACCAAGGGCTCTCCAGTTCGATTAAACCAGGACGTTTCCATCCAGTCTGTGTAGTTACGTACACCACAACACCGGAGCTAAACGAGATTAGACACAACATTTCAAACTCTTTTAGACAACTAGAAAAGGAACGTTGAAGTTACAGGTCCCTCAGAGTCCTCTTGTTAACCTCTTGTGCCAAATATCCACTATTAGAACATGATAGATTTATATTTTTACAACAGTTGAAAGTTCATGACTGATGACTTAAGACAAAAAAAAACTTTACAATTTAGCTCAGACACAGGTGTCAACGAAAACAGGTTCTGAAACACATAAATGACCCGTTTTGTATGATGCGTGATGAGTGTACATGCACCTCCTCTTGTGTGACATCAACAGCTCGCGAGTTGATGTCTTGACTGCTCCCGGTATATCCCCGAAAAATGTCACTGAGCGGAGCTATGTCCGAATCCAACTAGATGGAACATCGACAAACAAAAAGAGCAAAAACATTTTTTAGGCACCAATACGTTATCAATGCAGTGCAACTATCAAGTCAACAGTCATTTCAGTAAAGCTCATATACCTTTTTAGAGTGGAAAAAGGCCAACGCCGAGGCTGTGCTTTCCAGACATAAGGCCACAAGTAGCAAATAAACAAACTAGAAAAGAAAACAGTTGAATATGTGAAGTGAAAATGCTGAAATACAGTACATGACGGTATTCACGCTGACAGCCTCACCAGTCCTTGCAGACAGCGGGAATCCCCAAGACTTATCCGGAAACCAAGGAATCCAGTTGCCAAGATGAATGCGGCGCTGCAAAGCGCAAAAACGGCTGGCAGGGCGATGTACGGTTGAGCGAAAAATATACTGTTCTGCATGTACTTGATCAGCAGGTAGACGCCACTCAGACCCACCATTAACCCCACCACCTGCCGCGTTTAAAGCAAAATAACAAATACATTAGATACATCTCCACTTATCTATAAGACCGAACCGTGAATGATTTCTTCTTTGTATGTAAAAGATGTTGAAATACAGATATGTAATCAGCCCACTTCCGACATTCCTTTATCTTTTTTACTTCTGCAGTTTAGGAGAAATTACTAGTCATTTTTGAAAGCTTGCATTTATCAGACTGTTAGCTGTTTTAATCGCATTATTAAATTCGCTCACTGGGCTTAATCGAGGCTCTCAGTGGTTTTATAATGCGGAGTCAATGCAAAGACAGATCCATCTGAGGTGAAGCTGGTGTAGTCACTGAGAGCACTGGTCTTTGTTTTCAAGGATGCATTCTTTCAACCCATTCATACGTTGCAGTTTTCTCATCCACGCACAGCTCTGGAAGTGACCTAATCGGCCACACTTGTCCCAACTAAGTTAAAGTGACCAAAACTGAGAAAAAACACTTGACACAACCACAAACATGTCCTCAGGTATGCATCTTGCAGAAATTTTGCATTACTTCATAGACCTATTTGAGTATTTTGGATCTAATTCTGGTCGTTATGTGTTTCAGTTGGTTGTTTGCGTTTGAGTAACTTTGTGTCTTTTTTCTCTGTGGCATTTTGAACCACAAATCAAATTCTTTTTGTTCCCTTTTGATAATTAACTGTCTCAAATTAATATATATTTTTAAAGTGATATTAGATCTTTCTGTGTTCATTTGCCGTATTTTCTTCCAAGCTGTGTTAGGTCTCTTTTATGATTGTTGGGACCTTTATCAATGCTCTGTGATTCATGTTGGTTCTTATTGTGTTTAAGTTTAAGATATTAAGTGTAAGAGATACGTTTAGGGAGAAAGTCTGTGTTATTTCTGACTACTGATCTTCAGTGGGTCAGTATAAAGTTTAGGCTCTTGTAGGGGAGTGACGTGGGTTGATATTTATTGGAAGTAGGTCCAGCTCTTCTGGGAAGTGAACCAGAAACCTTTTAGTCATGACTTTTGCACAGTGAGTTCATTAATTTTGTGCCACCTGAACTTCCCCTCTAAGACTTAATTGACTGTAAATCACATGAGAGGAGGCCACACCAGTAAAAAACCAGGAGCAGGGATGATCGAAGTCATGTTGGTTTCTGACTGATAGTTTCAGGTGGTGTTTCTCACTTTGTTAATTTAATCAAACAACAAACAAACAAACAAAAAAACCTAATAGTAAAATCCTCAATTAAATAGAACTAGAAAAAAGTGCAACTTTATACTCTGTAAAAAGATTATGTTGCAAAAAGGATTTAATAAAAATCACGTAACAATGCTGCTTGTTTGGTAAATGCTGCTGAAGATGCAGAGAGGCACGACACTGTTATCCAAAGTTCAGCAGCTATTTGAAATGTCATTTCATGTAAAACCCGCTTCTGATTAAAAACAAAAACAAAAGAAATTGGTATACTTTTTCACTATACTGTACTGTCACAGACAGTGTCGCTTCACTTCACAGTTTATCATGATCAGCGTTTCTTTTATTTTAACAGATATAGCTACATAAAGTGGCAGAAGTCTAAGCATTTGTAAGGGTTTGTTCTTTTTTCTTTAATAGTTCCTCTCTCTCACGTGCTATCCTGTGTCATATGACTTGTGACTCAAACATTAAGCCAATTACACATTGATAAACAATAAAAGCAGGTGATTTATTCAATGGATCTATTCTATATGAAAAGTGTCGCGACATTAATTAATTAATTAATCAATTGTCATTGTAGATTATATTTAGCGACAGAATGCAGGGAATGTCAAATATCATTAGAAAAGTTTATAAATGCGACATACCCAAAGAAGCTGACTCGCCAGCCGAAGCGCTGTTTTATAAGCGTTTCCTCCCATGCCACACATTTTCAGGTTACACGTGGAAACCGCGCAAAAACAGACGCAACTTGGAGACGCGTTAATGGAAAGTTGGCGTGACTAAACCATGGCCCTCGTCCGGAAAACATAATCTGGCTCGTAAAGACGGGAAAGGCAAGTCCAGTCACTTCACCTTTACAGACAAGAGGGAACACCCCTTCCGCAAAAAATAAAGATAAACTTTCAGGAAGAACCGGGAAGAACGCGGAAACTTGTGTGGAAACCAGCGCAGCTGGTGGGAGGATCAGGAAGAACAATACTCACGACGGGCTGGCGACTTGTCCAGGGTGGACCCCTGCCTATAATGAGCAGACCCCCACGACCCCGCAAAGAATAAACGGGTATAGAAAATGGATGGATGGACCTTTATCTGCCTCTGCAAATAGATCTGTATCTAAACATCAGCGCCCTCTTGTGTCAATAGTTGAATTTTCTATTACACTTTTTTAAAACATTATATTTTAACATTATCTTTTCACAAAGTAAACACAGATACAGAAGCTGGAACAGTTTTCAGGCAGCATCTGTGATGTGGTGGATCAGTTGCAGGTGAAACAGCAGCAAAATGTGACAGTTAAGAACATACAATTTAAAGCTTGAGTTCCCATTTTGATGGCATTTCTGTATTTTGTCTCAGTGTGTAAATATACAGACCAGCACTGGTGCTTATCAGTCTCCTGCAACTGCTCATGAATGCAACTCAACAATTTGTATGAAGTCTGATCGATGGAGGGTTTTCTATGACTCTAATACTGTGGGACACCATTTCAACATTATCACTAGAATATACTCCCATACAATCATAATTTCCAGCATTTTAGGCCTAAAATCAACTACCTGAAAAGGAAATCCAACTAAAATAGAATCTAGAAATTAATTGTGTATTTATGTTTTGATAAATAATATTAAATGTCCATCATATTTTGAGTCCAAGATGTTTTTTTCACAATATATATTATTGTAGTTTTAAAAAAAAATCTCAATGTGTGTGACCTATTAAAATTAAAATGTAAAAAAAACATTTTGGAAAAAACTAATGATTACGGTGATCACTCGTTAATTTAAAACTGCACATTTCGGTTTTATCTGGTCTGATCGTGTTTCTGCATGATGACTCTTGTGCTTACTGGACCAGTTATTCTCATCAGAGTCTCTTCACCAACTCTCTGCAGCTGCAGTCTTCAGTCTAACTGAAGGAGGTTTTTGTTCAGCTCTAAATCACTGTGTGAACACTCCGCTACCGTGGTAGCCCAGACAGTAATAATCTCCAGCATCTTCAGCCGTAAAGCCACTGATAATTAAAGTGTAGTCAGAACCAGATCTACTGCCGCTGAATCTGGACGGTGTTCCTGAGAATAAACTTGATACACGATATATAAGAAGTTTGGGAGGCTGTCCAGGTTTCTGAAGGTACCAACTGAGATCAGCACCAATATCTGAACTCCCTGTGGCGGTGATGGTCACCGTCCCTCCAACACTGACAGACTTGAATTTATCAGCTTGAGTCAGAAATTTATTGGCAGCGGACTCTGAAATCACAAATTCAATACAAGTATATAAAACTGGCACCTTGGATAAAGTTAAATAGCAGACATATTTACACAACGCATGAAAAACTAAAAATATTTAAGTTTTAGGAAACTGCTTAAATCCTCTCACCCTGACTCAGAAAACCCAACAAGACAATCAGAGTTGTTAGAAACATCATCTTGATGCAGTTTTCAGGGAGACGCGTGGAAACAGTTCAGACTCTCTGGGACACACAAACTTAAACCCTGAGGAGCAATGATGCATCAAATCATGTAAAACACAGTTGGTCACACCTGTTCTGAAACTGAAAAGCAAGAAGAAGGAGGAGAAGACTTCATCTCCCTGTAGACTTAAGAAACACATTTAGAAACGTTTAACTTAACATTCCCGTCTCTCTGCTGTTTCTGTATTTTAATCTGTGGTTTCTGCGTCGATCGTTTTAGAAAAAGGGTTCAGTTGTGCAGCACCTCTGTTCCTCTCAGTTAGAAGGTTCCTTCTCTGATGTCCAGCTGGAGCTTTTCTGTGTGGAGTTTGCATGTTCTCCTGGTGCTTTCTGTCTACCAGACAGTATCTGTCAGAGGTCCCACGGCCGAGGTTCCACCAGTGGGGTGGTCGTTCCTCTGACATCGCGGGTCCCAAACTCTTTAACACCTGAGCGACGTGCCATCACTGGCCTGCCTCAGTTCAAAGTCCAACTTCAAACCTACTTTTTCAGACTGAATTTTGGTACATAACAGCACAATGTCACTTGTATCAGTTTGAATTTGTTTTATTGGGATATTTTTAATCTTTCCTTGTTAAATATGTTTTATTGTTATGTACTATGTGTAAAAACAGACCGCTCGATTGAAAGATTGTTCATGGTTCTCTCCTAAAATCTAGTATGTTTGAGCTGAATTGAGTTATGACTTTAATTTCTTTGCAGAGTTTTAACATTTTATTAACTATTAACATGTCATCCTTTACTTTCTCTTGTCAGTTCTGGTGTTAATATACATCCATTTTGATTTCCAGGCCTGCAACACATTCCTAAAACAGTTGGAGTGCTGAAGTTTTCATCTTTGTAATGTTGTTATTTTGTTCTCACGTGTAACACATAAGTGGTGTTCTGGTGTTGAGAACTCCACGTTATGAAAAGTTTGAGTAGTAGTTTTATCCTATACTTCCTACAAACATGTCTTCAGGTTTTAACAACACAGGCTCATTGTTGTCATATTAATTTTTTTATGCAAAGTGAGATTGTTGAGAATGAAGCACAACGTGATTCACAAAAACATACGGACCAGCGTTTTTCTAGCTCACTTCCGGATTATACCTGTAGACAGAGAATGTAAACAGGCCAGGAAGAATACGAGGATCGACCGCTGATGCTGTGAACTTCAGAAGGACATCTGGACATAGAACTGCTGCAGGTGAACTTCTGTCAGTGCTGCTGCTGAGAGACTCCACGTTTGGTACCAATGCTGCCTGTGACATCATCAGATCAAATGTTTCCAAACAGCAAACACAAAACCCCAACGAATCCACATCATCTTCTGGACATTTTAACTTCTCCCTCGTCTCAGCTAATCTTCTGAGTTTGCACCTGATTATTTAATATTTTTAACTAATGTTACTAACTGTGTTTTTATTATCAATTTTTACTGCACTCATACAATTTTCTTTGCATTTAAAAATGACATTTCTTTAGTTGACCACGAAAAGCTTCCTCATATGGAAATGATCTCTCTTCTCTCGACACGCTGAAGACAAGATGCGACACAAAATCAGGAGACACGCTGTTTGGATTTACATTTTTGAAGAATTTAATGAAACTGGAGAAATTAGATTTCCAACTGAGGATTTAAGAACATTTTGAGTCCATTCTGGTTTGTATGTAACCGGATTATTTGTCTCCATATAACTCTAGAATTTACTGTTAATAAATCGTCTATTTTTTACTTTTAATTTAATACATTTTTTCCTTGTAATACTTCAAAGTAGTTGTTTTTATGAAGTCACTGATTTTGTGCAGCAAAAAGATGAAAACCTTCACTGTTACAAAGAAACTTCTGGTTCTTATTCAGATGTGGTGAAAATGGTGTAAAATTAAAGAAATAATCTTCATCTATACCATAATATGTATCTCTTAATGACTGGGAAGTGTTTTATATTCATAAAAGTATGAATGTTGATGTGTTTTGAGTAAAATCAGGGTGTTTTCGGTGGATCGTTGCTGTTCAGAGTGCAGGAGGTTTTTGTACGACCTCTAAATGAGTTTGTATCACTGTGGTGGACTTTTGGTGGAGGAACCAAACTCATGGTTGACGGTAAGTACCAGACATATTCACTAAGTAATTTTATGTTCATTTTTTAATGTTTGTTATATTTATTCATAAACTGGAATGAATTTTGTTCGGGACATTTACAACAGTTTTACTTATTTCATTGTTGTTTCTCAGACCGAACGGGTTTCAGAATGTGAAGACACTAATATTTTGTCTATGTTTTAACCTCTTGATGTCTAATATATGAAATAACAAACAAAATTACATATTTTCTTAAATCAAAGTGTTTACAATATATTGAAAATAAAACCGCTCCAGATTTAGTCTGTAACAGTTTTCAAATTGATATTTTTAAGCTCTATAATTACATTAGATAATTTTATGTATTTTTAAAATGTATTTACCCTATTTTAGTTTTTTGTTTTGTTTTGTTTTTTTACCATTTTTTATAGTAAAAAAAAATTTAATTGTATTTTTGATTCGGGAGGTTGTGCAGAAGTCTCTGTCAGGTTTGTATTAAATATACAACATCAGGTATTGAGGGGTAGACGCTTGAAAAATAATTTGTACTACTGTCTTCAACAATTTTTAACTAATTCTCCAAATGATTATTATTGCAAAAATATCAGGGTAATTTAAAATGAAGGATTTTGTAGATATAAATGTTTCATTTAACGGTCCTTTTTCCATTTTCTTTATAAGTTCACAGTCATTTACGTTTCTGTTTTACTTGCGATGTGAATTTGTGTTTTAAACGTTAAATGATCATTTTATCTGTAAAAGCAGATCAGCTCTGTGTTCATGGTTCAGTCGTTCTCTTTATGTAGTTTAAAGGAAGTGAAAGAGACAGATGACAAAGTTAGAAGTGTGTTCACATGACTGTTCCAGCTCTGTCAGTTTGAACTCAGAAAGTCTCTCTGGGATGACTTCTTCACTCTCACACACAACACACACATTTGAAGATGCCATCCATGATCATTATTAATCAAGTTTTTCTAGTTTATTTCAGTCTTCTGTCTCATTCCTGTGTGTTTCTCTCCGTCTGCTTTCCTCTCTCCTCCAGTGGGTGTAGTGCGGCCCACCCTGACTGTCCTCCCCACCTCCAAAGAGCAGGAGCAGCAGAGCAGTGTCTCACTGGTGTGTCTGGCCAGCGGGGGCTTCCCCTCAGCCTGGACACTGGGCTGGAAGGTGGGCGGCAGCAGCAGGTCTTCGGGGGTGTCAAACAGCCTGGAGCTCCTGGGGGAGGACGGCCTCTACAGCTGGAGCAGCACCCTGACCCTCCCTGCAGACCAGTGGAGAAAGGCGGGCTCAGTGAGCTGTGAGGCCACTCTGAGTGGACAGAACCCCGTCACTCAAACCCTGGACCCTGGCCGCTGCTCAGACTAGAGCTTCAGCAGCACCGCAGCTTCAACAAAAAGCTGGATCTGATTTTATTTTGTAAAAAAAAATGTATCCTACTCATGTTCTGCTTCATATTCATTCAAACTGCAATTTGAATTTAACATCTAAATAAAATTTCAACTTGATAAAATTATGTTTTGCTGTTTTTCAAAATAAATTTTCATGCATATAAGACTGTAAATGTACATCATATTTCTAGTACAGAAAGGTTTGCATCAGTTTTTTCACCGTATACATTTGAGTTTGTTTAAATGCAAGTCTCAAATCATCATTGTTGTAATGTAGTAAATATTTAAACACAAAACTTTTAGGGAAATGCAATATTTGGTGATCACTCGTTAATTAAAAACTGCACATTTCGGTTTTATCTGGACTGATCGTGTTTCTGCATGATGACTCTTGTGCTTACTGGACCAGTTATTCTCATCAGAGTCTCTTCACCAACTCTCTGCAGCTGCAGTCTTCAGTCTAACTGAAGGAGGTTTTTGTTCAGCTCTAAATCACTGTGTGAACACTCCGCTACCGTGGTAGCCCAGACAGTAATAATCTCCGGCATCTTCAGCCGTTAAGCCACTGATAATTAAAGTGTAGTCAGAACCAGATCTACTGCCGCTGAATCTGGACGGTGTTCCTGAGAATAAACTTGATACATGATATATAAGAAGTTTGGGAGGCTGTCCAGGTTTCTGAAGGTACCAACTGAGATCAGCACCAATATCTGAACTCCCTGTGGCGCTGATGGTCACCGTCCCTCCAACACTGACAGACTTGAATTTATCAGCTTGAGTCAGAAATTTATTGGCAGCGGACTCTGAAATCACAATTTCAATACAAGTATATAAAACTGGCACCTTGGATAAAGTTAAATAGCAGACATATTTACACAACGCATGAAAAACTAAAAATATTTAAGTTTTAGGAAACTGCTTAAATCCTCTCACCCTGACTCAGAAAACCCAACAAGACAATCAGAGTTGTTAGAAACATCATCTTGATGCAGTTTTCAGGGAGACGCGTGAAAACAGTTCAGACTCTCTGGGACACACAAACTTAAACCCTGAGGAGCAATGATGCATCAAATCATGTAAAACACAGTTGGTCACACCTGTTCTGAAACTGAAAAGCAAGAAGAAGGAGGAGAAGACTTCATCTCCCTGTAGACTTAAGAAACACATTTAGAAACGTTTAACTTAACATTCCCGTCTCTCTGCTGTTTCTGTATTTTAATCTGTGGTTTCTGCGTCGATCGTTTTAGAAAAAGGGTTCAGTTGTGCAGCACCTCTGTTCCTCTCAGTTAGAAGGTTCCTGCTCTGATGTCCAGCTGGAGCTTTTCTGTGTGGAGTTTGCATGTTCTCCTGGTGCTTTCTGTCTACCAGACAGTATCTGTCAGAGGTCCCACGGCCGAGGTTCCACCAGTGGGGTGGTCGTTCCTCTGACATCGCGGGTCCCAAACTCTTTAACACCTGAGCGACGTGCCATCACTGGCCTGCCTCAGTTCAAAGTCCAACTTCAAACCTACTTTTTCAGACTGAATTTTGGTACATAACAGCACAATGTCACTTGTATCAGTTTGAATTTGTTTTATTGGGATATTTTTAATCTTTCCTTGTTAAATATGTTTTATTGTTATGTACTATGTGTAAAAACAGACCGCTCGATTGAAAGATTGTTCATGGTTCTCTCCTAAAATCTAGTATGTTTGAGCTGAATTGAGTTATGACTTTAATTTCTTTGCAGAGTTTTAACATTTTATTAACTATTAACATGTCATCCTTTACTTTCTCTTGTCAGTTCTGATGTTAATATACATCCATTTTGATTTCCAGGCCTGCAACACATTCCTAAAACAGTTGGAGCGCTGAAGTTTTCATCTTTGTAATGTTGTTATTTTGTTCTCACGTGTAACACATAAGTGGTGTTCTGGTGTTGAGAACTCCACGTTATGAAAAGTTTGAGTAGTAGTTTTATCCTATACTTCCTACAAACATGTCTTCAGGTATTAACAACACAGGCTCATTGTTGTCATATTAATTTTTTTATGCAAAGTGAGATTGTTGAGAATGAAGCACAACGTGATTCACAAAAACATACGGACCAGCGTTTTTCTAGCTCACTTCCGGATTATACCTGTAGACAGAGAATGTAAACAGGCCAGGAAGAATACGAGGATCGACCGCTGATGCTGTGAACTTCAGAAGGACATCTGGACATAGAACTGCTGCAGGTGAACTTCTGTCAGTGCTGCTGCTGAGAGACTCCACGTTTGGTACCAATGCTGCCTGTGACATCATCAGATCAAATGTTTCCAAACAGCAAACACAAAACCCCAACGAATCCACATCATCTTCTGGACATTTTAACTTCTCCCTCGTCTCAGCTAATCTTCTGAGTTTGCACCTGATTATTTAATATTTTTAACTAATGTTACTAACTGTGTTTTTATTATCAATTTTTACTGCACTCATACAATTTTCTTTGCATTTAAAAATGACATTTCTTTAGTTGACCACGAAAAGCTTCCTCATATGGAAATGATCTCTCTTCTCTCGACACGCTGAAGACAAGGTGCGACACAAAATCAGGAGACACGCTGTTTGGATTTACATTTTTGAAGAATTTAATGAAACTGGAGAAATTAGATTTCCAACTGAGGATTTAAGAACATTTTGAGTCCATTCTGGTTTGTATGTAACCGGATTTTTTGTCTCCATATAACTCTAGAATTTACTGTTAATAAATCGTCTATTTTTTACTTTTAATTTAATACATTTTTTCCTTGTAATACTTCAAAGTAGTTGTTTTTATGAAGTCACTGATTTTGTGCAGCAAAAAGATGAAAACCTTCACTGTTACAAAGAAACTTCTGGTTCTTATTCAGATGTGGTGAAAATGGTGTAAAATTAAAGAAATAATCTTCATCTATACCATAATATGTATCTCTTAATGACTGGGAAGTGTTTTATATTCATAAAAGTATGAATGTTGATGTGTTTTGAGTAAAATCAGGGTGTTTTCGGTGGATCGTTGCTGTTCAGAGTGCAGGAGGTTTTTGTACGACCTCTAAATGAGTTTGTATCACTGTGGTGGACTTTTGGTGGAGGAACCAAACTCATGGTTGACGGTAAGTACCAGACATATTCACTAAGTACTTTTATGTTCATTTTTTAATGTTTGTAATATTTATTCATAAACTGGAATGAATTTTGTTCGGGACATTTAAAACAGTTTTACTTATTTCATTGTTGTTTCTCAGACCGAACGGGTTTCAGAATGTGAAGACACTAATATTTTGTCTATGTTTTAACCTCTTGATGTCTAATATATGAAATAACAAACAAAATTACATATTTTCTTAAATCAAAGTGTTTACAATATATTGAAAATAAAACCGCTCCAGATTTAGTCTGTAACAGTTTTCAAATTGATATTTTTAAGCTCTATAATTACATTAGATAATTTTATGTATTTTTAAAATGTATTTACCCTATTTTAGTTTTTTGTTTTGTTTTGTTTTTTTGCCATTTTTTATAGTAAAAAAACATTTAATTGTATTTTTGATTCGGGAGGTTTGAGCAGAAGTCTCTGTCAGGTTTGTATTAAATATACAACATCAGGTATTGAGGGGTAGACGCTTGAAAAATAATTTGTACTACTGTCTTCAACAATTTTTAACTAATTCTCCAAATGATTATTATTGCAAAAATATCAGGGTAATTTAAAATGAAGGATTTTGTAGATATAAATGTTTCATTTAACGGTCCTTTTTCCATTTTCTTTATAAGTTCACAGTCATTTACGTTTCTGTTTTACTTGCGATGTGCATTTGTGTTTTAAACGTTAAATGATCATTTTATCAGTAAAAGCAGATCAGCTCTGTGTTCATGGTTCAGTCGTTCTCTTTATGTAGTTTAAAGGAAGTGAAAGAGACAGATGACAAAGTTAGAAGTGTGTTCACATGACTGTTCCAGCTCTGTCAGTTTGAACTCAGAAAGTCTCTCTGGGATGACTTCTTCACTCTCACACACAACACACACATTTGAAGATGCCATCCATGATCATTATTAATCAAGTTTTTCTAGTTTATTTCAGTCTTCCGTCTCATTCCTGTGTTTCTCTTCGTCTGCTTTCCTCTCTCCTCCAGTGGGTGTAGTGCGGCCCACCCTGACTGTCCTCCCCACCTCCAAAGAGCAGGAGCAGCAGAGCAGTGTCTCACTGGTGTGTCTGGCCAGCGGGGGCTTCCCCTCAGCCTGGACACTGGGCTGGAAGGTGGGCGGCAGCAGCAGGTCTTCGGGGGTGTCAAACAGCCTGGAGCTCCTGGGGGAGGACGGCCTCTGCAGCTGGAGCAGCACCCTGACCCTCCCTGCAGACCAGTGGAGAAAGGCGGGCTCAGTGAGCTGTGAGGCCAGTCTGAGTGGACAGAACCCCGTCACTCAAACCCTGGACCCTGGCCGCTGCTCAGACTAGAGCTTCAGCAGCACCGCAGCTTCAACAAAAAGCTGGATCTGATTTTATTTTGTAAAAAAAAATGTATCCTACTCATGTTCTGCTTCATATTCATTCAAACTGCAATTTGAATTTAACATCTAAATAAAATTTCAACTTGATAAAATTATGTTTTGCTGTTTTTCAAAATAAATCTTCATGCATATAAGACTGTAAATGTACATCATATTTCTAGTCCAGAAAGGTTTGCATCAGTCTTTTCACCGTATACATTTGAGTTTGTTTAAAAGCAATTCTCAAATCATCATTGTTGTAATGTAGTAAATATTTAAACACAAAACTTTTAGGGAAATGCAATATTTGGTGATCACTCGTTAATTTAAAACTGCACATTTTGGTTTTATCTGGACTGATCGTGTTTCTGCATGATGACTCTTGTGCTTACTGGACCAGTTATTCTCATCAGAGTCTCTTCACCAACTCTCTGCAGCTGCAGTCTTCAGTCTAACTGAAGGAGGTTTTTGTTCAGCTCTAAATCACTGTGTGAACACTCCGCTACCGTGGTAGCCCAGACAGTAATAATCTCCGGCATCTTCAGCCGTAAAGCCACTGATGGTTAAAGTGTAGTCAGAACCAGATCTACTGCCGCTGAATCTGGACGGTGTTCCTGAGAATAAACTTGATGCATCATATATAAGAAGTTTGGGAGGCTGTCCAGGTTTCTGAAGGTACCAACTGAGATCAGGACCAATATCTGAACTCCCTGTGGCGCTGATGGTCACCGTCCCTCCAACATTGACAGACTTGAATTTATCAGCTTGAGTCAGAAATTTATTGGCAGCGGACTCTGAAATCACAAATTCAATACAAGTATATAAAACTGGCACCTTGGATAAAGTTAAATAGCAGACATATTTACACAACGCATGAAAAACTAAAAATATTTAAGTTTTAGGAAACTGCTTAAATCCTCTCACCCTGACTCAGAAAACCCAACAAGACAATCAGAGTTGTTAGAAACATCATCTTGATGCAGTTTTCAGGGAGACGCGTGAAAACAGTTCAGACTCTCTGGGACACACAAACTTAAACCCTGAGGAGCAATGATGCATCAAATCATGTAAAACACAGTTGGTCACACCTGTTCTGAAACTGAAAAGCAAGAAGAAGGAGGAGAAGACTTCATCTCCCTGTAGACTTAAGAAACACATTTAGAAACGTTTAACTTAACATTCCCGTCTCTCTGCTGTTTCTGTATTTTAATCTGTGGTTTCTGCGTCGATCGTTTTAGAAAAAGGGTTCAGTTGTGCAGCACCTCTGTTCCTCTCAGTTAGAAGGTTCCTGCTCTGATGTCCAGCTGGAGCTTTTCTGTGTGGAGTTTGCATGTTCTCCTGGTGCTTTCTGTCTACCAGACAGTATCTGTCAGAGGTCCCACGGCCGAGGTTCCACCAGTGGGGTGGTCGTTCCTCTGACATCGCGGGTCCCAAACTCTTTAACACCTGAGCGACATGCCATCACTGGCCTGCCTCAGTTCAAAGTCCAACTTCAAACCTACTTTTTCAGACTGAATTTTGGTACATAACAGCACAATGTCACTTGTATCAGTTTGAATTTGTTTTATTGGGATATTTTTAATCTTTCCTTGTTAAATATGTTTTATTGTTATGTACTATGTGTAAAAACAGATCGCTCGATTGAAAGATTGTTCATGGTTCTCTCCTAAAATCTAGTATGTTTGAGCTGAATTGAGTTATGACTTTAATTTCTTTGCAGAGTTTTAACATTTTAATAACTATTAACATGTCATCCTTTACTTTCTCTTGTCAGTTCTGGTGTTAATATACATCCATTTTGATTTCCAGGCCTGCAACACATTCCTAAAACAGTTGGAGCGCTGAAGTTTTCATCTTTGTAATGTTGTTATTTTGTTCTCACGTGTAACACATAAGTGGTGTTCTGGTGTTGAGAACTCCACGTTATGAAAAGTTTGAGTAGTAGTTTTATCCTATACTTCCTACAAACATGTCTTCAGGTTTTAACAACACAGGCTCATTGTTGTCATATTAATTTTTTTATGCAAAGTGAGATTGTTGAGAATGAAGCACAACGTGATTCACAAAAACATACGGACCAGCGTTTTTCTAGCTCACTTCCGGATTATACCTGTAGACAGAGAATGTAAACAGGCCAGGAAGAATACGAGGATCGACCGCTGATGCTGTGAACTTCAGAAGGACATCTGGACATAGAACTGCTGCAGGTGAACTTCTGTCAGTGCTGCTGCTGAGAGACTCCACGTTTGGTACCAATGCTGCCTGTGACATCATCAGATCAAATGTTTCCAAACAGCAAACACAAAACCCCAACGAATCCACGTCATCTTCTGGACATTTTAACTTCTCCCTCGTCTCAGCTAATCTTCTGAGTTTGCACCTGATTATTTAATATTTTTAACTAATGTTACTAACTGTGTTTTTATTATCAATTTTTACTGCACTCATACAATTTTCTTTGCATTTAAAAATGACGTTTCTTTAGTTGACCACGAAAAGCTTCCTCATATGGAAATGATCTCTCTTCTCTCGACACGCTGAAGACAAGGTGCAACACAAAATCAGGAGACACGCTGTTTGGATTTACATTTTTGAAGAATTTAATGAAACTGGAGAAATTAGATTTCCAACTGAGGATTTAAGAACATTTTGAGTCCATTCTGGTTTGTATGTAACCGGATTATTTGTCTCCATATAACTCTAGAATTTACTGTTAATAAATCGTCTATTTTTTACTTTTAATTTAATACATTTTTTCCTTGTAATACTTCAAAGTAGTTGTTTTTATGAAGTCACTGATTTTGTGCAGCAAAAAGATGAAAACCTTCACTGTTACAAAGAAACTTCTGGTTCTTATTCAGATGTGGTGAAAATGGTGTAAAATTAAAGAAATAATCTTCATCTATACCATAATATGTATCTCTTAATGACTGGGAAGTGTTTTATATTCATAAAAGTATGAATGTTGATGTGTTTTGAGTAAAATCAGGGTGTTTTCAGTGGATCGTTGCTGTTCAGAGTGCAGGAGGTTTTTGTACGACCTCTAAATGAGTTTGTATCACTGTGGTGGACTTTTGGTGGAGGAACCAAACTCATGGTTGACGGTAAGTACCAGAAATATTCACTAAGTACTTGTATGTTCATTTTTTTAATGTTTGTAATATTTATTCATAAACTGGAATGAATTTTGTTCGGGACATTTACAACAGTTTTACTTATTTCATTGTTGTTTCTCAGACCGAACGGGTTTCAGAATGTGAAGACACTAATATTTTGTCTATGTTTTAACCTCTTGATGTCTAATATATGAAATAACAAACAAAATTACACATTTTCTTAAATCAAAGTGTTTACAATATATTGAAAATAAAACCGCTCCAGATTTAGTCTGTAACAGTTTTCAAATTGATATTTTTAAGCTCTATAATTACATTAGATAATTTTATGTATTTTTAAAATGTATTTACCCTATTTTAGTTTTTTTTTGTTTTGTTTTGTTTTTTTACCATTTTTTATAGTAAAAAAACATTTAATTGTATTTTTGATTCGGGAGGTTTGAGCAGAAGTCTCTGTCAGGTTTGTATTAAATATACAACATCAGGTATTGAGGGGTAGACGCTTGAAAAATAATTTGTACTACTGTCTTCAACAATTTTTAACTAATTCTCCAAATGATTATTATTGCAAAAATATCAGGGTAATTTAAAATGAAGGATTTTGTAGATATAAAAGTTTCATTTAACGGTCCTTTTTCCATTTTCTTTATAAGTTCACAGTCATTTACGTTTCTGTTTTACTTGCGATGTGAATTTGTGTTTTAAACGTTAAATGATCATTTTATCTGTAAAAGCAGATCAGCTCTGTGTTCATGGTTCAGTCGTTCTCTTTATGTAGTTTAAAGGAAGTGAAAGAGACAGATGACAAAAGTAGAAGTGTGTTCACATGACTGTTCCAGCTCTGTCAGTTTGAACTCAGAAAGTCTCTCTGGGATGACTTCTTCACTCTCACACACAACACACACATTTGAAGATGCCATCCATGATCATTATTAATCAAGTTTTTCTAGTTTATTCCAGTCTTCCGTCTCATTCCTGTGTTTCTCTCCGTCTGCTCTCCTCCCTCCTCTAGTGGGTGTAGTGCGGCCCACCCTGACTGTCCTCCCCACCTCCAAAGAGCAGGAGCAGCAGAGCAGTGTCTCACTGGTGTGTCTGGCCAGCGGGGGCTTCCCCTCAGCCTGGACACTGGGCTGGAAGGTGGGCGGCAGCAGCAGGTCTTCGGGGGTGTCAAACAGCCTGGAGCTCCTGGGGGAGGACGGCCTCTACAGCTGGAGCAGCACCCTGACCCTCCCTGCAGACCAGTGGAGAAAGGCGGGCTCAGTGAGCTGTGAGGCCAGTCTGAGTGGACAGAACCCCGTCACTCAAACCCTGGACCCTGGCCGCTGCTCAGACTAGAGCTTCAGCAGCACAGCAGCTTCAACAAAAAGCTGGATCTGATTTTATTTTGTAAAAAAAAATGTATCCTACTCATGTTCTGCTTCATATTCATTCAAACTGAAATTTGAATTTAAAATCTAAATAAAATTTCAACTTGATAAAATTATGTTTTGCTGTTTTTCAAAATAAATCTTCATGCATATAAGACTGTAAATGTACATCATATTTCTAGTACAGAAAGGTTTGCATCAGTTTTTTCACCGTATACATTTGAGTTTGTTTAAAAGCAATTCTCAAATCATCATTGTTGTAATGTAGTAAATATTTAAACACAAAACTTTTAGGGAAATGCAATATTTGGTGATAACTCGTTAATTTAAAACTGCACATTTCGGTTTTATCTGGTCTGATCGTGTTTCTGCATGATGACTCTTGTGCTTACTGGACCAGTTATTCTCATCAGAGTCTCTTCACCAACTCTCTGCAGCTGCAGTCTTCAGTCTAACTGAAGGAGGTTTTTGTTCAGCTCTAAATCACTGTGTGAACACTCCGCCACTGTGTAAGCCCAGACAGTAATAATCTCCGGCATCTTCAGCCGTTAAGCCACTGATAATTAAAGTGTAGTCAGAACCAGATCTACTGCCGCTGAATCTGGACGGTGTTCCTGAGAATAAACTTGATACACGATATATAAGAAGTTTGGGAGGCTGTCCAGGTTTCTGAAGGTACCAACTGAGATCAGCACCAATATCTGAACTCCCTGTGGCGCTGATGGTCACCGTCCCTCCAACATTGACAGACTTGAATTTATCAGCTTGAGTCAGAAATTTATTGGCAGCGGACTCTGAAATCACAAATTCAATACAAGTATATAAAACTGGCACCTTGGATAAAGTTAAATAGCAGACATATTTACACAACGCATGAAAAACTAAAAATATTTAAGTTTTAGGAAACTGCTTAAATCCTCTCACCCTGACTCAGAAAACCCAACAAGACAATCAGAGTTGTTAGAAACATCATCTTGATGCAGTTTTCAGGGAGACGCGTGGAAACAGTTCAGACTCTCTGGGACACACAAACTTAAACCCTGAGGAGCAATGATGCATCAAATCATGTAAAACACAGTTGGTCACACCTTTTCATGTGAAAACAAGAGTGACAGGATGTAAAATAAAGATTTTGTGATGCATAAGTGGCCATTCTCACCCTGCCTTTGACACATGCATCTCGTCAGAGGTCTGGTTGCCCTCTGCTGACAGTTCAGTTTTTACAATTACATTGCTGGACATTAAAACTTTTTTTTTATATATTGTCATTATTGTTTTTTTATTTAAAAAAAAAAGATTTATGTTGTCAATTTTATTTGAAGGTGTGACTTTCTTTGCAGACAGTGTAAAGAATGCTTCCAGAATCACATTTTGAACAGAGTATAATTTTACTAGTTTTAAATGTTGTCATTCTTACTTACAACACTTAAAAGGCATTCTGGCATTGCAGATATGAAGTATTTTATTGCATTTAGTCTCATTCCTCCTGCAAACATGTCTTCAGGTGTGCACCAGTACCGGCTCAGCATTGTTTTATTGTTTTAATGAAGTTCTCACATCTCTGTTGGGGATCGGACAGATTGCAGGCAGGTCAGTCCAGCACCCTTGACCTCACCTTTATCCCCGCCCGTAATGTTATACAATGTGCAGAATGTGCTTTTATATTATCTTCTTAAAATTACATGTCTGTCCTTGGCACATGGCTGTTGTTGGCACTAACTCTTGACAAAGTAAACATATGTCCCCTTTATGCACTGCATAGTTTTAGCGTATGTGGCTTGAAACTGAAGCGCTTAACAAAGGTTTTCCACAGAAAAATAATTTTACCATGAATGGAAACTCGTGAGGAAGTGTCATCTGAAGCATATATTTTCCTGCTACATTTGTTCCTGAAACACTCAACCTTTCATGGATTTTGCTTCTTCAGCAAGTAATTATTGCAGTCACCTATTATTCACATATCACGGTTTATTTCCCTTCCTTAATAGCAGTAAATTGCTTCCTTAACAACGTAAAAAGAAAATTGCATATGTACTCAAAAATGAATCAGAGTTCTTTAGAAGACAAAAGCATCTATTTTTTTTTTCAGTTCACAAAAAGAGGTTAATCTACAATAAATTAAAATTTGTCAACTCAAAATGTTTTAGCTGAACGTGTTTGAATATAAAGCTTGAAACGATCAATATCTCTGCAGTTTCTGTTTCACAAAAACAGGTGTGTTTTTGCCTACTTGAAAGTATTTTGCATGTTTATGCTTCAACGCTTCTTAGAATTTATTTTTGTCAGGAGGGGAAAAAACGTGTTACAGAGAAAAGTGCTGAAAAATTGCATCAGTGCAGTTTTCACAGATGTGGATTGTTTATTATCAATCGTATTGAGTGAAGGCAAACAATGATTGATTCATTCATTTTATTCAATTCTAACGCTCTGTTACAGTCGACATAACAGATTCTTTAGCATCAACTGAAGTTCCTTTCTATCAGCATAATAATGAAGATAAATGTAGGAAACAAATCAGCACTAAGAGACCAAATTTATACATCTAAGACATTTCTGTAAAGGGTGGGATGATCAAAAAAGGGAATCAGGACTCTTTTTTAATACCTGTAATGGTCCTGTTATTCCACAAGGTGACACCATAAGGACTGAAATTGTATTTTGTTGCTGGAGACAAACCTGCAGTTTCAGTTCTTTAAAATATTTCTTACCAAAGCAAAAATATTACTATTAAGTAATGTCTACCATTTTTATTGTTTAAATGTGCTTTGACCAAGTATGAAACATTTAATTTAACTGGTTTTTTCATGATAATTATTACAGTTATGCTCATGCTTCTTGTGGGAGGGATTCCTTTAACACATCCATTTCCCTCATGCATTTAAAGTCTGACTAAAGTGTAATTTTTCAGTTAACATTTGAATGTTTATTTCATTATTTTGGCTATTTGACTGGTATACAAATTATGCATTCACCATTTAACTATTCTAAACTAGAACATTTTAAAAGGTTTCTTCCCGTCTCGTTAGAATATTGCAGTTATGATGGATCTTAAGTTGCTTCAGAGGCAGTTTGTTCACGCGATCGGACATCCAATCAGCATAAAGTCATGCCACCATTGGTCACGCCCATTTCAGGGTGATTTCACGATGGTAACAGATGCTGAAGTTATTGGCATAGTTTTACAATAAAGCATTAACAAATATAAAAAAAGTCCAAAACTATATGTACAAACAGTATAACCGGTTTTAGAAACCTCACAAGAGGCAAAGCAAAAATATACTGAAAACATGCAGTTTGATCAAGTGTAAAATGTGTTGCAAAATTTAAACAAGTAAGCATTACTTATTTAAAGCTGTGACTTTATTTTTATTCATTGCTCGGCTCTTACACATAAGGAAAAATATACAAAAAGAATACAGAGAAAAATGACAGTAGGGAAGAAGTGTCATCACTCCCAGACAGGAGGCTCTAGTCTGAGCAGCGGCCAGGGTCCAGGGTTTGAGTGACGGGGTTCTGTCCACTCAGACTGGCCTCACAGCTCACTGAGCCCGCCTTCCTCCACTGGTCTGCAGGGAGGGTCAGGGTGCTGCTCCAGCTGCAGAGGCCGTCCTCCCCCAGGAGCTCCAGGCTGTTTGACACCCCCGAAGACCTGCTGCTGCCGCCCACCTTCCAGCCCAGTGTCCAGGCTGAGGGGAAGCCCCCGCTGGCCAGACACACCAGTGAGACACTGCTCTGCTGCTCCTGCTCTTTGGAGGTGGGGAGGACAGTCAGGGTGGGCCGCACTACACCCGCTGGAGGAGAGAGGAGAGCAGACGGAGAGAAACACACAGGAATGAGACGGAAGACTGGAATAAACTAGAAAAACTTGATTAATTATGATCATTGATGGCATCTGACAGAGCTGAAACAGTCATGTGAACACACTTCTAACTTTGTCGTCTGTCTCTTTCACTTCCTTTAAACTACATAAAGAAGAACGACTGAACCATGAACACAGAGCTGTTTTTACTGATAAAATCATCCTCCACTTCAACAGAAATTCACTTCAAATTCTAAACAAACACAAATGTCCATAAATGCACATTGTTAATATATAAAAAACAGAAAAAGTTAAACATTTTAAATTTGCAAACTCTTTGTCACTTAATGCTACTTTCCTAAACTTGCAACCTGGATAATATAGAACTTGTTCAAAAATTTGTGAGCAAAGTATTAGAAGTTACACATTTTCTAATTCTACAAGTTAAAAATCATTGAACATAAGAATAGCGAGTCAGTATAGCGATTTTCCTAAAAGAAAAAGAAAAATCGTTCTCAGCTTGTGAGATTAAATTTGTGAAAAACATATAAAACAAAGAAAGCAAAGCTCTTCTGGTCACAAATATGCAAAAAAAAAACAACAAACAAACAATATGAACTACAATTTGTACAGAATAAATATTTCTGGTACTTACAGTCAACCATGAGTTTGGTTCCTCCACCAAAAGTCCATCACAGTGATACAAACACGCTGGGAGGTCGTACAAAAACCTCCACCACTCCAAATAAGCATCTATCCCCAGGAAACACCCTGGTTTGATTAATAACGCAGCAACATTCATACTTTTATGAATTCTAACAGGTTTTCCTATGGTAAAGAGAGTTATTCTGTAGATCAAGATCATTTCTTTCATTTTCCACATTTCAGAGTAATCCCTTTCAAATACCTAATGTGTGCATGTGTTTTCTTGCAATACCTAAATAATTTTGTAAATATGATTGTTTAATCATTAGTTTAAAAAAAAAAAAAAAAAATTAGTCATTTATTCTAAGTATAACCAAGAAGTAAACTGAAGGCAAACAAGTTGCATGCAAACCAAAGTGGACGCCAATAAAAAATAAATAAAATAAATCCTTAAATCCTCTGCTACACTGCAGCTCTGATGCAAATAACCTTTTATTCCAATAGATTAATTAAATATTTAATCCACAGAAACTGTCTTTTCATTTTGTGCTCCACTTTGTCCTCGGTGTGTGAGAGAAGAGAAATAATTTCCATACGAGGAGAGGAGATGTTTCATCATCAGCGGGTGCTTCCTTGAACTGTATATAAATTCCTTGCAGGGTTCAGATCATTCCATCTGCTCAGAAGAAACCACAACCAGCATGACTCTCGTCACCATCCTCATCTGGACACTGGCCTCCTGCTGGTGTTTTACAGGTTCCTTCACCAACCCACATCTCAAACACGATGTGCTGCATCTTCTCTCTTTTCTGATAATTAAGCGATTTCTTGTTGCCTGCAGGATGCAGCGGCCAGGTGACTGTGACTCAGCCTCCGGCAGTGTTGTTTTCTCCAGGATCCACGGTCACTCTGAAGTGCACGACCAGCATAGATGTTGCTACTTGCGGTGGTAAACAGTGCATGTACTGGTATCAGCAGAAACCGGGTCAGACTCCAAAGCTGCTGATAAAACAAGGCAGCTTAAGTCATTCAGGAACACCAGCTCGGTTTGCGGGCAGAGGAAGCAATTCTGACTTCTCCATGACCATCAGTGGCGTTCAGCTCGACGATGCCGCAGTTTACTACTGTAAAAGCGTTCATGTGATAAATAGCGCTGATGTAGTCACACAGTGATTTGTAGTCGTGCAAAAACCTCCTCGGGCAGGTTGATCTGATACAGCAGGAGGTGGCTGCAGCTGCTCAACAGGAAGAAACTCTGTCACAGTCCACTGACCTTCCTGCTACCAGTGTTGAAATGAAAAAGAAAAGAAAACCTCCCCAGTCACCAACCATCCCAATAATAACACATCGAATAAGCCTACCCAATCTTTTACTTTATTACACCAGAGCCTGCTTTTTAAGGGATATGCTTATTTGGGTTTTAATCAAAGTACCTAAGTTTAGTACCTAACCCTTTGGTGACCACGGTTCAGCTCATTATTTAGTCAGTGTTATCACTTTCTGTCCAAATATTTCCTGATCTTCATATATAATAATATTCAAATGTTTCTTTCCATTGCATCACCTCGGATGTTGCAGAAAGCTGCTCGATACGTCCTCCTCAACCGTCCTGTACTTATATGCCTCAAGCAGGACAACGTTTTGTTGTCGTCGTTTTTACTCTACTTTTAGCACAAGAGTAAGTAAAAACTCGACACAGAAAGCCCCGGCTTTTGAACCTGGGACACAAAAACTGTTCAGACTCATATAATTAAAAATAATAATAAAATAACCTAACGTATTTATAGATCTGTAAAATATATTCTTTAGAAAACTGTGAAACAGTGTTGGTAAGTTCAACATATTACAAACACTAGATTATTTTTTAAATTATATATAGATAGATATATTTATATACGTTTATACATATATATACATATAAACATATATAAAATAAACATATATAAAACACACTGTAGTCATTGTCTTTGTGTAAAACTGTTGAGTACCTGTTGAGAAGTGCTTTTATTGCAAAAACATTTCGTAATGTTTTCTAAAGTCATCCAATCAGGTTAAATCACTCAGCAGATACCAGATTATTAGGCCATTAGATGGTTTTGAGTCCATAACTGCACAATGTTGGGAACCGGAGATGAATCAGTATACAAAAAGGAATCCTGACTTAAAAAGAAATCAAATAAAATATTAAAAACTTTCTCCCACCGTGTTAGTTACAAATATTAAAACAACCGTCCATATTATCAGCTGTTTGAAAGCACAGGACATTTCACAATATACATAAAAAAATACAAAACCTCTGCCTCCAGTTTAGAACAATTTCATACAACAATTTTGTTTTACTGCAGAGACGAACAGGACAAGCAACACAGACCTCGTCTCTGGAATAAACCCACGTTTATCCCAGAGTTTATCCCTTTGGCTTTAAAAGAAACAGAAAAAGAAGATCATGCTGTAAAAACAGATGAGTTTGCATATGTGGCGTCTACACGGAAAGGTTCATAGAGGAGTATGAAGTCCACCACCAACAGGTCACTGTGGTTTGCTGTCTGAGGGGTTCAGACACACGTATTACCTGGAGATTTTCATTTATCGATAGAAAATAATGAAAAATTCCAGATATGAATAAAAAAAATTCTCCCTCTCAGTAAAGATTAAACTCTAGCTCTAAAAGTTGAACATATTTCAGTACAAAAAAAACTGTATTCTTGTAAATGTGGCCTGTGATGTGCAAAGTGTCCAAGACAGTGATATTGCATCCCTGATACGTCACAACACACAAAAACTGTGGTTGAAACGAGCAGAGAACTCACTTTGGCTGAGTGCAGCTTTGGAACAAGGCAGAAAGGTAAGACAGACAAAGTTATCAGAACAAAGACACTTGGAAGGTTGGAGCAGCATTTCATAAGTAGAAAAAAACCAAACACTAGCAGATAATCAAGAGATTTAGACTAGAATGTTCCTACAGTCCTCAGAGACAGGGTTTAGTCCTCAGAGACAGGGATTAAGTCCTTGGAGACCGAGATTTAGTCCCCGGAGACTGGGATTTAGCGGTTGCTCTTCATGGCCTCCTTGGCCGCCAGGATGAGAGGAGTGAGGCTGGATAGAGGCTTTGCCAGCTTCAGGAACGGATGCTGCAAACGGGCAGAAAGGGACATCAGGAGTTGACAGAGAAATGTCCTTTTCAGAATCAACAATAGAAACTATTAATGATCCACGTACACAAACTTAACTTCATACGGTTGGCGTTCTTTAAAGTGGCCTTTCTAACTTTGGTACCTCTGGACTAGTTATGCATGAAACGTAACTTCAAAAAGACCATAGTTTTTCCAGACTGGTAAAGATGGACGGCTACAAAGAGAAGCACTTCCAGAAAACGAAAGGACGCAGTCTCAGGCAGAGATCAGGAATTGGGCCAATCGGAAGTGTATTCCGATTGGCCCAATTCCTGCAGGAAGGTGCACTTCCTGAGACATCGACCTTCTAAAGAAATTCTGCTCTCTCTTCGGTGGGATAACACCAGCAATCTTTCAAAGTTCTTCCAACGTTGGATCAGCAAAACTTTAAAAAAAATGGAAATAGTCTTTTCTGTGTTAAGTAATCGTTGAGCGCCACCAGTGTACGTTAAAATGTCATTATGTATTTAATAAAACATAAAAAGAAGAAGCTCTTCATTTGTGTTTTATACCTAACACTACTTTAAAAAATAAAATACGGAGCAGCAGTTGTCTAACTTTTATTGACCACATCTCTTATGTGTCACTCGCATCCCTCACGTGTGCTATGTAATTTTAAAAGTAAAGTTATTCATATACGTAGGCAGTCTGAGGCCGCGTGTTCGTTCTACCTGCAACAGTTCTCTGCCTGAACCTCGTTTCTCCACGTCCATCTCCAGACAGCGAGACAGGAAGTCCTTGAAGACAGGTGACAGCTTCTCAGGGCTTTGAAGCTCAGGAGTCCCATTGGTGGCGATCAGATACAACGCCTAAAACCAGAACAGCACGGTTAGACAGCGGTGTAATGTAATTTTGACTGGACATAAATGTCAATTATTTAAAATAATCCACTCCCTGTTAACGCCACACAAATAGCTCCAACATAGAGGGAACTGAGTAAATAAAACATCAGTCATCACTAGTTAGTGACATTTAACTTGTAATTTAACTTTCTACCACACGATGGTGCTCTAGGAGAGGTCGGGGATAACCAAAGTCAGCACGGTCCCTTAATTTGACCAATTAACAAGCATTTGTTCAGCTAATGATAAAAAGATTAGTAAAAGTATATACTTTGGCAGGATTCAAATGTGGGCACGATGGATGTTATTTTATGCCACTACGTTCTACAGTTTCCGGGTATTTCTGACAAGATCAAAGTGGTGCACAGAAACAGGCACACTGCCATCAATCACGCTGTTACCAATGCGTGACAAAACTGCCAAAACTTGTAGGGCAAGTCGTGATTTACTTTTCCAGTTAACTTTTATTGGTCACGTTCCTTCATCTCTAGAAGCGGAAACACCTGCTCATTAATGTGAAGAACATGCAAGTAAAACGCTTACCACATTTTTAACGTGACGCCCATCAATACATTTTGTTTTCTGCTTTTTTTTTTTTTCTCCAGAACTTCGCTTCCTTTAACCTTTTCTCACAGGATGCATTAAAACTCATCCAAACAAAAACAGTTAAATGGAAACAAAAAACAAAAAGTTTAACCAAAATATAAACCAGTGTAAAGTGCAGCTCTAGTTTCTTTCTTTCGTTCTTTTCTTTCTTGTATCCAAGGATACCGGTGCTGGATGCCCATTGCTCCTTCGAGCGTGCGCTCACCCTGAGAGGATTCTCGTTCAGATACGGAGGCTCCCCCTCCACCATCTCTATGGCCATGATCCCCAGAGACCAGATGTCCACTTTGGGTCCGTAGGCTTTCCTGGTCACCACCTCTGGAGCCATCCAGTACGGCGTCCCCACCATGGTGCTGCGCTTGCTCTGCTCGGGGGTGATCTGAGCACAGAAGCCGAAGTCAGCTGCAATGAAAGACAAAGAGATGGTTACTATTACAAATATATCTGACGTTCACGTGCAAATGAACCAAAACAGGGTTCTATTAAGTCTTATTTGGACAATAATGCGTTTATCATGTTGTGCGCATGTTTGTCGGTGGTTTTTCTCACTGAGTTTCACTGATCCATCCATCCCCAGGAGCACGTTGTCACTCTTGATGTCTCTGTGGATGACCTGGTTGGCATGAAGAAACTCCAGAGCCTGAAGGACCTGAACACAGCGAGGGAAGAGTGTACCACTTCCACAAACTCAATGCACTAAACACACAAGAGCTGTAAAGAAATGAAAAGCTGCATGTCTACGTCACGTTAAATCATTTGGCAGTTAAATTACTTGACAGAAACTGCGCTTTGATTGTTTTTAAAAAGACATCTCGGCAGTCTGAATCCTACCTCTCTGCAGACGGCGCCGATCTGAGCCTCATCCATGCACGTCTCCGTCACGACGTCGGTTAGAGAACCACCGGCGAGGTACTCCATTACCACATAAAGCTCATCACCAACCAGGAAACTAAAGACACGGAGACGCCGTCACATTCGTGCAACTGAATCGTTTACCGTTCTGTAAATGGGCATCATAAGGCCCTCCCGCGACGCCCAGGCGGGATGGTCTGCCATACTCTCATCAAGAAACACATTTTGGTCTTTACACACTTTTCAAGTTCATTCATTTCTTCTGTTTCAGCACAATGCCTGCACTAAATTATAAAACAAAGGGATTTAAATACGTTGCTTGTTTCTTTAAAACCAGCCACAAGCTCCAATAAGCTGAAAGCGTCGGTCAAATGTAATGATTTCAAACAATTCTGTCCAGCTGAAGATGTCATAACGGGGCGTTTAGTGTTTTAAATGGCAGGAAGTTCGTTTTGCTTGCGTGTTTAGTTTAGTTTTTGTTAGTTACCTGTCTAAGAAGTTGACAATGTTGGGGTTCTTCAGTTCCTTCATGACCAGGATCTCGTTGATGATCAGCTCTTTCTTTGGCTGCTTCTGCAGGTTGATCTGTTTGATGGCCACCTGCAGAACACAGACTCCTGTAAATGTGCTTCCAGAGATAAACACTACGTGACATACTTGTGACTCCCTGAAAGCTGGAGACAAACAACAGTAAGAAAAGAACAGATGAAGTTAACTATAAAGTGTCCCGAGAGGACCATGACAGCGGCGGCCTGCAACGCCCTGGAACCGGGATCCAACTCGAAGGCAATAAAGTTCATTCTCGTCTCACGAACGATAACTTCAGCCTTCCACCTGTGCCATGTTGAAACTGTCTGCAGGGACATTTCTGAAGGGGAAATACTTGTTGGCTCAAAGAAAGCCACTTTCTACCGGTGCTTGTGTTAAGAATAATTCAAATAAAAGCTGCTGCAGTGTGGATTTTAATTTTGGCTCCTGAAGATGACAAAAACAGCATAATCAGGAAAAAAGAAATTTGCTGCATATTTGGTTTCTCTGAATCATGTGCACACTTCAGGAATAGACTCCACTTGGTGTGATCCCAACCTCACTTTTGGTGTTACATTAAATTATTTATTTGAGTAAAATCAGGATCTCTCTGTGTTTTTAAAACATTTTAAAAGCGATTATTGCAGCATCTCTACTAGTATGTTGGCCTGAATCATTTTTATTTAGTCGTAAATTGAAGTCTATCATGAAACTTTAAACTTCTTTGTGTTAAATTCAATAAATGCAACATAATAACATTGTTTAAATATTTGAATAATGGTTTTAAATAACTGTGATTATGGTCTCTGTGGTGAGACTGGAATCCTAGTAACAATATTCAAAACTGCATTAATTCCTTCAACGTTACGACTATCCTAGTTTTCGGAGCTCATCCCGGGAAGGTTAAACCATTTCTCCAACGGCAGACATACAAGTTAAGGCCTACTCACTTCTTGTCCTGTGGCAACATCTATGGCTGTGTAAACGGTGCCGGACGCCCTGAAAGTGAAGAAAAAAAAACAACAAAAAAACAGCGTAAGCTGAAACGAACGACTGCAGAAATGATAATTTTTAGACAAGTGACCTGTTTCACATCTCTTAAATGTCAACACACATTTCTGCAATTGTGTGGGCTCAACCTTTACTCACCCTTGGCCAATCTTTTCATAGCGAGTGTATTTCTTCTTAGGATCTCCAATACTGACAATGCTCCCTGATAATCATTAAAAAAAAAATTAAAAAAAAATTAAGTGGATACAGATGGAGTGGCGCAGCCTGCGATGTGTAATTTCCTCTGTATTTCCACGAGTGTGTGTACATACTTAGTTTCTCCATGATCTCCTCATCTGTCATCTTTCCTCCTTTGGTTTTCTTCTTGTCCGCTGCCTTGGAGGCATTGTCCACCTCCAGGGGTGGGAGTGGGTCAATAACCGACCTCGTGTAGACCTTACAAAGCAAAGGAAAAAATAAATTAATCTGAATTTACTGCATTACTTCATGTTATGTTTGTTATCTAAACAGGAAAAACAGGTTTACACAAACAAAAAAAAAAAAAAAAAAAAAAAAAAAGGGGAAAACTTTACAATATTTTTTGTTTAAACACAACTGACTGATTTTGTGTGTTCGGGCCGTGGTGCCACAACTGGAGGCGGTGTATCGTCATCATCCTCATCATCTGCATCTTTACCAGATGGAGAGGTAGCAGTCCCCTTCTCACCCGGCTGCAGCAGAAAACATGCACCAATAAAACAATGTTAGAATAAATCTATAAGAAGTCGTCAATCCATAAGAGATGATTCATGAGGCTACTCACCGACTGTAGGTCTTTATCTGAAAGAGACCAAACAACGGAGGAGAAAAGTGTAAGGAGAACAGTCTGAGTGAATCCACACAGTTACAAAACTGGACTTTTATCTGCTGACGGGGAGAAAACTGACCTGAGGCGGAAAAACTGAGGTATTTCTGTTTTCCACTGGTGGAGTCGTAGAACTTGAGAATGTCGAGCACGGCCTGAGGGTTCTGTTTCTGCTCCGATTTACTGATGTTGGAGGTCTGAAGGAGCCGGGCCCACTGCTCCGGCATGCCCTGCACAAAAACACACAAACCTGTTTATCTGTACAACAAAGAGGAAAAAAAAAAAAAGAACAGGAACAGAAGATGAACAGGTAGCTGCATGAGAAGCTTGTGCAGCTACCTGTCAACTGTTAATCAATCATAAATCTATCAATCTGAAATAAACAAGCCGTCAACCTGTTTACCTAATCTCAGCTTCCACGAGTTGAAGAATAAAATTTTCAACACTCTCTAAATAAGCACGACTGGCCAACAGATCGCAGAGTAACACAACAGGAAATTCCTGGGGTTTTCCCTCTTTCATCAGATTAAACTCTGGAATATCAGCTCCAGTTCCTCTTTTCACATGACCACAATGGAAAGAAGAAAAAGAAAATAAAAAAAAACCTCAAAAGACGTTTTTGAAAATCATCTGCATGTGCTACAGTTTCCACCCCCAAAAAGCTCTAAAATGTCCAAGAAGATTCATCTGACGGGCCAAAGCAGAGCTGCAGCTGTCGGCGACGACGTCTCCTATTTTACACAGCAACATTTCAAATAACTGCGTCAGACAACACAGATCTTAAAGGAAATATATAAGTAAGCATTAACTCTACATGTCTATCAACATATTTTTTCAGCTCACACTAAACTTATTTTTTTCAAAAATGCAAACATTTCAACATATTAATATAAATAGATTCATTTATTAGAGGGCTCTGCAACAGGCTCCAAAAAGAAAGACGCAAGGATGGATGGATGGATGGATGGATGGATGGATGGATGGATGGATGGATGGATGGATGGATGGATGGATGGATGGATGGATGGATGCTACCCGACTTACCCATCTAAAACCTCTCTCAGTTCACTTCATTTGTTGATTTATAATTTTGTAAATGCATCCACTATTCCTTTCCCTCCAAAGAGGAACAAGACAGTATACTTCAGTGGCATGTATCACCAAAACAACACATCTGATGCAACTGATGCAGTAGGAAAGTGTGGTAACCTCATTAGGAGCAGGAACTTCTACTTGCAAGAGCTTGTTACTGTCAGTGTGGGATGCTGACTGGTTCACACTATGGTGCCCTGGCCACAAGTGCACTAAAAAGGCTTTTCCCGGGGCTAGTTTGGTGCTAGTGTGAGACCTAGCACCAGTTTTTTTGCTTTTTGACCACCGACTGCGAGGAAACCACTGAGTCACTGCCAAGAAAACTGGCGCTACGCTGGCCCCGAAACCTCCCTGGGCCAGATGCAAGAATCACTACATCCCGGGCGTGGGACATCATCACTGTAACCAAGTAAAACAACGGAACCACCAAATGTAAAACAACCTCTTCGAGTTTAGTCTAGTTTAGTTTCAACAGCAAATAGAAGAACTGTGGAGTCTAAACTGAAGCAGCTGTGGAGTGAAGAGGACATGAATCGTCTCCTCGCTCTCCGGTCATCAGCTGAGGTACAGGAGAAGCTCGAAGGGGCTACCAGGGTGTTGATGGCGGAAAGTTGCATGAAGTCGATTCCGGGCTCCAAACAAGATTTTTAGGGCCAGGATCAGTATCTGCACTCCACTACTGTTGTTCTGAGGGATTTCAAGTTCATTTCATGGATTTCCTGCTTCTGCTTTGGTGACGTAATCAACGACTTAGGCTGCTAGGTCTCCGGGGTTTTCCAGTGGAAAAGCAACCCAGGTCTGTGTAGAACCTGTTTGGAACTGGCTCTAGCACCAGCATCGATTTTGAATTGGCGGAAAAGCCACACATCAAAAACCTAACAAGCATTTAAACTGGAAGGTCTCCAACCCCAACACACCGTGCACTAGATACTTACAGTAAACTCTCCGGTAACAGCATCAAAACCCACATGGATGGTGTGTTCGAAGTCTGAAGGAGAGGAGATCTCAGGCCTGTCCTTATCTTTGTCTTTCTTCCTGCCTCCTGCAGGGAAAACGCAGAGCGTGTTTTTCATCTGAACCCATTCTCAGAAACGTTCAGAACTGCATACTCTCCACATCTCACCTTTCTCTGAGACAAACATAGACTTGATCTTGTTCTTGGACTTCCTTTCCTCCGGGACAGACGGCAGCGGTCGAGAGTTGTGATTGTTTGACTGACTGTCCTTGGCTCCTCCTTGGCTGCTCATCCTGACAGGGGGGGCGGGGGGCTTGTCGTCACACACTCCGCTGTCACACATCTACACACACGTTCACCTGCAGAGTCGGGATGACATGCATAAATTCAGCAGACCAGCAGCAAGTCTGCTGCATGCATATTTAAAATGAAAAAAAAAAAAAGCAAAAAAACTGGTTCCTGTTTTTTTTTTTTCTTTTTTCTTTTGCATGTTTCACAATACTGGACCAAGCATTGCATTACACTGGCACTGAGAAAAACGCACATCGATAAAAGCTTAGTTCAAAGTCACAGGAGAAAGAAAAAAAGAAACCCAAACTCACAGAGATCTAACTAATCCATCCGTGCAGCAGACTGAGGTCCAGAAATGTGTGATGAAATGAAAGGAGCAAAATGTGAACAGGAAGCACGAGTGTATGAGCAACCTGACATGCCGAGTCTCGTTCACGGCTGCATATGAATGAGGAAGGAAAAGAGGCAGAAGAGAGAGAGGCGAGAATGGTGTGGCAATGGGAGGAAAGGGGAGAGGATTTAAGACCAACTCATATTCGTAAATATTTCTTCACTGAGGAGACAAGAGAAGTGAGCAGGATCCACTCAGTCGCCAAAATAACTCAGTTTCATTTCTACGACTGCCAAGAAGCTCCGTGTCACATGATCTGTTCTGTCATCAACTTTCAAATGCTTTGCAAAGGATTCTCCATCGCTTTAAATCTCCAATATAATTTAAGTGAAGAAACGAGGCATCAGGTCATCATTCAGACCTTTTTTTTGTTTTCCAAAAGTTAACAGTTTTCTGAGGTCTTAATGACATCTGCCACGTCTTGGTCAAAGCATCAAAGAGATACGCCACAAAAGCTCCTTTTTCAAACGTGGCTTTGCACGTCTGTTCACAGCAGCTGGTTTTACAGGGTCACGTCAGCATCTGCCCTCCTCCATGTAGTGGGACACTTTTCAAATCTGCTCATACAGCTTTGTGCTGCCTTCTTCACACATACAGCAAATGAAGAGAATGTCAAACTGACATAAGGATGTAATGGTGATGTGGGCCTGTGAGGTCACAAGACTGCAAATCTGAACAGCTCTTGTTAGTGACATCAGACACTTAAATATATGCTTTAACATGCATTTTCACAAGAATAAGCCTTTTAAAGTTCATTTTACCACAGGTTATGCAAATCAAGTGAAAGTAAATGTTTTAGTGGTTTGAAGTCTGAAATATTCATCAAAATGATAACCCTCATGTATATAGATTATAATTATGCAAGCAGCAAACATGATCAAAGTGTAATGCAAGAACACAGAAGGGTTCCTAAGTTATTCATTTAGAAATAAATAAAAAAAAACCCAACCTAATTGTGAATTATGGCACTGTATTTCCATTTGGTACTTTTGTTGATGCAGAAAACCCCCCACTAATGCACAATCACATTTTCTTACCACTGCCACATCATTTACTGATTGGAGCACTTCCCATTCCACCTGCTACCCAAATATGGTAAAAAACTGAGATTTCAGACACTCTTCACTTGCGTGCAGACACACACAAATCCTCATCTTAAAAAAGCTTGCAGAGCAAACGGTTTGATCGGCTTCTCGCTTGCATGCTGGGCGACGTCACAGACAGGAAACAGGAAGCAAACAGAGGTTTCCTCAGTTCCTGAGTCTGACCGCCAAATGACACAGCTCATAATAAAACTGAGTAGCAAACGTGGCTCAGGTAGGCATGGCCTCTGCTTCTCACAAAACACCCTCCTCCTTACTCGCTTCAATTCAATCAATCAGACTGTGTAAATTGCCTGCACAGAAATGACATGTTGCAGTAAAGAGTCGTTCTAGATAGTTATGGCTCAAGGCGTCCTATCCTCCTCCTGATGCTACATCAGGAACGAAACGTTTCACCCATCAGTCTGCATCTGGATACAATCTTATTTCCTTAACGTGCTAATAAATATGCATAACAGCAAGTCTGTGTTGTTATTAAAACAAAAAACAAAAATACAGATTGGTTCCACGTGAAAACCAGGCCGAAGACACTTGAGCTCTTACTTAAAACTATATTATTTCCCTCCCTGCATAACTGCTTAAACATATATTGCACCTTCTGGATCACGTTTGTGTTCCACACTGTAAAAACAGCACCTCTAAAAACAATCCTAATATTACTAAATCTAGTCAAATTGTCTTAAATTAAACAAAAATTACCCTCCCAATGGGGTATGGAAAATTTGTTTAAACTAGAACTCCTAAAACTAGGAAAGTAGTGTCACCTCCAGGCAAAAAGTCAAACTAATTTTCTTGAAACAAGACTTTACTTTCTTAGAAATTAATTTTTGCACTGTAACATTTTTTTTTCATCTTAAGTCAAGAGAATAAGAACAATACACATACCAAAAGATGAGTCCACTTCAAAAAAGAAAAAAGAAGCATGTTTTACACCCCAAAAGCTTTTTTTTGGGTATTCTTAGCTGCCAAGTACTCACCTATTTGTTGTCTCTTCTGCGTCTTACAGAAGTAAACAATTCAAATACCGCCGTATTCCTACTGAATGTGTGCACCGCTTTCCGTAGCGCTCATTTATCCACTCGGCTCTACCTGCGCCCTAATCCCCTCTCCGTTCCCTCTTTTCAACCCCTCTTGGGGCAGGTCTCAGCAGGCCGCCTCATTCCTCAGAGACCTGGGATGGAGCAAGTGCGTTCATGCTCCGACAGGATAAAATTAGAGCCTGTCTGGAGTTGACGTGCACTTTCAAAAGGCGACGCGGGTGCATGTGCTGGGCTGAATTTTGGGTGCCGGCGGGCCACGTCGAGACAAGTTCCCCCTTACTTTAGGAATTCCTTAGCTGTGGGGCGGCTGCACAAGCTGGGCGTGTTGTTCATCACACACACACACACACACACAGACACACACACACACGCTGGCTGAATCTCAAAGAAACATCACACCCACAGATGCTCAAGTGAACATCTTTTATGCAGCTTTGAGCTAAACTTAGTGTGGCTGCACAACTTTCAACAAGACAGCAGGTGCACACATCAGCACTACAGATTATTAACTATTGTCCAACTAGTACTACTGACACGAACAACTATTATAAAAAAAAAAAAAAAAAAAAAAAAAAAGTATGTGTCAACACAAACTTGAGATGTTAACATGTGATTCTTTCCTGTTAGATTGATCAAAATCACGGGTGCAGAGAGAAATTACTCAAATGAAGGCAGCTGCGTTTTGGCGCAGTCGAATCTGCAAAAGCAGCAAAAACAGTCATGTGAAAAATAGCAATAATTAAAAAAAACACAACTTTGAATTTTTTTTTAAGTTTCTTCACAGAGTTAAGAAAACAATGCAGTCAAGCACTCACTGTCCTGTTAAACACCTAACAAATAACAACAACCCAGTCCTCCAGTTGAGGCTCGTGAGTGCAGATGGCTCAATGCATCTTTATTTAATTTTATTTTTTTACATTTTCCCTAATTGTGCTGAGATGGCAACTATAACAATTATATAAGCTGTGGCTTTAAAGCCTCAACAAGACACGTACAGATACCCTGGATCATTTGAGGGCTCAGGGAAAAGACTACAGAACAATATTACAGTAGTTAGTTTCTCTAAGTGGTTTGTGTCTGCAGTCATGCTTCTATTGCATCATTTTATCCCTCATGTGTGTGTTTATGTGTTTTTTGTAGCCATCCTGGGTCTTCTTCTGTCTTTGTTCGTGCATATTCTTGTCATCTTCTCTAAAAGTGTTTTCACACTTAAGTGTCTATGAGCTGTCCATGTTGACTCAGAGCAACGAGTCAGGGGTATTCAGGCATATTTGAATGACGTAAACACCATCATCATCATCATCATCATCATCATCATCATCCCCACAGCTGGTGCTCAGTTGAGTTTAGTTTAAGCCCACGGAGCGGTTCGCTTAACCTGAGCTCCAGGTTCACGTCACCTTTCACCAACTGCGTTCTGGTCGTTAGACTTGCCATCACTAAGCAGGAAATATCTGAGACCTCATCGGATCTGAAGCGGACCGGAGAGAGAAGAACCCCAACCCCAATGGTTTCATGGAGGACATACACTACAGAAAATTTAACTCATTAGGACTAATTTTTTTTTAAAAAAATCACATACTTTTAAACCATTAAGAAAAGGGCCAGTGTAATATGACCATCCAGATCTCTGAAGCTCCTAACAAAAGGAACATTGTACAGCATATGTCAAGTTAAAGAAAGTGTAAGTCAAAGAAAATACAGATCAGGCTTCTTTTCTAAATCCAATTTACAGTAAACATCCTTGACTGAATAATGTCATCGACCCAAGCTAGTCTCGGCCAAGCTGTTACTGAACAGAAGCTTTTACCATTTTGTAATTCAATTTAATACATAAAGGTGCTGTGGCATTGAAGACACCAAGTGACGCAGCTTTATTTTGTCCCGTTCCTCCTGCAAGTCCGTGTTGTTGTCCGGAGCTGTTAAAACAATGGAGCTTTGTCTTAAGGTGTGAAACCTTCACTGGGATGTCGAGTCGTGCGTTTTTGGTTTAAAATGTTCTGCGTGATCTTCTGCTGTGGACAGTCAGAATTGTGGTGCAGGACAACGCAGGACCACAAGTCCAGAGCAAAACGTTACCGCTTCTTACACAAATAAAAGCTGGAATATTCATGTGTGAGACAACTCGTCATATTTCCACCAAGTAACGATCCATCCAAGATGCTTCAGAGTTCAGAATAAACATCACCTCTGGAAAAACATTCACACAGGGCATTTTTGATTTTTCTGGGCGCTGATAGTTATGATAGTTCCTGACGAAGGTTTTGAAAAGTGCGATTATATAACTGATTGATAAACAAAGGCTGGGGATGCAGTGCCATCTGTCGTGGTTACAATCACCTGCTTATGTCAACTAAAAAAAGAAAAAGCGTACTTCCCTTCCACCTCATCATTAAGACTACATTACCCCTGTCAGAAGTGCAATGAAAACAGAGAAAGCAGAGGGAGGGAGTCCAGTGTGAAAACAAGCACGTGTTTAATGAACATCTCACATGACGAAGCACTGGTTTCCTCACGTGAATTTAAAATATTTTTACATCATGATGGAAAAGAGATCATGTTATGACTTGCATCAGTGACCAAGCTTAGACATGGCTTTGATTTAAGGTGACCAGAACCAAAACGTTTGGAAATTAACACATTACAGACAGACAAATCAAACGCTCATTTCTCTCTCATATCCATCTGTTCGGAATATTTTCCCTCAAGTTCTGCATTCGTGGTTGCCAGGCTTTTATCCAGTCAACCTCTGTGTGCACCTCCCACCTGTCCTCAGTTTGCAGAAACTCTTTTCATAAATGTGTCTCCGAGCATGTGTCTCTCTGCACTTATTAATTTCTATTCCTCATTCTCGGCTCCCTCACTGCACCAGAGTGCTTTCTATTCCCTGTGGCTGGTAGTTGTCAAGGGAAGCCCACTTCCTCATCCTGGAACTCCCCGAGCCCCAGAGGACCAGAGGACCAACCAGAGCGCTGCAAACGCAGCCTCCAAGCTGTTTACAGGAAGCAGACAACAAGCCTTTTGTGTTTGGCTTCTATAAAAGGAAATTCAGAGGACGACTTCATGGAAGGAGAGATAGAGTTGACTTCACTTCCCTCGTAATTCATTCACTGGAACAGAACCAGTCTGATTCACGCAGTCAGATGTGAAAACACAACTTTGCCGTGTGTATTATACGTCCACCCGGTCTGTGCCTTTTTAACTTTTAACAGTCTCTCCATTGCTTACTGCTCTGGCGGTGACTGAAGTGTAAACAGGGAGTCCAGGTGCACACCCACACCATACACCTTTATCCTGTTATTCCAACAGCTGCCTCGCCCCTGTGTCAACATTTTTTGGCAGATCATAATCATCAACCTGGCAACCTGACGTTCCAGGCCTCTGGCTCGGCATCAAGTAGGAAACTAGCCCTGGGACACACACAGGCAAGGTGTGTTCGGCGCTCGGCCTGGGGAACAAACGGCTGCTTCATTGCAGCTGCAGGACTGACAGGCTGGATGCAGAAATCACGGGCACAGATTTTTAACACTGATGTGAAGCGGCAACGATGCCAGCGGGTCGCACCCACACTGCTCCAAATGTCCACAGAGGTTGAACCTTGCACTTAAACCAGTAATAAAACTAAATAACTGATAACTTCAAAAGGGACGTTTCACTTGCAATTTTTTTTAGTATTAATAACTTTTTTAATTCATTTTATAGCTCACAGATTTGGCCTTTGTTTGTGGACGGCAACAAACCAAACATTAGAAAGCGTAAATACATCTACTTTGAATAAGTCATGTAATTAAAACAGTCAAATGTTTAGTTTTGAGTATAGTCTGGATAGGTTAACACAAACACTGAGGAAAATACTACTCCTCACATTGAAATCCCCAAGTTGACGTTACCTTTTGACTGACAAACTCATTACTATGTTAATAATTATCTATCAGGCCCACAGACCCGACTAATACTTGGGTCTCTGCAGTTCTACTTTTCATCTCCCCAAACACCTGAAAAGGTGTCGCTTCGACAACTACATGAGAAGATGACAGTCACTCCGAGTGTTTACTCTGCAAATACAGCAGCTCCATCGGGGTGACAAGAGTCAGAAGAGCAGCTGCAGCTACTCACCGGTGGAGCAGAGCAAAACGCGAGCACGCTCCGTCTGTTTACTCCGTTTACAGCCCGGATTTGACGCTGAGATTTCAAAACTCTGTGAAAAGAAGTAATAAAAAAAAAAAAAAAAAAAAAAATACAGTTGTACTCTTATCCGGGTTCCCAGGTACTTCCAGCTCGGTTCGTCTCTCAAACCGGGAAGAAAGCTCGCAGAGAGGAAGCGGAACCTTTGATGAAACAAACCGAAGCGTCGGAACTTCACGGCACCCGTATAGCGCGTCAAAAACGTCAACGACGTCAAACGACGCTCGATCATGTGTGTGTGCGCGCGCGCGAGACACTTTACCGGAAATACAGAAACGTAGATTTTCAGAATAAAATCAATACCGAAAGTACTGACGGTCTCAATTTCTCCAGAAGCCAATCATCGAGGTGTTTTCTATATATAGCTTATTCACAATTTTGCAGGTAAAATTTACACTCTTTCAAGTTTGTTTAATTAAAGTTTTTCAACAACACAATTTTTTTTGGTGGAGTACATAAGCATAACCAGTTTTGTCGTCATTAACATTATTTAAAAGCATCAAACAAGTTTTCTCCTGCATCAAATACAATATGTTTAAGAAGTAAGGAACTGGCATATGGAAACAAAAAGGAAAGAAGTTCTACAATTTTTTATGAACGGAAAGAAATAAAAAGATATTTGCAAGCACATGCCAACATTTACTCAAGATACACTGCATGTTTTTCCTTTGCTTGTGCAGGGTTTCTCTTGGTACATATTTGTGTCTTTTTGCACACATCCATCATCTATACAACAAGTTGTTTTCTTTATTTTCACATGGATCTGTTGGAGCCTATCACAACTCTCTTTTGGTGAAGGATTAGCAGACAAACATTAAGTACATACTGAAACTTACCCCGAAGGGAAATGCAGAATCATTCCTTAACCAAACGTAGATGTTTTGGACTGTGGGGGGGAGCCAGAGTACCTGAACCATGGGGAGAACATACAAACTCCACACAGAAAGACCCCTGCTCAGATTTGAAGCAGGAATCCTCTTGCTGGAATACAACAGTGCTTACCACCTGGCCATCATACTGCACTTTCCTCCTGTTTATACTCAATTTAAACAAGTAGTTGTTTCTATTTTTTATAGCAGTATATTGCTGGTTCCGGTTCCTGGTTCAATCCCTGGGCGGGGGTCACTGCATACAATACACAAATATTACACCACGCTGTTTTGTTCGTTTATTTCATTACTTTAAAATACTTTATTGATCCAGAAATACAATTTATTTAAAATAGATATATGACATTTATCAAATTAATTTAGTCTTTTATAATTAATTTACGACTGTTTTACCATTAATCAGTATTGGTAATAAATGCGTATTTATAAATCAAGAATTTATTTTGAAAGTCACAAACGGAAGCTCTGCAGGAGCTGCGGTTGCTTCGAATCGCTGAAAATTAACTCAAACCTCAAACAAACGTCAGTAACCGTAAAACTACAGAGCTGCTGAACTGCTTTGGAAACTAATAAAAATCAACAGCTGTCGTGGGTACGTTAGTGTGGATGAATTGTTAAATGCTGATGGGAGAAACGCTGTAACTGTTTTTAATTCACGTATGAAGATTTTGGAGCTTAAATCAGCTTGCTCGTGTTTTGCTGTGGGTTATCAGTGTTTGTTTTGTCCCCCCCCCCCTCCGTTTTGTCATTTAACTGTTAATGTGACAAAATCTGACTTTTATCAGTAGAATGTGTGGGTCCTTTTGACGATTTAGTTAGGAGTTAGGTTTGTCTTCTTGCTTCGTAACTGCTTTGTGGTGTCGTGGTCAGTTTAAGCTGCTCTGTTGACGATTCCCGTGTTTTTGTTGTTTTAAACATCTCCAGGTATGTTTTCCCGCGGGTGGAGGTTCGGTTGGGATCGGTTAACGGACGTGGACCTCTTCACAGACCGCTATGAGACAAATGCGGACACTCTCTCCCAGGCCATCAGGGCTGCGGCGTCGGAGGAGCCGGATGCAGACGGCAGCGTGCTGTTCGGCCACCTGCGAGGCACTGTGGTCGGGCTCCGATACTACACAGGGGTGGTGAGGGTCAACCGCAGTTATGTCTGCTTGTCAAGTGTGCAATCTTCAGGTTGGTGCATGGTGCTGACATGCTCCAAACATTAAAATAATACGTATGTTCCTGTCTGGACAGGTGAACTTTGGGGAGATGGTCGGATTAGTGCGACAGCCCCAAAACCCGTATGATCGCAATGCAGTGATGGTTGCAAACATTTACGGCAATCAGGTGGGACACATTAAGAAGGAACTGGCAGCAGCTATGGCCCACGTGATGGATAACAGTCTGGCTAGAGTGGAAGGGTGAGTTATGATTGGTTTGATAGTGTTGCCTCACAGCAAGAAGGTTCCTGGTTCAATCCCTGGGCGGGGGTCTTTCTGTGTGGAGTCTGCATGTTCTCCCCCTGTTTGCGTGGGTTCTCCGGCTTCCTTCCACAGTCCAAAAACATGCATACTAGATTGATTGATAATTCTAAATTGCCCGTAGGTGTGAGCATGAGTGTGCATGGTTGTTTGTTTCTGTATGTGGCCCTGTGATAGGCTGCTGACCCGTCCAAGGGACCCCTGCCTCTCGTCTGTAAAGAGTGGGGATATGCTCCAGCAGACCCCCGTGACCCTGCAAAGGATAAAGAGACGTGGAAGATGTGGAAAAGACTCTCATTTTACTTTGACACCATGGAATCATTGTCCTTGAGCAAGATACCTCATGATTTTTGTCCAATTGTGGAAATTTGTCATCCACCATTAAGTGGCATGTAAAACTGTTATGTGTGAGGTGATTATTGGTTAAAATTGAACAGTTGTAAGCTTATGTGCACATTGGGTCATGTTGGTGTTGTCAGGGTGGTGTACTCTGGGACCAAAAACACGTTCACCATGCCTGTCATGTTGTCCTTCTGGGGGAAAGACGAGAACAGAGATGCTGTGACGACATACATGGCAAGTCGAGGATATAAACTGAACACAGATGGAAGCGCACTAAAAGGTACACATGTAACCACAACAGGCTTTCTGATTTAAGTTTCTGTTTTTTCATTGAATCCTGCGTTAAAAATATCAGTCTTTAGTCATTGTTCACATTTGTTCATACATCTGTGTCTCTGTGTGGTTCTCTCTCTACCTGCATGGGTTGTTTTCAGCTGCAAGTGTGAAACTGTACGGTAGTTCAGGGGCGCGTGAATTTTCATCCAAAAAAGGTGTGACAGTCCCGCTAACGGCAGAGGAGGTAATTAAATTATATTAACATAAAGCACAAGGGTTTCTTCTGGTGGTTTTTACAGAAGTTGATGCAACATTAAGTAAAACAATGATGTTTGTTTTTATTTATTTTGTGTTCTTTTTAGAAGAGCAGCCAGTTTGATTTTTGATCAACTCTCCAATAATTTGTTGTAGCTGAGTTACATAAACAGAAAAATTTTGTTTAGATTTGTGTTGTTATATTAAGTCAGGAATCAAGAGTTTTGATGTTAAGAGAATGATATTCATTAAATTCAAATTTGGTTTATTTCACATCTTACAAAAAGATAGTACATTTGTAAATATTGTAAATAGATGTAATTACGTATTCTCTTTCCCCTCCAGCTAAAGAATGCATTTGATAACCTTTTTGAAGGTTTGATGGAGAGTAAAGAAGGAGAGAAAGATGCAGATAAGGTAAGCTCTGCATCTTTTTGTCTGTCTTCACAGTCAGACTTGTGTTTTACTTTCTACCATTCCCTCAATGATTGTTGGGAATAAGGTGGCGGTTCAAGTTATTATGAGTGGGGGTGGAGAGGAGCTGTAGAGTGACGGGGTAATAGAGGCAGCATCCAACCCTGTATCAGTCCATCGCTGTGAGGATACAGCTGAGCTGAAAAGTTAAACTTTTAATTTACTAGTTGATGCATGTTCCAACCCCCACCTATGATCATGGACTGTGGGAAGTGACTAAAATAATAAAGTTGCAAATACAAGCTACTGAAATAAAGTTTCTAAGGGAGTTTTTTTTTTTTTTTTCCACACATGTCCTACCAGAAGAAGGCCTCGGGGTATTCCCAGGTCTTGCTGGGGGGATTATATCTTTTGTTCGTCATGGAAACCCCTTGATGTCCTCAAGTAAAGCTAGAAAAGATGGTTGTGGTGAGGTAGATCCAGATTTCATACTTGTTTAAGCAGCAGAAAATGGATAGATGTTCTCACAACAGCTGATTCTTATGAAGGTTGTCAGTGTGTAACCTCTAAAACAGACTTGTTGGTATTTAGCATTCCTGCTCTTCCATTTCTGTCCAAAATCTAGCCTTGTATGGTTTGTATGTGACATCCCTAATAGGGCAGCCACTATTTAGTGGAATTTTCACAATAAAAGCCTTTAATTATAATATAGTCAGCTTAGGTTACACGATACTTCAGAAATGTTCTCATAATAAAAATATTGTTTATCACCAAGGAAATGTTGCAATTCATATGAATTACAGAAGCATCAAGTCTTTTCAGAAACTGTTTCCATTTATTTTGTATCCCTCTGACCACACATATAGCTTTAAATCCACATGTCACTGCTGCTCTGATCTGAGCATCTACCTGGGTTTCTCTGCAGGCTGTGGCCACTCCCCTGCTGCCTCACCAGAAGCAAGCTCTATCCTGGATGTGTGCTCGAGAAAATAAAACTGCGCTGCCTCCGTTCTGGGAGAAGAGAGGCGACCTGTACTACAACAGCGTCACATGTTTCTCTGCCAAAGAAATACCAGAGAGGGTCCACGGGGGGATCCTGGCAGACGATATGGGACTGGTGAGTGGCGCACAGATTTGCATAGATGATGAGATAGAGAGAGCTTTAACCTTTTTTACTCATCATTAAAGAAAATCAAAATAGTATGATGACTCTTGGTTATATTTATTGTGGGATGATGTCTTAGGCCAGATATGTGAAGCTAAAACTGGAACCATCATCAATAAAACTAGTAATCACATTGCTTCAATCTAAATCAGCGTTTCTGTTAATATCCATTGTTTTTCAGGGTAAAACTCTGACAACAATTGCACTAATCCTCACCAACTTTCACAAAGGAAAGCCCCTGCCTTTGGAGAAATGTGTAAGCCGTCTTGTTTTATCTTTCTAACTAAGGATGCATTATAAGCAAACAAGCCACATCTGTTGTTACACAGAGTTTGTTGAAATTTGTGCAGGAGGAACAGTTTTGCCCTGCTAAAACTAAAACTAAACCTCGGGAGGCCTCCAAACGGGAAGGTACTTTGAGCTTTTGCTTTAGTTGTTGCCAAAAATTCCCTGATTTTTTTTTTTTTTTTTCTTGCACATGCTCAGTCTGCTTTTTACAGGTGTCTGTGTGCGCAAACATGCAAAACAAAAGTCATAACTTGTTATTTGATGAAGCAAATTACCTTTGTTTCAGATATAAAAGAACAAGCAGGAGTGAGCGATGCAGACGGTGGTTGTCAGATCTCAGAATTGTAAGTATGTTCATCATATAATTTAAATAAATTACATGACTTTGTTTGCTCGTGTTGTTACTTAAAAACATGAATTATCTATGTTCCTGCTACTCCTGTCTGTGCATCAGGCACAAGGAGGAGGTCAATGTTGGTTCAGCAGATGTGACGGCAGTAAAGGACAAGTCTAAAAAAAGTAAGAATTCGTTTTCATGTGGTTATCTTTTTTGATTTTTGTTTTTTTTCCCCCATCTTCTGGCTTGTATACATATTTTTTTTTTTTAACCAAATGTTTCAACTTATAGGTAAAATAAAAGAGAAGATTAAACCCCCAAAGCGAAAACATGGTAACGGAGCACTTTTTGTGGCCTCATTGAATAGTTTTCATCAACTAATATTCCTTCCTAATTAGCAGTCATCGTAAACTTAATCATTTATCTATGTATTCACTGTACAGAGGGACCAATTTTGTTTGAGGATGTGGACTTTGCTGCAGCGCTGAGTGGCTCATCATCGGATACAGGCCCAAAGAAGAAGAAAACGGCTGGGAACATCAATCCTAAACCAAGTGAGTTCATACGCTTTGATTTAGCAAGAGAAAAACTGGATTGTGTGTTAATAACCGTCAAACTTGGGCACCATTTGTACATGCAGGTGCTGAATCCTCCATCACTGAAAACACAGATGAGTTGTCGGCGAGAACAACTCTTATCATCTGCCCGCTTTCTGTCCTCAGCAACTGGCTGGTAGGAAAATGGCCTCACACAGAAAAAAAACACATGATTTATATGTTTGCCTTCCCTGGTGGCAGATAAATGTGAGCTCTTGCTTTTAAAAGTAGACTGCACACTGACAGGACGGTGCCGAATTTAACATGGCCATGATTGCAATTTAAAAAAAACCCCAAACATTTAATTGAATTCACCCTCCTCCTTGGTGTTGGTGTGTGTCATTTTATTCTCCTTTTTTCTCTGTGTGCAGGATCAGTTTGAGCAGCATGTTCATGCCAACGTAAAGCTGAACATCTATTTATATTACGGTTCAGAGCGCAACAGGAGCAAGAAGTTTCTGTCCTCTCAGGACGTGGTGATCACCACGTACAACATCCTCTCTGCTGACTTCGGGGTGAGTGGAGACAACTCACATGCGCTATATAACCAAAAGTATTGGCCCACCTGTGTTGACTCGCATATGAACTTAAGTGACGTCCCATTCCTAATCCATGGGCGTCGATCCACCCTTTGTAGCTATAACAGCTTTGACTCTTCTGGGAACAGTCCACAAGGTTTAGGAGTGTGTTTATGGGAATTTTTGACCATTCTTCCAAAAGCACATTTGTGAGGTCTGAGGTTGGGTTGAGGTCAGGACTCTGTGCAGGCCAGTCAAGTTCATCCACAGCAGACTCTGTCATCCACATCTCCTGAGAGCGACCCATTCTTTGAAAAAAAAATAGTAAAAACAGCCTGCATGACTAGGTGCTTGATTTCATACACCTGTGGCCATGGGACTGATTGGAACACCTGATTCCAATTATTTGGATGGGTGAGCAAATACTTTTGGCAATATGGGTTTTTAGATCAAAATGAGGGTATAGCACTGGTCCAGAGGTCCACAGCCAGAACAAAACCTGTGTTGCTCCACCTGTGTCTTAGGTTTGACTGGCAACCAGACTCTCCTCTCCAGCATCCTGCATTGACCAGACCAGGGAGGCTTAGGAGTACGATTTCTCCTGTAAATTAAACATACCATCCAGGGCTCTTTCTTAAAAAGGGGAATCACCACTGTAGCCTGGCAATCCAGAGGCGCTGCTGCCAGTGTCCATGTGATGCTGCAGAGATGTGTCAACCAAGACAGTCCTGCAACATCCAGAACCAATTGGGGCTCAGGGCACAACTCCTCCACCCCTGGAGCTCTGCAGCCATGGAGCTTTTTAATTATCTCAGCAGGAATTTACTACCAATCGAGAGCTTGACAGCCTCTTGATTGGTAGGCGCCGTGAACATTGGGCCTTTATTGTTGAAGCAGCTGACCAGAGCTTTGGCTGCAGACAGTTGTCCAGTCAGATTTAATGTCCCTTGAAGTTCTATTGAAGGAAAGACTTCTGACAGGTTCCTCTGTTAGACATTCACAGAAAACCCTCATTATATATTTAGATCTACTGGGTCTATCTGGCATCCTCCTCTAGGATCTGATCCAGCTTGCCATCAGGTAGTGATCAGTTGACGGCTCAGCTCCTTCCTTTACCCGAGTGTCCTGTGGATCCAGCACCTGCAAGAGGGGCCATATGAGTCAGGTGCTATGTGGGACATTCCACAGTGACCTTGCATCTTGATAGCTTAATAGGACATATAATCCACCACTATGCTTCCCTTTCAGAATAAAAGTCCCTTGCATGGGATCAATTGGTTGAGGGTAGTGCTGGATGAAGGGCATGTCGTAAGAAACCCAAATGCACAGATGAGTAAAGCCGTGCTTGAACTGAAAGCTCAGAGACGCTGGATTCTTTCAGGTACTTCATACACCTACATATAACACACATAACCCTTAACATTCAAGTAGTAACAGTTATTGAGATTTAAGTAGATTTTTTTTTTTTACACAGAATCTAGACCAACCATTTTGTTGATTAGAGTGGAAACGTAATTTGACAGCAGTTTGGATAATAACAGATCGTCTTCTGCCCGTGTCTGGACTTGGGTTTGGACTCTTGGCAGCAATAAAAAAAAAAAAAAAAAAAATGATAGGTTAGTTTTTCAAAATAAAACGTCATTCAGGTGTTTTTGTGCCGCTGCAGTTCCCATTTCCTGATGACATTGCAAGGAATCAACAGGTTATCAGATTTTGAAAAAGCCAAATCTTATTCTTGTTGACAGGAATGGTTCTCACAGTTTTTGGGATTGAGATCCTGCAAAAGAGCAAACTCTGTTTATTGTTTGTATTGCTCTCAATGTGGCCAGTTGTTGGCAAATATAACTTGTCTGTAGACTTAGTTGCAAACTCTGAACCTAAAACATCAGTGAAGAGCCGCAAAAACAATACAAGTAGCACTTCTCATCGGTCTGCAGAGGAGACTTAAATAACAGCAACGTTCAAAACATTTTCTGCAGTTCTTAAGTGTGACTTTTTACTTTAACATACATCATCACACTATTGTTTCCTTAATCAATCTGTTGAATTTTCCGTTGATACATTTAACACAGAAAAAAAAAAAAGCATTTCATCTCAATTTCATCAATGCTGCCTAAAAAGAGTTGGCACTTAGCGGTACAAGTGGAGTCCCCCTGATGCAGAATTTATGTTTCATTGCTAAGCAACACGAGTGGAAAAACAACATGCAAGTCAGGGCCAGGAATTTTAGAGTCCTTCCAAGCCAGGAAAAATAGATTTTACTTAATGCCTTTAATCCCAAGAGCTTTACTTACTCAGTGTGTTCTGTCTTTTTGAACAGCTATCTAAGCACTTGTGTTGTTGTTACAAACGTACAAAGTTGTGCTAGTCAAGAGGTAATAATTGATCTGCACCTTCAAAACAATCAAGAGTTTCCAGTCATTTCAGTTTAACTTCAGGACTTGACTTCTTTTGGCAGCTGTAATTTACAACACACACTAACACTTGTGTTATCATTGTTGATCAACACTCCTTCCCTTCAGGTACTCCCATCCAAAACAGTGTGAAGGACTTGTGGATGCTGCTGGCCTTCCTGCGTGTGAAGCCCTTCGACGTGAGAGAATGGTGGAACAGAGTCATCCAAAGGCCTGCCATGCAAGGAGACAGAGACGGCCTGCAGTCAGTGCTCATACTTTTGTGATAAAACTATTGCAATGCAGGAAGAGTACTCTAGGGAGGGGTTGGGGTGTAGGTGGTGGGGGGCATTTCCTGCAAAAGCCTCAATCCATCCATTATCTAGACATGACCCTTCATATCAGGGCTAGGGGCGTCTATCCCAGCAGTCTTCAGCCAAAAGCTGAGGGAAATTGTTCCTGATGTAGAATCCTGTTTTTCTTGGATATTTCCCTTTTTTTTTATTTTAATGAAATGATGATCGTTTGTTCTATTCTGTTTCGTAACTTCTTACCTGCTACTTGTCTAGCAGCTTAAGTGTTTGATGCCATTTTTAACTTTGTGGAAGATTTTTGTCTCAATATCAACATTGAATAAAAAGTCGAAGTTATGAAATTCACGCATTTGAAGCCCTGTTTAGAAACCTTCAGACCTTGGTGAAGTGCATCACTCTACGACGGACCAAGAGCAGTGAGGTGAGCGGACAGCGACTGGTGTCGCTGCCTGAGAAGACGGTATATGTGGAGCAGGTCGAGCTCAGCCAGCAGGAGAGAGAGGAGTATGAGCTGGCACGCAATGAAGGAAGGAGTACCATTGGCAGGTAACGGATATATTCAGTGTTTATGAGAAAGAACAAGGATGCAGCTTTTCAAACATTAACCATCCATCCATGTTAAATTGTGTTTTGTAGATATGTAGCTGAGGGGACGGTTTTGAGAAATTATGCTGACGTGCTCGCCATCCTGATGAAGCTTCGACAGCAGTGCTGCCATCCCGATCTGCTGGCAAAGACATCCTCAGATTTAGGTCAAACCTGCCATTTATGTCACTGATATGATTCAGGAGGAAGACATTTCTTCGCACAGAATAATAAACTTTTTATTAACTATTGATCATTTCAAATGCATAGATAGTAAAGTATACAGCTGTAACAGTCTGTCTGAGAATGTGCGTCGATGTCTGTGAAGAGGGCCGTTGCACATGATGACACAATTTTATCAGCTAAACATCCCTTTAAAAAAAATCTTAAAACACCCACGAGACATTAAAGATGACTGTTTTTGGGTTTTCTCATTTTATTTTGTTTAATTTTATTTTGTTGCATTAACAAGCACACAGATTTATGTCTTTTGCTTGAATTTTATTTGTTTTTGTTTTTTTAACACATCTTCCGCTGTACATGCAGATGCTGCAGCAACGCCAGCAGAGCTGCGGGAGCGTCTGATAGAAAAGCTGCGATTGGTTCTGGGCAGCGGCTCCGACGAGGAGTGCTCTGTGTGTCTGGACTCGGTCAGTCTGCCCGTCATCACGCATTGCGCTCATGTTTACTGCCGACCCTGCATCGCCCAGGTCATCAGCAACGAGCAGGTTTGTGTGCTGTCCTCGCCACGTAGCAGGAGGGCATCAAGCTGCTGATGGTGACGTTTTTCTTTGTTTTCAAATATTGCTTGTGTGCAGGAGAAGGCCAGATGTCCTCTGTGTCGAAGTGAAATCAAAACCAGTGAACTGGTTGAGTTTCCAGAGGAGGAGATGCAAGAATACAGTGGTGCAAACTCTGAGAGGTGGAGGACGAGCTCAAAGGTTCACACGAAAAAAGATTTCAGGCTGTGAAACTGAATGGTGCTTAAAAGTAGTGCAAACTCTCTGCAGACCACTAAAACATGCAGTACACTAATTCTTTCAACCATTAAAGGAAAATTTGGTTGCAGAAGTTGTGGTGCTTTTAATAAACAAACATCTCATAATGTAAATTAATTTAATTAAATTTTTTTATGTTCAGTAATACACAAGCTGGTCTACATAAACAAATACTAAAATTTAAGCACTGAGTGAAAAATACTCAGATGCACAAACATTATCCTCTGTCATTCACAACTTCAGCTCCAACTGACCTGCTGAGGGTCTCAAGGGGACTTCTACCGGAATAATTATGAGACCGTCTCTAGTACTGTGATGGTAATGGAAACTGGCTTAAATCCCCCTCCTGAAATCACTGTCTGAGAGATCAACAGCTTTGGGAATTTTTACAAACATAATCTGTAATTGTAGCTGTAGACCTCGTGTTTTTTTGTTTGTTTTTTTTATCTTTAACTAAATTAAAAATCCTTGTGTGTCCTTGTGAATCCTGGTGTGAAGCTGGCCCTCTTTACTTCTCTGGTGTCCTGCTGTTTTTGACAAGTTTAAGTGTGTGAAATTTTCGGCTTTCTATAGGAAGTAATGCATCAGCTTTCGATCGAATCCATTGATATTTTTTTCGGGGGGTGGGGGGGGTGGCTTAAGATGTCTTAGAGCGATTTAATATATGTCTATTATATGCTCTTTTTATTTGGATGTCAGTAATCCACTGGAATCTTTACTGGACTATCTGAGTGACCTTAAAACATGAAAAAAAATAAAAAAAATTGTAAAACATAATGAACACAAGACTGAAGTTAGTTTGGGAAGCATGATCCATTTGTGAACTACATTAATACTTTAATTTTTGATACCGCTTTTAAAACGGACACACACCAGTGGTGTGGTTAAATCTTATCTGGCTACGGTTTGCTGAGTTGAAGCTTTATCTCTTTTCCAAAGAACTGGAAGTAGTGAATGTAATTTAGTTTGATCTCCACCCAATTAGATTACTGCAATGCACAATATCTCTGTTTAGATCAGTTTTCCCAGTGACATTTGCAGATGGTTCAAAATGTAGCAGCTTGTCATTTAAAAGCGTTATCACATTTCACCATTCTTGACACCCCTTCACTGGTTCCCTGTTTGTTTCTGGATTGATTCGTTGACTTTTATAGTTTAAAAATAGTTTTTAAAATGGATTGGCACCCTTTCTCTTGTCTGATATTTTAGATGTTCCCACCTCCATTAAATCTCTGCAATCAACCAGTTGTTTACAGATGTTCAAAAATCCAAACTAAAGCATAGAGGTGATCAAGTGTTTGCAGTAGCTGCATCTAATTTTTGGAACAGTAATAAATTATACTAACCACACTTATACTTGCCCTAACCACAACTGTGTTCCTCCTCCTCTGAAGTCTGTTTGTGTCTCTGCAGGTGAAGGCGCTGATGGGAAACCTGCTCAGGCTGCGGGCTGAAGACGGCAGCGTTAAGAGTCTGGTCGTCTCTCAGTTTACGCGATTCCTCACCATCCTGGAGACGCCACTCAGGTAAGGCACGCCATGAAAAACACGATCGGGATTCGTCTTTAATGTAGTTGGTTCTGTTACATTGGAGTATCCCAAATGAGTTATTTTCAAACTGTTTAGACAACTATTTCTTAATCACGTCCCAAAATCAAGATATTGTTTTCAGACAGCACGAATCATAGATGTTTTGCATTTTTCTCATTAACTTTGTTTTAATTTTTTCATTAAAAGGAGTTTGTTTTTTTTATTAATTTATTTTCTTTCTTTATAAAAGGTACTTTAAAAATGCAGAAAGATTTTTGAGCTTGACAGGTTTCTGAAGGTCAGCCTTAGCCCGTAGATTCAGTAGATTCTTTAAATCGGAGACTATTGAACAACAAAAACCCAAATACCTTCCAGTCTCTTTTTAAGGAACATTGTTTTTAAAACTTTTAATGTCGACAGAATAGAAATCCTCTGTCCATCTGTATCCCTCATAGGCTTTCAAAGACACAGTATTTATAGCTCTAGCTTTAAAAACTTAAAAATTTCTGGAAAAATGTATACAATGTTTTTGTCTCAGTGCATGGAGGATGTTGTAGCTACGAAGTTAAAAGTAACGGCTCCTAATTTTATCCCGACAACATATTTGAACCACATATTTGGCCTAATTTTGATTATGATAACATGGAGCTCAGCAGAGACAAGAGTCATGCGTACAACACCAAACATCCCTCTGTGGTTGTGATGGAAACCAATAAACTATCAGACCAACATAATAGGAGAATTATGTTTTACAGGAAAGATATTAATATATCAGACATAGAATGCATGTGATTTTTCTATTTATATATATATATATATATATATATATATATATATATATATATATATATATATATATATATATATATATATATATATATATATATATATATATATATATATATATATATATATAATATTATCTCAGGCACTTCATTATTTATTGTCCTCCTTCACCAGAGAACATGGTTTCAAATTTGTGCGTCTGGACGGCACTATGAACCAAAAAAACAGGACCCAGGTCATCAAGGAGTTTCAGAGTTTTGCAGCCGGCAGTCCTGCCATCATGCTCCTGTCACTCAAAGCTGGAGGGGTGGGGCTTAACTTGACTGCTGCCTCACACGTTTTCCTCATGGACCCTGTAAGTACGCACATCCCTGTAGAAAGTAGATTTTACAGTTAAAAAAATCTGTCATTCTATTCTGATTTTTCCCAAATCCGGATGCAACGACAGCAGTAGAATGTGTTCAGGGATTACAAGCCCTTTAGTGGTTTGTGATGGAGGCAGGGTTCTGCACTTTAGTCCCTCCAGCATCACTGAAACGGGGAAATGGGAAAATGAAAGACGGCAGTGAAGGCGAGCGTTTTGGCACAATAAATATCATCCGTGACTAATGTGTGACTTTTTTTAGGTCATCTTCAAATTATTAAATTGATGGAGGATGATTTGGAACATGATCTACACGAATTACCACTTAAGATGTACTTCAGAGAAAAGTTAAATATTTAAAGCCTCTGTTGCAGTCAGCTCTGTGTGTGTGTGTGTGTGTGTGTGTGTGTGTGTGTGTGTGTGTGTGTGTGTGTGTGTGTGTGTGTGTGTGTGTGTGTGTGTGTGTGTGTGTGTGTGTGTGTGTGTGTGTGTGTGTGTGTGTGTGTGTGTGTGTGTGTGTGTGCGCGCGCGTGTGCGTGCGCGTGCGCGTATGTCAGGCATGGAACCCAGCGACTGAGGAGCAGTGTGTTGACCGCTGCCATCGCTTGGGCCAGAAGAGGAAAGTTGTTGTCACAAAGGTCAGAAACGCAACACTCAGTAATGATTTGTGCTGCATTTCTATCTACACTGTTTGGAATGGTTAATTTTTTTATTTTTACACTGTCCATGTTAGATCATATTGTGGTTACGTCGTTCATAACATGTTTTCTTCTGGATATATATTGATGTTAAAGTAGTTTATATTTAATATAAGAATGCATGCCACTATTAATGTAAGTTTAACATTTTTGCTCTTATTTGTCTGCCGCTGTAGTTCATCGTGAAGGACTCTGTGGAGGAGAAGATGGTGGAGATCCAGAGGCGGAAGCAGGACCTGGTGGAGAAGGCATTCGGCTCCACAACCACAGGCAAGAAGACGTCGCGCATCGATGACATCCAAGCTCTGATGGAGCTGTAGAAGTCTGTCAGCTGCTTTTTTTTTTTTTTTTTAAATGTTGTTAAGAGATTTTTCATTACACTGAAACATATTTTCACCTGTGATGTGAATTCACTGTCCAGATTGGATTTAAGGAATATTTTCCTTAAACTTGCAGGTGGCTGGTAAGGCTTTTTTTTACTGTATTGTAGATTCCAGATAATCGCTCACCTGTTGCACCACACCTGAGTTTCCAGTATTTAAAGTTCAACAGTTGTGACAGTATTCTGTATTAAAGAGATGCAGGTCATTGACATTTGTCACTGCTGTATATTGAGTTTAGGACAATTTTATATAATTGGAGAAAAAAAACATCCCTCAGAAGTGAATTTATTAGACCTTTTAATGGCATATATCTTTAGTTGAGAGCACATCTGTTAGTAAGGTTACATGAGTTAACAAGAACTCGTTACATGTCCCAGTAACTCACTAGAGAGTTCACACACACATTCAGGACCAACCGCCATCCTAATTTATTTGTGTGATTCAAAGAATTAAAAAAAAAAACTATTTGACAAGTAGTTTTTTTTTAACTAAATTGTTATGGCTGGCCAGGTTAGTCAAAGAAACTACTAATGTGACTGTTTTCTCTACTAGTCATAAGCTGGTCAAAACACTTTTTTTCTACTTGTTCCAGCTACATTTAACCTCTTCATGCAAATTTATGTCTAATTAAAGAAGTTTTTACTGCCCAAATATTACAATTAAGTGAATATAACATTTGTAATAACTGTTTAACAAGAAAACAGCTGGGTGAAACAATAAAAAAAATGTTTTTTTTTAACTTGGGTTTTTTTTTTTTATTCTTTTTGATGCATCACAGCCCTGGACCATGTGCTGCCTAATATTTAGGACAGTAAGACAATTTTATTTCTTAAAAAGGAAAAAAGTAATGAACCAATTGGGGATTATGTAAAAAGCTTCTGACCAGATGGGGGCAGCATACACAAGAACCTTAGTGTCAGGCCCCAAATACACAGGAAAGTGCATCTCTAGAGGGATAAAAAGGCATTAAAATTGGACCGGACTGTCTACTCAGTCTTGTTGGTGGCTCTTTTGTCAATGCATCAGATCTATTCGCTCCCATGTGGTCACAAGTGGTATGGCTACTTAAACTGGCTTTAAACTGCTAAGTTGGATTATGCTATAAGTGCTACTAAAATGAACAGCCCTAATCACATGTAGAATATGAAAATATGACAGGATGAGTATGGAAATGGGTTTTTTTATGTAAGTTTATTAGTTTCTGAAGAGGATGTACAGGTAGCAGCCGTGAAACAGCTGTGCATAAGTTACAAGTATGATCCACTCTGACACAAAAGCTGCACATGGACTTCTCTGTCGACTTCACCAGCTTGTTGTGGGAGGGTCTCATGGACGGAGGAACGTCTCAGTTTTAGCTCTGGGCTATACTTCTTAGCAGGCAGGTGGAGTGAAATAAAGAGGTTTTTAGAAACAGGAAAGGAGGGGCGTTACTGGCAGCGGTTATAGTGAGTGAGATTTTGTAAAATGTGAGTCGGCTACACAACAGCTGATTACACTACAGACAAGAAGTGATGAAAGTCAGGTCATGGCACAAGCACTGAAGTGGGTCTGGAGAAGATGTGCATGCAGGTGACGGACATCTGGGAAGTGCACTCCCACAAAAATACATATAAAAATAACATCACTTACAGCTGAGGGTGGAAGCACTTCATTACAGACCCATGGTTTAACTCTGTGACATGCAAGTACAACAAAACACAATACCAGACATCACAAAGCTGAAGTCACACAGAGCTGGTGAGCATTGAGGCACAGTGCGAGGCTCTATGCACTCTGAGGTGAACACTGTCATGTCAAAGCAGGACTGCCATAAATGGCCTGCGAGGGGGGAAGTGAGCCAGCAGCTGCATATTTGCTTCTTAAAGTGGTTTAGAGGGAATTATTGCAGGTGGGGTTAAGAGTTGTGGAAGAATACAGAAACGAAAGCTGAAAGAGCTTCTATTGTACCCAAATCTTTGGCCTGCAGTCACTGTTGCAAAGATTTCCACAAGTCAGGAAGACTGAACTTCATTTCCATCAGAAGTGCACAGACATTTTGGGAAGTAGCTCAATGAAGCTGCATTCTTGTAAAGAGTTTGGCAAGAAGAAGTTTGGCTGTGTGGCGATACCACAGGCCCCAACTGACGAGCATCCTGAAGACCTGGTTTTGTAAGGTTTCATTTAAATGAAGTTGAAGAACTGCTGCAAAGCTCTCTTAAATGTTGACAGAAGAAAAACAAATAGTTTTATCATAGACCTGAACAGTTGATTTGCCCTTTTTTTTTTTTTTTTTTTTTTGCTAACCAGTGTTGTGCAACAAAACGTGTGCATGTCTGAAGGCAGTGATGAGGACAGCCGTCTGCAGTGGCAGGTAGTTGGCTGCTGCTTCACAAACCATACAGATGTGCTCATCTTCTCATCTCAACTCTCGAGCAACAAAACAGTATTTCCTAAAGTTAAAATTTTCCTTTAAGAGGGGGAAATAAAACAAATAGTGGAGTGCATGAGACTGGTGTCAAACTAACACACTCTACACACTGGCAGGATGCATAAAGTGTGGCTGAAGGTTGCAGTCGGGCATTCATCCAGTCAGCTACTAATCAAGCCCCTGGGTGTGCGTAACCTACGCCAACCTCACAGAGCTTCAACTAGTGTCCATCACACATCACATTCAGCCACAACTACTTGAGGAAAGAGTCAAGTTTTCGCGCGATGTTGGCGAAGGAGTCGTCGCCCATGTAGTCGATCTGACCCGCCTCCCAGCGCTGCTTCCTCTCCTCTGATGAAACAGTCTGAGGGGGAGGAGGCGGCGGCGGAGAGGCCCCTGGCTGCTCTCTCACATCTTCATGGGGGTTGTCCTGGTTTACAGAGAGACGGGGAGATCATATTATTCATTAATTAAAAATAAAATAAATCCAGACTGCTAACCTTACCCACAACAGACATGAGTGCACTTCATCATAAATCCACTGGTCATATTGCAAAAACCATGATCCTCGGATGAAGTTAAGGCAGGAACAAATGAACAAAAGTGAACAAGAGTCCTGCTTCATGAACTTGTGATGTAACGTATTTATTAAAAAGAAACACTCAGAAAATGAATCTGAAAATTCATTTGGTAGAATAGTTTCAATAAAGAGAGAAAATTAAGTATTTCACAACTGACATGATGGTTTTGCTCTTCACAACTGGTTTGGGGAGAAGTTTATTGTCAATTTTTTATTTTCTTTTTATTCCTAAGACTGATTTCCCCGATGTGTTTGTTACACCAACTATGTGGCACATCAGATTACGGGCGACTTCATAAATCAACACCAGCCGATGTGCAGTGAGGCTGTTTTGATTGATCCCCTTTAACTTGAGATGAAGCGCAGTACATCTATCAGGATACCTTCAGAGATGACACCGTCTTCACATCCCAAGGACATGAGGGGGCCATAAAAAGGGCTTGATGAACAAGAAAATGTTACATACCCTAGTCTGTGGCTCTCAGCATGAAATATTAACCTCACTGAATTCCTCGGGGTCATTTGGGACATGTGTCAAATGCTTTGTGGAAGGATGAAGCTCCGTCCATCCAGTGGAAACCCACAAGTGTAAAGGAGAAGTACTGAAACTGTTCTTGCAGGACATGATTTGAAAAGCTTATCTAATGTTCATCTACAATTTTATTCAGCAGCTTTGACCACATCAGTATTGACGTGCAGGAAACATTGCCGGGTAAAGTTCTGGTCAGTAATTAGTTTCCCTCCAAAATGACACCAATAAGAATCTGTCTCCGTCTGTATCCAAGATACTTTAGCACCTCATTAATGTAGCTGTCGGGAATTTTTAAAGCAAACAAAAAGAATGTCACAGAAAACATCCAGAGCCAGTTGAAAAACAGTTTTCTCCTCCTGCTTACCTGCATAAACACGTCAATGTGACACAACCTGGCACCGCTCCAGACCGCTAGAAAAAGCAGGTTATTGGCAATCCTCCTCACTCCGGCCAACTCAGATGTGTTTCACTGCACGGCTGTTGCAACAGCACTTCTTACTACTCCGTTATCACACGCTGAAGTCTCCCGTGGTTGATGTATTAAAAAACTTCTGCACCGGCTGACCAGCAAACAAACAACTTTTTGGCAACAAAACTTTTTTTTTTTCTTCCCTCAAATGTGGAGCCAATAAATTCTTTAATCACAAGCTTGAGAGACGACGTTTACAGTTTCAACATGTGGCATTTTCACATGGCGGTAACTCCACACCATGATTGAACCGAGGGCTTAAAATAAGCGAGAGAAACACGGCACCAGGCGATTCGGAGGTTTCGACACAGTTGGGACATTGACAATTATGCAGCTTGCTACAGATGATCATCAGCATGTTTTATCCCAGTCAAACACACCTCGGCCTCACAGACCGCAACCCATCAAGTCACTTACTTCACTGCTGGAGTCCACAAAGCCGCTGATGAAGGGCGTGTCCCCGTAGGCCTTCTGCAGTAAAGGCAGCACAGCTTTGGCGTACAGCTGCCACCACATGAGCAGGTAGTTGGAGTGCAGCTGGCCCTCGTCGGGCGACTGGGACTGACCTTTGACTTCCTCTTTCTGAGCGTCATAGGAGTAGTTCCACGGCTTTACTTTGCCCAGGAAGTGCACCACCTTTGCGTTGTGGCCATATCTGCACAAATAGGAAGACAAAGTATGTAAACCCACCAGTTGGTCTGGAAACGTACCTCAGCGTCAACTCAAACTTTGTAGCAGACTGATTTATGGCATCAAACGTCATTTCATCAATCTATAACAACGTTACCACCAAAAGAAAAATAAACTGACATTTTAATAACATTTTTCAGTGTAACATTGTTTCTTCTCATGTTAATATTGAAGACTGTCCTCAAACCAAAGAGGTCATTGCATCTGATTTTTAGGTGTTAAACCTGAATTATCTCTGGCGGATTTGTGAATAAGAGCCACTAAGTATTTATCGTTGTAAAAGGGTGCGCAAGTAGAGCCAGCCAATCATATACGAGACCACACCCCCCACGCTGAAACTGAACACACAAATAAAACCATGTACACGTCATACATCAGCAGCAGATTCAAACAGAACAATCAGCTCATGGATCGTATGGAGCGCCGCTTCATTCACACTGAAATAAATACAAAACACATGCATGCAATCTTTATTTTTAAAAATGACAACTTATTTATTTCATGACAATTTGTTTTTATGTTATCAGTTCATATTTTATAATATAGACCTTAGTAAAACTCATTTTCTCAGCTTGCTTATTTTAATTTTATCACTTATACTTACTGAACCAATTCTCAAAAAAGACACACGCAGTCTAGATTTCACTAAAATAACTAACTAAAAATCTGGCTGTATTTTTGGTTCCAAATAGCATCTTGCACTAAAAAAAAAAACAAAAAAAAAAAAACAAAAAAAAAACACCCAACAAGCTTCAACAAACACGACTTTTTTACAGGGAAATCTACAGAAACAGCTGGACAAGAAGAAGCCATGAAAGCCTGAATGCATTTTATTGATTGTTTTGTGTGTGTGTGTGTGTGTGTACTGTGGGTGCAGTTGGGTGATAAATCCATTAACTCAATCCCTTGTGTCCGTTTGTGTAATGAACTAGGTCGTGGAATACCCTCTTTGTTCCAAGAGATGTAAACCTGGTTTAAGGTTTAAATTGGCACAAAGGAAAAGACTAAATAACATAAACACACCTCTGTGTGTGTGTGTGTGTGTGTGTGTGTGTGTGTGTGTGTGTGTGTGTGTGTGTGTGTGTGTGTGTGTGTGTGTGTGTACTGACTGCTTGAAAGCTGGCAGGTAGGAGTAGATGGCAATACTGCTGAGGTTGTAGATGAAGGGGAGGTGTTTGGAAATATCTGCCGTCGCCCAGCTGTTAAAGAAACTGTTGAGAACTCCCTGATCTCCACCTGCAGACAAAAAAAAAAGACAATAAGCAGCTCTGATTAAACACATTAAAATAATCAAACTAACAAAGGCTTTTAACAGTCATGTGAGTGGATTCATGAGACTGGATTATTTAATTGCAGCTGCATTTCTCTTATCCAACTTCTCTCTCTGTGTCGTAAAAGAGTCGAACACACGCTCTGTGAATGAGCAACGCCACAAACGCATTCTGTACATTCCCGCAGACCGTCTGTGCTGACGGTGTAAAAATAGAAGGTGAAAGTTGCGCTGCTGCAGAGCTGCACGCGCTAGACGATGCTTCACTCATCTAAGGAGTTTCATTTCATCACAAATGTCGGTTTGATGAGATGATCAGATATGGCCCAAACTCTGGTGATGCACCCTCACCAGACTTTTCACCGGTACAATGTATAAAAGACATTTTCTGCATAAGAATAGACATTACAATACACTGGTGTATGAATCTAGCCTCAAGACAGATTTATACGCCTGCATCAAAGCGACGTGAACTTGACGGCACAGGCTACGGTGTGGCCCAACGTGCGCCTCTCTTCAAATGTAGTGTACAACGTGTATGCACATATACTCACCATCAAAGCTGCCATGTTCAGTACAGAATTCCAAGAGTTTTTCGTGCGTCTCATTGGACGGTCTCATGACAAACACCCCAGAGTTGAAACAGTCTGGCCAACCGGGATCCGGAGCTGCAGAAAGCTCCTCCCTCTCAAACAGTTCATCTATGTTGGACAGCACCTGCACAAGTACAAATGATATGTGATTAGTAGGGTTGTTCTGATACCGATGCCGGTATTGGAAAAACTCTGAGATACTGTCAAAAATACGAGCGTCGGCATCGATGAGTATTTGAGTCGACACACCATCCGATACCGTGTATCGCTTTATTTGAGGCTGGAAAATCCTACCAGGAAAAATGTGGCATGCTCCTTTATGCAAAGCTGTGGTTTTCAAGACTAAAACAAGAACAGAAATGGGCAAATTTCACTGTGTGACTGAACGTCTACAGCCGAGGTAGTTTCCCAGGTTGGAGGTAGTTTCCCAGGTTGGAGGTACAACTCTAAACCTGCTCTAGATTCTATAGTTATTCTCTATGTGATTTTGATTAAGACAAAAAATGTTTAGTATGGTTATTAAAAAAAAAAAAAAAAAACAAATGGAAAGATAACACCGATATTGGAAAAGTGCTCAGTATCAGCCAATGGCCAAAGCCAAAGCATCAGAATCAGCACATCTGCATTTATTAGAAGGAATACACATGTTTTAGGTTAAAATGGGCATTTAAGCCAAGTCCAGGTTGTGTATTTTAATTTCTGCAAAGCCAAAAATGTAAAAAGGGAGGAAAAAGTCTCAAAGAATGATTATGGACTTTTCGCGGATTTCCTTCAGCCATCCGGTTCGCGTCTCACCAGTGTATCTGCATCCATGAACACACACTTGCTGTATTGCGTGAGCGTCCAGCAGTGCAGCTTGGTGAACGTCACTCCCAGGTCCGGTCGCTTCATCATGGCCAGATGACCCGCATCGCCAGAATCCAGCACATCCACCACATGCACCTCATCAAAAATAGAGTGGAGTGCTTCTCTGCAACACAAACACACGCACAGTGGGACTTATGTCGGCGCCTGCACTAAATATACAGTAACCTGTATGTGGTCCAAGGTTGGAGAGATGCGTTCTACCTGCAAGGCTCTGTAACATGAGGTCCTATGAGCGCCACCAGCTTCCTGGTTGTGTTGTGATTTCGTAGCGAATGTCCGAGCACCATTGCTCCCTTGGCATAGCTGTCGTTTGTGGCCAGCGTCACAAAAGCTTGGTCTGCTTGGAGAAACACGCTCATGAGCTACACCAATAACATTTCATCATAAATGTCTCATTATTTTTTGCCCCATTAACAGTTTCAGTGAAACTCTCATTGAGCTGCTGTTCAAAGTCTTCAGCATTTTCAAACATAAGCAGGATTGTTTGAATACTAATTTAAGAATGAGGAAAAAATAAAAATACCCTGCACTTTGTCAATGATTGAAGTGTCAATTTATCCATTTGTCAGTTTTGTTACGACACACACCCTATGGACTGTTAAAAAGTCATAGATAACCTATTAATCATGTTGGTGTTTGGGAAAAATAAATCCCAAAACCACAGCAGGGGTGTAAACGTACAAAGTTAGCAGCTTGTAGTACTCCATATTAACCTTGCAAATCATTAACTGCTGTGAATCAGGGTGAATAAAACTCGGTCCACATTACAAAAGAAAACAGTAGATCAATTAACGTCTTGCCTAAGTCATCTCAAAGTGACTAAGCAACTTTGAACAATTTCACGTGTTTCCTCCAAAATAGATATGGACCCAACCCCCAACATCTAAGCGAGGTTCAATGTCCAAACTGAATGCATGAGCAGCAGCAGCAGGGGCCTGAAGCCAACAAAAGAGCGTTCATCAAGCTTACTCCCTCAGTTGTTGAGGGCTTCTGGGAAACCTGATCTATGTGACTCTGTCCCATGGTTGCTGAGGGCTGATCGAGGGAACTATAAATCGCCTATCAAAAGGCCAGAGTGTAAGAGTAAGGCCCTGCTCGTCTGCAACTCCCCCAGAGTTATCTGCGTCTCCACAAAGTCTTATGACCGTACACTTCTGGGGAGAGATTCTTTACGCTGGTACACTCCCACAAAAACACTTGTAATGCACCATGGACTGATAATATATTCATGGCATCTAATATAATCTCCTAAGTAATCTACATATGAATGTAAAAACATGTTTACATGCCAGTTTTATTAAACTAATGCACAGTGGTTCTCGTGTCCCAGTGTCCAAACTACATGTGTTTTTCCAAACAATATTTAAATTGACTGCTGTCAAATTCATTCTTGTATTAATAGTAAGATGTTATTAAAACAAATAACCCAAGAGGCCTTTTATAGCTCTGGGAAAAAACAAAGTCCATGGCCACCACGTACACACCATAAAATACTTGTATTAAGTTGAAGAAAAGGAGTATTAACACAAAAGGTTCAGGGAGCTTCCTTTAAAAAATAAAAGCATGGGAAAATTTTTTTTAAAAGCTTTAAACTAAAAAAAGTGGTTGGGATAAACTAAAAGGCAAATAAACACGGAGCCTTTAAATTCTACCTTTGGACACCAGACAGTTTGTGTCCACCTGAGAAAATAACTAATTACACACAGGTAGATGCTGGATTGAGTCCTTAAGGAGCTTACAGTCTGCCCCTCTTGAGTTCATAAAAGTAATGCCTTTGGAGATAAATATCAATTTTAAAATCTTTATTAGCCCTTCGTTTACTCAGGAAACAGTGAAAAAGGCTCATCATCACACCATCATCAACGTTTCCCCTGAGCATGAGGTGATTTCTAAGGTGTCATAAAGGAACCCTCAGACCAAGGCACCTGAAGCAACAGCGCATTGATAAGCTCATACTGGGTCTGTCCTTCTCAACTTTAACAGGTCACTTTACAGGAGCCCCAGTGTTTAAAACCGTTATTTGAAGAGTAAGCAGCAAAAAAGAGGTGCTTCTTTTTTTAATTTATTAATCTGTAAGAACAAAATAATATCTTTTACTGCCCTTTTGACGTGTCACATATAAGTAATCCAGAACAGCTGTGAACTGGGCTGTTAAGGTGCAGGACACTGATACGCTACGGCAGCTGGGTGCAAGCCTCGTCCTCTTTATCAGAGGTTGCTTCAAGCAACAAAAACTTCATCGTGCAGGAACACTTTAACTTTTGCTTTTAAGGTTTTTTAACCATGTTTGTACTTTACCGTGGAAATTAGGCCACAGGCAGCCGCTGATTGTGCTAGGCTGAGTAACACCGACATGCTTGACTCACTTCCCACTTTGACTTCATTTTTTACCACAGAGATGGCAGCTTATATATGGCAGAGTTAATTCACTTTTAAATTGTGAAATTGTGCAAATCCCTCCCAGTTTTTTTAAAATCTAACATTGAGGAGCCCTCACTGCAGGATAGCAAAATTTATAAATTATTGATACATTTCTTCTCTAGATGCTATTAGATAGGTAAACAACCTAAACAATCAGAGAAATGTCACGTGACGTCTACAAAGAAATAAGATCGGTAGCAAAAAACAGATGTACAAAAAGGCGTGTAGTAAAGTAGTAACGCTGGTGAACGACTCAGTAAAAACTTGTTGATTAAAGTCACAATGTGATTGGTTCGGTATTTTCTGTACCGGTGAAAATGGCTGTAATTGGGGGGCGCATTTGACTGGATTAGAATGGCCAGGCTATTACTGCCGTTCCTCTCCTCAGTTTCTTTATAATTTAAAGAAGAATTTAAAGGGAAATTCTCTAGTTGCATTATTTCAATCTCAAGGTGCTGACCAGTAGAACAGAATATTTAATTTAAGTATATATTTGAGGATATCAAGTACTTCGAAAAGGTCAAATTACACCATTTTAAAAGAAATTTCACCTGTTTATAATAATAATAATAATAACAATAATAATAACAACAATAATAATAATAACTACATCTTGCCATTTAAGATTACCTAACTTGCATAAATGGCATCAAAATTCAAGCACAATCGAGGCTGTGGGGTTTTTTTTTTCCAACACCAGCGTTGCAACTGACAGTTGGTCGTTTGACTTTAAAAATTGAAACCGGATCTACCGTTTTTCGCAACCGTCGACTTTACTTTGGTCCAAAGCGCAGCAACAACTCATCAAATCAAACATCACAAGCTTTAAAACGACCCCACAAATAACTACACCTAACTGCCTCATAGCTGCCCGCGTGGCAGGAGCAGAGGGAGCCGCGGCAGGTGTTTTCCGCTGGTTTCGTAAATTCACGATATTTCGGGATACGCAGACAGTTGGTGCAGATGCGGTGCGGTCCGGTCCGGTCCGGAGCGGCCGCGGTCTGGTGCCGCTGCAGCGGCAGAGAGAGTCGCTGGGCCTCGTTGGGTCTTACCCGACATGGTGCGCTGTGGAGGGTCCACCCGAGGCTCGGCGGTCGGGATGGAGCAGATGGACGGTTTACACTGCGAAGGGCAGAAGCGCAGCAGCTGGGAACAGTCCAACACAGGAATTAAGCCCCACATTTTCCGCGTCACGTGACCTCTGACATCTGACACGCCCCCCGCGTTCACGTCCTTCAGTATAAAACCTCGTTCGAGAGCACACCGCATCTCTTAGCTTTATTCTGTAAACCTGAAATTGGGACCAGACCCCAGTATTGAAAAACATTACTAAAACAGTTTGGTAGAAACACACTCAAATTATTTATTATAATTTAATATAATTTTATATACATTACTTTATCCCACTTAGCGGTCATATTTGGGCGTAATCTGCAGTAGCAATTACTCTCTGGGCCAAAAGTGGCCCATACTCTGGTTTTGGTCAGATTGGACCTACATTTCTGAAGTTAGTTTTGACATGAAATACAAGTGCTGTGAGGGCCACTCCTGGCCCAAAAGACCAAAGAAAGTGGAGAACTGGACCATGTCTGGTGAATATGTGGCCACCTTTCGGCAGTGGGGCTCACCTTGAGCCAGTGCTGTCAGTCCAACCCAAACGTAGGCCAAAGAAAACTGCAGATGTTTGGGCCAAACATTTTTTGCTATGTCAGTTGCACATAATAAGATGAGACAAAAATGAACTTAAATAAACACAAGCGATTGATATATATTTCAAGAAAAAAAAAAGAAAGATTGAACAGTTTTAAGATACATCAGGGTCCAGGGCCTTTAGTAGTTTTAATTTCACCTACAACTTTATAAACAACCACAGAAACATCTGACAAACTTGTTCAACTTGTGAAACAGAAAATAACTGTACATTTTTTAAGTGCTTCTGAAGTAAAGGCTGATTTCTAAGGGTTAAAAATATATATAACTTGATTCTGCAGAGTTTCTTATTGCATAAATCACATATGGGTGAATATGACCCCTAGGGCCAGATGCAACCCCTAGACCCACTTAAATAAATAATAATAATAATGTAACACAAAAAAAAAAATAAAGTCTAGACTTTATATTTACATTTAAATGACCTCCAGCAAAGAGCATTGTCTATATTGAAACTGGAAACGTGTCTCTGCAGTGATGCCTTTGCAGGATTTTGGCAGAACCCCACTTGAGATGGACAATTCAGAAAATGTGTGATTATATTCACTTTCTCATAAGGATGAAATTATTAGCAGTATGTTTGGTAACTGAAGTGAGGACCGCTGTGTTGAAACACAGCATGAAAGTTAATTAAAGCACAAACTTAGATTACTGTGAGTTACTCTTTCTTTTTGTCACTAATAACTGCCACTGCATTGATCAGCTTATCAACCGGCCAGGAGATATTTTCCACTCCAGCAGCTGCGCAGCTCAGGGTTAGACGTCTGTGCTGCCTCTCAGTGGCCGTGCGTCCACACCACAGTTGAACGCAACATCAAATAGTAACAGAGGACAAAAGACGTAGAGATGAAACCAAAGGATTAACTCGACAACAGTTATGAAACAGTGTTTTAAACAGAATCAGATGTTCTTTGTTTTAGTACAGTATGTACATTGACTTAGACAGATATGAGACTAACGCCAAAACTTCCTCAGTTATTACAGATATGCTTTCTAAAAAGAGTTTTTTATCAGGTTTAGAACTCTGAATGTGTACAATCAAATTGCTTTTAGGTCTTTTAATCATCCAATTCCAGCCTTGTGCATTTACCTGGTCAGTGTTTCCTTGTTGAAGCAACAGAAACAAGAGGATATTGAGCATAATAACTGAAGATGGGATCCACTTGATTTGATTATCTCTAACCAAACTCTCAAATTTGCCTAAAAGATCTGCACCATAACCCTTTAATGCCTGACATGTTCATTATTGCACTGGAAAATCCGTTTTTAAGCATTTATTACATATTCAAATAAAAAAACATAATATTGTCTTTAATTGTTTCTAAATAAAAATATATTGTATTATCATAGATATACTGAATTACACATTTTAATGTATTATTATTATTATTATTATAGAACAATAATTGTATAAACTTTTTTTGAATTGTAGGAGCGGTACAGATGTCTTACAAGTTCATCCGGCATTAAAGGGTTAAAGTGAAATTTGCTGCATGATCTGTAAGTCAGTAGTGGGAACAGAAACAACAATAGCACACATGTAGGTTTTAAGCTGTATTCACTCCACAACTGTGGCGTGAGTGGAAACACATCATAGTTAAATGTGTTTATCATGTTTGCACTGTTGAGTGCACTGCATGTTTCTGGTATTCGGTGCATGTGCGCTCAGGTTAAACACAGGATGCTTATATGAACTCTTTACCACTAAGACCTGATCCTGGTTCAGGGTCCACCACAAAGGTGGGTGCTCGCCTGAGTCTGAGTATGCAGACAGAGTAACCGGAGAGCAGCAAAGAGTGGGGCCGATCAGGTGTCAAGAAGAAAGAGCTGAGGGCAGACAGAAAGATGGAGTCCAAGTCTGAATTCAGAAACGACAGTTCCGGGAACCAGTTAAGTCTGTTTCTTTAAGTCAAGACAGAAGAATCTGCTCGGATTTGGCTCCGTTGATTATAACTCTGCATATGTTTTCAAGCTCAAGGTGAGATGTAAAGTCAGCTTGACAGGGAAACTCAGAGAACAAGAGGAAAGATTACTGAGAGAAACGGATATGGACAGGAAAAAAAGAATGAGAACAAAACAAGCAACCTGAAAAGGAAGCTGGAAAGGTGAAGACGGAAAAATAAAGTTTCCAAATTTAGTACTTAACAAGCTGATTTTCTATTCCGGTCTCTTCTGGAATTCAGCCCTCCAGCCTGCCTGGGACTTACTGTAAGCTCTTTACTTTTGTTTTTACACTTTAATTAAATTTTTTTAGAGGCATTAAGGATCTCCGTTCAGCTATGCTGCACAATATACCTTCAACTAACTTGGCTGCAGAACACTGTTAATGAAAACTTCCCTGATTTGCACAAACAGGTTTGATTGTCCCAAAGGTAGGCCTGATCCTCTTCAGATGTAAGTGACCGCATAGATCAGCTAAGGTATGTAAAGCTAGAAACAGGAATGCGCGCTGAAATATAGTACTGTTGTGAAGCGGGGCAGTTTAAGCCACGGCGTTGGCCTCAAGCCTCAGGTTACAGAGCGTTGTGTCGCAGTGATGCAGGCTGTGGAGGCCAACTCAGCCTCACGTGTTAAACATGCGTGATGGAAAAAGGACAGCATGGTCTTTTTAAAAACACATTCTAACAGAAGTAGCTACGCATACACACACTATATATATATATATATATATATATATATATATACAGTGTGTATGCATAGTCAGACTCGAGCCTCACAGCTTCACTCATAACTGTTCTTCATATTTGTTCACATGTCCTACTAAAAGAAGAAATTATAGAGCAAGAGAGACACGAAACATTCTCATCTTCCTTTGCAAGGAAGAAAAAAAGAGCAATTGTTGGCATCATATTTAAACAAAGCACCTTTTTAGAATACAAGTTTAAAAATACAAAGTTTTATATAAAATGTAAATTCTTGCATTCTTGCAGAGTATTCCAAAACAAACCAACATGGAACCAGGCTTTCATGTGATTTGACTGACCTCTAAAGTGTTATTTCATTTTCTCTTCTCCCAAGTCAGATTTGGGACATGACTGCTAATCATTTTCCCCAAAATGGAAAAACACAAGCTCCTTTTTGAAGAAACGTGATGACACAGCTGAGGTGTTAAATGTTAACTGTCAGGCTACGCCTGTCCCAGGTCCGGGCAGGCCAAAAGTCCATCGCGAGCTTCCACTGACCTGACTGACTCACTGACTCCTCCTTGGAGAGGTAATCGGCTCTCTGCCTCCTCCAGGATCCGGCTTCCTCTCTCTGACCCCGTGGGAAGGTTAGCAGAGCTCTGGGAGACTCAAACAACTGCAGTCAGACCTCAAACAAAAGGTACATGTAAATGTCTTACTTTGTATTTTATCGCAGTTTCCTGAAGCAAAAACATCAACAGGATGTTTTACTTAGAAGTGCTGCAACTTAATGAGAACTCTCTTATTATGGAAATAAGCAAATCATTGGTGCAGATGAAAGAGACTAACACACAGCAAATCTACATAAAAACTTCCTCATTTCTTGTCTTTGTCCAATGTTGCATATCAAAATCTGGGAATTATTTCCACATCTACAGCGAATGCATGTAATTGCGCTCCAGTTGCCTTGTCATGTTGACCAGAGTTCACGTCCATGATTCAGGTGCATGAAACAGAAGCGGACATGGATACTATGGATTTGGATCACGTTACACAGATTTCCCGAGAGGACCTGGAAGAACTAAGAGAGGCCTTTAACAAAATTGGTCAGTTGCACTCCTACACACACACACACACACACACACACACACACACCTAACTTGAACTTACTGTTTTATTGACTGGAAATCTGACCAAAGTAAAACCTTTACTGCCAGCCATAAAGCACAACTCTTGTACAAGTGATTTTTATTGCCTGGGCAGATGCATGCTGTGTTTGAGGAGTGGTCATATGGTGCAGAGAAACTTTCCTAGATTCTATCAGGTAATGACTAAGTCCACATTACAGAAAGATGGTGATGATAATGGGTCATATTAAAAAGCGATGTCACTGGGACAAGGCACGAGGCAAGAAAAGGGCCTGAAAATAACACTTTACTTTAAGTGTATATGTTTGAAAGTTCTTTTAAACATGGAGTACGTATGGTCCAGCAGGATTTTAATTAAATCGAGTTAATGCAATAATTGGCTGCATCATAATTAAAGTCTAAGGTCATCTTTATTGAACGCATCATGTTGTTAAAGTTTAAAGTATGAGGCAGATAGCTGCTTTATCAGTTTTCTGTGATATTTTATCATGTGCTGACTTTAGATAGTGAGCCTAAGTGGCAAAAGTACTCCAGTGTTTAAATGAAAAAAAAAAACACGATGAATCAGCAAGGAAGGAATATTTAGACTCTGACAAACAGTGGATAAAGAGACACAAGTGTAGACAAATAAAACAGAAGGTCACACATCAGCGGATGTTCTTTCAAAGCAAAATAAAGCCAAACACAAAAAAACTGTATCACCAGAAATTGTCATGGACAAGTTGCTGCCACAAAGATGTAAAAATATATCTTTTGGTTTCGGACTTCTGTCTCAGCAAGCAGCTGTTTGTTACGTCAGCATACACAATAACATATTTCACATAGTTCTGAGTCCAAGTAAGGTTTTACGTTTTGTTTTTGCTCTATTTGATGTGGAATGAGAGTCTGCTGCTTTACTGTGACTCTCAGTGGTTTTCTGACTTCAAATATTGCACCTTTAACACACAATTAAACCATAGCATCATTACCAGCCACTTATCATTTAGCAGGTCCTCCTTGGGGGCTCTGACCAATCAGAGTCTACATGAACAGCATCTTATGCAGCAAGAATATAATTTGACACATATGGTAATTAAAGTCAAAATGAATGACTGTTTAGTTTAGTATAAACAGATGTATGTGTTGTTTGCCTAAAAACCAAGTCTTTATTCTCTCTAAAATAAGTACTAAACTATTTGCTTCTTACCTGGACAATGAAAAGAAATTATTGGTAAATATATAGACGTTATATTATAGACTTTTGTTTGTCCTCCCCTTTATCATCTCAGGTCTATAGATACTTATACATATGAGAATCATTGTATTTAATCTAAATTTGTCAATGCATGTGGCTTTACTATGTGTGTGCATTTCTATGTGTGTCTTCATCCAGATATTGATAACAGCGGCTACGTGAGTGACTTTGAGCTTCAGGAGCTGTTCAGAGAGGCGAGTTTCTACCTGCCTGGGTACAAAGTGAGAGAGGTAATCGAAACCTTCATCGCTGGAGACACGAACAAAGACGAGAAGATCAGCTTTGAGGAATTTGTCTCTGTAAGTCCTTACACAGCAAATACACTGTGTACACTCAACCGTCCATCTACTTTAAGAGTAACACGGTTCTGTTTGGGGGTCAGATCTACCAGGAGCTGAAGAGTAAGAAGTTCAGTGAGACGTTCAAGAAAGTCCTCTCAAGAAGAGATGGGATCCGCTCCTTTGGAGGAACATCAGGAATCTCCAGCGAGGGAACACAGCACTCCTACTCTGGTGTGTAGAAACATTGTAATATGTGTGTGTGTGTGTGTGTGTGTGTGTGTGTGTGTGTGTGTGTGTGTGTGTGTGTTTCCATTAAAGAAGCAAAAGATTGTTGTTGTTGGACCTGAGATGTGAACTGAGATGATACAGAATAGCTGTACACATTTGTAATGTGTGTTTTGAAGAGTTTAATCTTTAGTAAATCATACTAAATCAATGCCTGTGCGCATGATTAACTTCACAGGATTACACATAAAAAATTAGTAAAACCATTTAATCTGAAAAAGCCCATTAAAGCTTCTCTGGAGGTGTTTTCAGGAATTATGCCAAAAACGTAATGTGCCAATTAATTACAACTCACAAAACAATATATAAGAATGACTGCAGAAACTATACTGCATATTTGGACCTCATTGTCGGTGCCCAATGACAAACCATCGTTTTCTTTTCTGCGTTTTTTATCATCTTTAATTCATTTAACCATTTCCACTGTTTGGTTAAGTTAATTCAACAAGCCACTCTGAACTACCTGATTAAGTTCACGGGGGGGAAAAAATTCTTTAAGGAGTTCAAGGAGAACCTCCAAAACTAAAAGCATATCTAAGTGTCTATATGTCGAGTTAAATGTGTCCACAGTGGAGAGATGAAGGTTTCGGATTGTGAGAACAACAACCGAACAGTTTGGGCTGGATTTACAGTTTACGTTGTTCTGGCGCTGAAGGAATATCTGTTAGTTTAGGAAAACCATTAAATGGAAGTTAAAAGACAGGCATTCACTGTTATTTTCAAAAGAAATACCATGACAAAACAAAATTCCTGAATTGTAAATAAATACACATGCATATAGCAATTTCAGTTTGCATTTTATGCACATGAAAATTCATTTTTACAATTTTTTTTCTTTTTTTTCTTAGGTGAATATTTTACATTCCTGCTCCAACATTTTGTGTGTTTTTTGTTGTTGTTTTTTTTTTTTTAGATGAGGAGAAAGTTGCTTTTGCCAAGTGGATCAACAAAGCTTTGTCCAAAGATCCCGACTGCCAGCATCTGCTGCCCATGAACCCTGATGATGAGAGCCTCTTCACCTCGGTCCGTGATGGCGTCCTGTTATGGTATTACACTTAAACACACTTTTATTAATGCACATGCGCACGGATTCTCAAATGATGCTTGATGTTTAGATTTCAACGAACACAGAGCTGGACTGACTGTTTCAGTCTTTTATGTGATAACAAAGGTTCAGGAAGGATTAGTCTGATCCCTGACAGTGGTTCATCTGTCCTCCCTGCTCATTCATTTCACTCAACAAAAGTGGTTTTACTACAAAATCTGGAAACTAAGGAAAGGGTTACTCCACAGTTCACTCACTCCTGCTGCTCGTTCTCTTTCAGTAAAATGATCAACCAGTCCCAGCCTGACACAATCGATGAAAGAGTCATCAACACAAAGAAACTTACCACCTTCACAATGACGGTAAGTAGTCCATCAATAACATTCATGAACCACAAACACAGTAAAACAAAACAGTTTTGCGTGGGTGGGGCTGCTAAGTGCTATAACTCCGCCCCCAGGATCTCACTCTAAACTTTTTGCAAAACCTGTCAGCCCTAACGTAATTGCTCATAAATACTCGTAAATATGTAGCCCAGTAATGTTTAACTATTAACTTTTTTTTTTTTTACAGCATTTTGCTTGCTTTCGATATCTGTTTTATAACTTTTTTGATTATATGATTGTGGCAACTGGTTTGGACTTGCATTGTGCCTTTTTATTCTTATCTAGTTTTGTGCAAGATGCTTTACAATGTGTTTCTCACTTACAAACGCAATGTCCCCCTATTTTATTTTTCACTTGATGATAATTGTCAATAAAACTCAGCTATCTTCAGTCTCAATCAGATGTGCTCTGAAGTAAGTTGTTATTTATAGGATTTTGGCTGCTGTTATTGCTTTTGCTGTGGTGAGTCTCTGACTTGTCGGGGATAAGCGCTTTGATTTCATTTTATCCACAATTGTAGGAGAATCTGGTCTTGGCTCTGAACTCAGCCTCAGCGATCGGCTGCAGAGTAGTGAACGTTGACGCCCATGACCTGATGGCAGGGAAACCTCATCTGGTGCTGGGTCTGCTCTGGCAGATTATCAAGGTTGGACTCTTTGCTGATATAGAAATCAGCAGGAACGAAGGTCAGCACACACACACACACACACACACACACACACACACACACACACACACACACACACACACACACACACACACACACACTCATTAACTATACATTTACAGTATTAATTGAGAAAAAAGGCATGCATTAAATATTTGTGTCCTTATTTGTGGCTGGCTTGATAGCTTTAAGGTTTTTAATAAAATCTATGCATCGATTTTCATCGGCTTATCTGTGACTGGGTCGCAGGGGCAGCGAACTAAGCTGAGATGCCCAGACCTCCCTCACCCCTTGAGCATAGGTGAGGGTCACCTAGAAAACTCCTTGCCATTGGAGACCCTAGCAGGGGCGTAATGCCCCCCGACAACATACCTCCTAGGATCATTCGGGCACACAAACCCCTCCACCATGATAAGGTGGCAGTTCAAGGAGGAGTGTGCTATGTTGAAATTGAGCAAAATAATCAATTCAGGGTCTCCTTGTGTAAAAAGACTGGATGTATTGTTTGGTGAAGTTCTATAGCAGAATAGTAATTGAGCAACATGTTACTGGAAGTAATTACTTTCCAGGACAATGCAGTGATAAGACAAGTAATGATCCAACTTTCTGTTTTCATGAACTGTCTTGTGATGCGCTGCCCTCGTGTGGTCAGAGGTCATTTTGCTACATTGCTCTAAAGTATATTTTTCTGTTAGTTTTATTCAGAACATTTTTGCACCATCATTTGTTCTTGAATAAAGTAATTGCTTAGCAAAACAGTTTAATTAATAATTACACGTATGCTTTGGTTGTATCAGCAACTACCCTCAAGATAATTTCATCAATTTGTCCTCAAAAAACTTAAATAGCTGTTAATTGCAGAGGTTTACTGAGACGTGGCACAAATCTCCTAAAGTTTTATAACCATAATTTTTCCATGATGATAAACTGACCGCAGTTCTGCAAATCTTCAGGTCTGATTGCCCTTCTGAGAGATGGCGAACAACTGGAACACCTGATGTCTCTCTCACCTGAGGAGCTGCTGCTTCGCTGGGTCAACTATCATCTACGCAACGCCGGAACACAAACGATCAACAACTTCAGTGAGGATATCAAGGTGCCATACCGAACGCAAACACACACATTTAGGACACACACAATGTTTAAAAACGATGTTGTAACTCTGCCTTTTCCTTCACCGCTGAAGGACTCGCGAGCCTACTTCTACCTGTTGGACCAGATTGCCACTCAAGAGGCGCAAGAATTCAAAAGGGGTGTCAGAATAGACATGAACGGTCTCAACGTGAGTCAAATGTTTTAAATATGCACAGGAACATACGTTTATGCATGTGCATTGCTGTTAACGTACGTGTGTGTGTGAAGGAGTGGAATCTGGAACAAAGAGCTGAGCTGATGTTGCAACAGGCAGCCAAGCTGGACTGCAGGCAGTTTGTTTCTCCTCATGATGTCACATCTGGAAACAGCAAGCTCAACTTAGCCTTCGTGGCCAACCTGTTCAACATGCATTCTGGTCTGCAGGGGAATAAAGTTCACAAAAACTTGGAGAATGCACACGTAGCGGGTGAGACATACTTAAACTTGCCACTTTAGTCCATCATTGCATTGCAGTCATTTTTAGATGATGGAAAACTGTGATTCAGTGTTCACACACATTCATTCATTATAATTTAAATGTGATTAAACAGGTCACAGGCCAAAATCTGGTGTGGCAGACTGCTTCAGACGATTTTTGTATGGAGACTGAACTCAGCTGTATACCCACGGCTGGTTTGGGATGTGCTTACATTTGTGATTTATGTATGTCTCGCCAGCTGAAACAAGAGAAGAAAAGACATTTCGCAACTGGATGAACTCTCTGGGCGTCTCTCCACACGTAAACCACCTTTATCGGTATGTCATCAGGTGTACATGGGTGAGATTGGCTTTATCGGCAGATGTGCTACAGTAGATACTTAACATTTCTACATATAGCTAATTACACGTGAGTATTTAGTGCAATAAAAAATTATTGAACAAAGGAAAAAGGAAATGTTGTGATGACTTAGACTTTTCTTCCAGAAATGTCTTGGGTAAATGCTCGATCCAGTTAAACAAACGTACCGAATGTGAGCATCATTGTGAGTGCATCGTCTTTTGCAGTGACTTGTGTGATGGCCTGGTCCTTCTCCAGCTTTTAGAGGAAGTCAAAGTCCCTGTGAACTGGAAGAGAGTCAACAATCCTCCCTATCCGTTCCTGGGTGGAAACATGAGGAAGGTACTTCCTGCAAACATACAAAAAGGAAACGTGTTTTGAAAGAGTACGAAAAGCATTTCGGATGGGGAGTAAAAGCAGTGTTGCTGTTTATGTGTTGACTCATATCCTAGCTGGAGAATTGTAACTACGCAGTGGAGCTGAGCAGGGATGTGGCTCATTTCTCCCTTGTTGGAGTTGGAGGAGAAAACCTAAACGAGGGGAGCACCATTCACACCCTGGCTCTGGTTTGGCAGCTGATGAGGAGGTACTTTCACCACTCAGGGTTCTGGATGCGTCAGTTGCTGGGAAAGTTGTGTGGACTATACAGCTGTACTTTTTGCAGTATCAGTTATCTATTCTGCCCCTTACCCCTTTAGATACACAGTTATGGTTTTGTCAGATTTGGGAGATGGAGAGAAGATTGGCGATCTGATCATCCTGAACTGGGTTAACACCACCCTGCAGCAGAAAAAGAAGGACTCACAGATCAGCAGCTTCAAGGTGTGTGACTAACATGTTGCCTTTAGGTAAGAAAAGAAAAGTCGTATGCAAGTGTAACAAAGTTGGATGTTCTGCACAGGACAACCTGATCAGCACCAGTCTCCCAGTAATCGATTTGATTGACGTCATTGCTCCTGGCACAGTCAAGTGGGACATGGTGAAAAGACTACCAAAAGGAAAGATGATGGACCATCATGATAAAGTCAACAATGCCAAGTAAGAGATAATAATAATAGGTAGGTTTTTAAATCTGACTCAAAAACTGAGAGGGTGAATATTAGGGCCAAGGACAGAGCCCTGGGGAACACCGGAGGAGATGGGGGGGATAGGTGGGATGTGTATGAATTCAACTGGATAAACTGAGTATGGCCAGAGAGATATGGATGAAACCAGTCTAGGGGTGTGTCAGTTATACCAATGGAAGCTAATCTGTCAAGTAGGGTGGAGTGTGAGATGGTATTGAAGGCCACGCTCAAGTCAAGAAGGAAGAGGATGGATAATGATCCAGAGTCAGCTGCCATTCCGAGGTCATTTGTCATTTTAAGGAGGGCCGTTTCTGTGCTGTGGCGGGGGCGAAAACCAGACTGAAATTGTTCGTAGAGGTTATAGTTGGAGAGGTGACCCTGAACCTGTGACGCCACTGCCTTTTCCAGTATTTTTGAGAAAAATGGCAGCGAAGTACCGTGATTTGGGCAGTGACTCAGGCAGGACCTCCTCCTGTGCCGGTGAGACGGGGCGGGCTGAGGTAAACAAACCCAGGAGGAGTAGACTCTAGCTGAGAAAAGTCGAGAGAAAGTCATACTTGTGGTCAAGGAAGGAGGGGGTCCTGCAAGTTTGACGTGGCAGTGTTGGCTGAAGAAGCTAGTGTTAGACAAATGTAGTCTCCATCCTTTAATATTTGTTTTTGTTTCATCAACTGAGTCTTTTCTCTGCCTGGTTCCATCACAGGTATGCGATTTCATTAGCCCGTAAGATTGGAGCTCGCGTCTACGCTTTACCAGATGATTTGGTGGAGGTAAACCCCAAGATGGTGATGACACTGTTCGCCTGTCTCATGGGACATGGTTTGAAAAAGACCAACCACTGAGAGAAAACCCACCCAGGGAGAAATAGATGTCCATTCTTTTTTCTTTGTCATTATTTTTTCTTTGACCTTTTCTCCCTCTGAAATCATCACACAGAGACTTGTTTTATTTTTCTGAAAAATGTGAGCCTCATCGAAAGCTAGAAATCTTTTCTCATTGTCAGAGGTACTGTATTTGTTTGTTTAATGATTATATTAAAACTGATTTTTATTCATTTCATATTTTGTGTGACACTGGTATTCTACTTAATGTACTTCCTTCATAGATTTCAGGAGAAGTGGCAGTGGGAACCCGCATTAATGCACACAAATGACCTCTCCGTTTCTTGTAAATGTTCTGTACTGAATATTGCTATTTAATTATTGAAAGGAATGTATTAAATGTAATGAACGGAAATGCATGTGTGGTGTCTCAACAAATCTTTTTGAAGTTTAAATGAGGAAAATAGGATTTGCTAATAAAAGTCAACTCAAAGTTATGTTTATTGTCAATTCTACCCCATGTGAGGCTCATACAGAGAATTGAAATTACGTTAGTCTCAAACCCTCGGTCATACACAATAAATAAATTACTCTCTAAACACAAAGTGCAAATCTAAAAGAAACAAATAATAAAATGAAACTAAAAATAAAATAACATGGGATTTTATTAGAGGTATAAACACGAATCGTAAAGGTTTGCCTGTTTTCACCTGCTGAGGAAACAGACATAACGTCATGATGCAAAGACAATTACAAGATTCAGACACGTGAGAGCTAAAATAAATATTATTGACTTGTATAAAAGAAAAAAACATAAGAACATAAATTACAAAAAATTGCGTGTTCGGCCCAGTTAAAGTCAAATCTGGGGTTTATTATATGCAGCCTTGGAATCGACTGACGACCTGCCCAGATGTATAATAGTTTTATAATAGATAATAGATTTATAATTTAAAATAGAATTTTTTCTAAGTTTTTAGTTTGTTTTCATTTGTTTGATTATTTCAGTTTATTTTTAATTAGTTTAAAACATGCATCAATAGTTTTAGTTTAGTTTTTAAAAATTGGTTAGTTTTAGTTTGCTTTTAGTCAGTTTTAGTTTTTGAGGTAGGGACTTACAGATATTGACCAAAAAAGTCTACGATGAACGAATCCTATCAACAATGCCATAAAGAAGAAAAATGCTTCATTCTTCATTTTGAGTAATAGAATTAGAAAAAAGTAATTAATCAGAAAAATGAAAATGCACCAAACAAAAATGAAAAAGCTGCTCCACTCCTTCACTGCTCTCCAGCTTTTGTCAGAAGTAGCTTAAGTCCATATATGACTCTTATATACTCTTATATATGTTTTTTTCAGGCTTTTGAGCTTTAAAAATTATTAATTTTACCCTTTTAGCACCTTAACAACTTGGAAATTATAACTTGTGATCAGACCTGCAGTCTCCAATACACACACACACACACACACACACACACACACACACACACACACACACACACACACACACACACACACACACACACACACACACACACACACTTTCAGGGCAGAGGTTAAATGGAACCAAGGTTGTGCAGGAGACTATAAAGGCCACTCCAGAAAGGGCAGGGGGAATTATCCACACATGTCACTCTCAAACAAAAAAGTCCCCAAGACCACAATGGACCGAGGGACCACCACCAGTTAGGCTGCTACATCTTGTGACACTCTGCCTCTGACAGTAACAAAAAAAGAAAAAAAGCACTCAAAAACGCATAAAAATCACGCTCAATAAAAGGTTCTGTGTCTCTTCTTTTCTTTTACCGCTGGATGGAAATATCTTGACAGAGGTCGCCTTTTACACTTCGAGTTTTTTTAGTTTCTTTTAGTCTAGTGAGCCTCGGCGCCACCCGTATCAAAACAAAAAACGTCATTTTTGGAGCGAAACTTTTCAAAGACACGTTGGACTTTACATGGAGATTTATTTTTCATCAAATTATCAAACACGTCTTGCGTATGGTATCCTAAAAAAGGCTATAAACGTCGACACAGTAGGTTTACACGAGTATGGATGGGCTTGAAATGTCTGCGATGATACCGGCTCTTCAGGAGCTAGCTAGGTGAGCTCCAGCTGCGCTGTGACAAACTTGTGTAAAATAAATAAATACACCTCCTGCAAACACAAATAACGTCAAAACCTGTGTTCGTGTTTGCAGTGCCGGCGCTGCCGAGTACGACTCGGCTGTGCAGAAGCCCCGACAGATCCTCTGTCAGTTTATTGACCGGATACTGACGGACGTGGACGTCGGTAAGTCGAAGAGGAGTCTGGTGGCAGGAAACTTCATCAGTAGCTGCTGCTTGTTCCAGCTTTTTAGAGTTTCTGCTCCCTTTAACTGGTTCGTTTATTAGGTCATGTCCATCTCCACCAGTTATAAAACTCTGTCTTGGTACAGTTTTGCGCTACAACTCGCATCAACACAACAAATCAATTTATGTACTTCCCTCATTAGGGATAAGATATGTTTGTCAAAAATAAAATAAACCATCGGTTTCACTTCAGCAGATTTGTAATAATGTTGCTCTTGTGACGGTAAATATATTTCAGAAATATTAGTAAACTTACTAGTGTCCTTTTTGTGTAAAAGAGCTGCGTGCTGATATTCAGACTGTTTCTCAAAAAAAAAACAACCCAAAAAACAAAGTGGGAGTTTTTTCCAAAAAGCAAGAAAAACTTTGAGGTGTTATTTGTTCTTATATTTGAACTTTTAACAGACACCAGAGGAAAGGAATCAGTTTTAAACACATTTATTGATGAAGTTCACTGTTATTAAGAGACCACACTCCTTTCAAAGTTTGGGAACTGAGGAAACCTTTTGCAATTTTCCAAGAGAAATCTGTGGTTGTTGTTACTGAATCCAGCATTTCAGCTGCTCGATTCAGCCCTGATTATCGTCTGATGTTCCTGTTCAAGTTGTTCCTTAAATTCCCAATAAAGGAAATCTGTCACTAAAAATCATTTACCCTTTGTTGAATTAAAGATCAAGTCAAAAAAAGGTTTATTATATTAGATATATTTTGCAGTTTCTAAACTTTTTTTAACCTTTCTGGACATGCGATTAATAAGTGATGATAGTGACAAATGTTCATTTGTAATTATAGGAAGTAAAATAGTTTGTTAAATGACTCTTTTTTTGTTGTTGTTCCAGTTGCTCTAGGGCTGAATAAAAAGTCCAGCTCGGAGCCGGCGTGTGTGATGCTGCTGGACTTTGTGCAGCATATAGTCAAATCCTCATCTCTGATGTTTGCAAACCCTGCGTGCCAGCCTACTGAGTACCCAGAGACCACACAGAGTTGTACTGGTAAAAACATATTTGTCACACAGTCATGATGTTGAAATGAAGTCATAAGTAAGTGACTTGGCAAAGTTTTTTTCTAATTCCGGGATTTCTTGATTTCAGACTTCAGTAAATGGGTGGCGGTGCGTTTTCTTCGTGTGGCTGCAGCTCCTGGCTGTGATGTCATTCATGGACGCGTCTCTGCCTTGTTGTGCTCTTTACTTCACACTTTGAGAGTCAGACTGCCTCTCATCTTCATTCGCCTCACCCAGGAGCTCATATCTTTGTGCCAAGAGCTCAGCGACATCCTGTATGCTCATATCGCCACACTGGCAGTACCAGGACACTGTCTGGGCACTCACACACAGAGCCAGTGGCCCGTAACACTCGAAAGCTTCAGCTTCTCTTCCACATCAACCGCTTCGTACCTTACCCCATCTCCTCTTGTTGTGTCCTCATCTGCTGCCTTGGAGTCGCTGGCTGCAGTGACTATCGGCGTCATAACCAACTCTCTGAGGGGAAACGTCTCCTGTCGTGACCTGAGCGTAGCTTGGGAGATTGCATGCTTCTTCTTGGCAAATGGAAACATCAGGCTGAAGAAGCTCTCCATGGTGATGGTGAGAAATATGGTGGAGCTGAGAGGGTTTCCGAAGATGCAGAGCCACGAATTCTTCACAGCCTTTTTTCATCTGCTGGAAACGCACTCCAGTCCGGCTGCAGCAAACGTGAGCGAGGAACAGCCCTATGAGGGAGAGCTGCTGAACCTGACCCGCTGTATTTTTCAGACATCTCGTGTTCCTCACTTTGAGCCCACATATCTCACACAGATGTTTGAGTGTGTTTGCACTCTTGGAGGAGCCAACGTTAAGTTAGGCGCTGAATTTACTGAATCTCTATGTCTGCTGTTCAGTTTCTCGCTGTCTTGTGCGCCGGTTTACGAGAGTATCGCATTGCTGAGGAGACAACGAGTCACGGACGTCTGTAGGACGCTGACACGCACTGTTGGAACAGGAAATCAAGCTGAAGTAATCTCTCTCATCCTTTACATTGTCTCTTTTTGTTACTCTCACCTTCCTTACAACATGTGCTGTGGTTTTGTTTTGCAGTGTGCCGAGGGTTTTCTCCAAGCTGCGCTTAAGGCTCAGACGGAAATGGTAACCCAGGAGTCAGGTGATGGAGAAACGCCTGCCAAGAGATCCTGCAAATCTGCCGCCAGCAAAACAGCAAAAACATCATCAATGTGAGTTCATGAACATCTAAAGCCCAGACTCCAATGGGGAGTGGGGCATTAGATAAGCTTCCAATGAAGTGATTCCAAGGATTTTTTAGTTTAGCTAACTAATCTGGTGGATTTTTATCCATTTTTATATTGCTTTAAAAATGCATCTAAAATGATTGTAGATCACGATGATTTGTCTTCTGTCCTAAGAGAGCTGGACATGCAAGTGCGCAGTGATGTTTGGGCTGTGTTGAGCAGTCGACTGGAGGAACTGCTGATGCTTTTGAACTCTGACTCCGGAGAAGCAGAGAGCAGGCGGACCCTGTCTGCTCTGCAGGGTCTGGCCCTCATCCTCCAGCTGGCAGCTCGCTGCTCCTCTCCCAGCCGGTAACACACGTTTTACACAGTAACAATAGGGATGTAAATCGTAAGTTTTCATCACGATACAATATGACATTGGTTGACCTGGTTGATTAATCGATGTTTGCTGGTATTACAAAAATCTGCCACAGAATGGCGTTGATTCAGTTTATTTACGGAGCGACATCAAATTTTACTTGAATGCAATTCCTTAAACCACACAATAACGTCAAGAAGTTAAAATATAATTTCACATTTTTCATCTGGGTGCATCTTGACAGTTGTAGAAAAAAAAAACGATCTGCTCCTTTAATGAAGTCTAGTCTATAAAAGACCTGTTTAAGATTGCATGTATTGATATCTGATGAATGTTTTCATTTTATATTGATGCTATTGGATTGGTCATCATTAAATTGATATATGAATGTATAGTAATTCCTCAGCTTTTTATAGCGTATTTTAACTCTTTTCTTTGTTTCAGTTCATGCTCTCTCCTCTGGGCGTCTACTGGGACTCTGAACGGGGTGTTGAAGAGCTGTCAGTCAGTATTAGAAGGAGGCTCTCCATCTGTCTCCAACCAGGACTACTTTCAGCCTGCTTTCCAGACCACTGTCAGGGTCCTTGATTCTGTACTCTACTTCACTTGTAAGAACACATACATAAGCATCTCTTTTTGTGAACATCTAAGGACAGATGAACATTTAATGTTTTTATGTTTGTCTAGTGAGAAGCCAGAGAGAGGAAGGTCTCCAAAGGCGTGTGTGTGCTCTGCTGTCTCTTCCTTGGGTGTGTGAAAACAAGTCTAACTCAGCTTTTAAAAGTTCAGGATTCCCGTCCTCTCTGTCGGCTTTGGCCCAGAAACTCAGCTGCTGTTATAGTGAGTACTCCGGACGCCTGTCACGTCTCAGTCATCTTTTAGATTTTGATGTGAGGTAACAGTGTCTTCCTGCAAGTTTCTCTTAAATGCAGAAAACGGTTTCAACGGTCACAGCTGTGCTTGTCCTTCCAGCACCTGAAGTCCAGGCGGAGTGTGTGTCACTGCTAGCCTTTCTGCATCACGGTGTGTGTGACACGTGGCGCGTGTGCGTGTTTACAAAGATGCTGCAGAGTCAGGAGGAGGTAGTGAGAGCCGCGGCTGTGAGGGTTTTCCCCATTCTTCTTCACCACCTGGGAAACTCGCACCACAACCTCGTCGGCAACACTTTGCCGTATGTACGATTACTAATACATTTTATTATTATTATTATTATTATTATTGTTATTTAGTCAGCTTTATTGTTGTGCTTCATGGCGCACGCTGGGTACTTTCAGTTCCATGCTGGAGGACAGATCAGAGCAGGTGAAAATGGAGCTTGCCAGGATTGTCGGTCATCTGAGCTGCATCCAATCAGAGCTCTCCGAGTTCAGTGACATCAAATCAGAGTCCGCCGATCTTCAAAAAATCATCTGCCTCCGCTGCAGCCTTTCAACAGAGCATGCTGGGAAACCCGCCCCGTCCCTTAAGGCATCCGTTGTTCGACCCTTCCTCACTTTACTTGGACCACAAGCTCCAAGTAGTGTTAAACAAGGTACTTTTTTTTTTTTTTTAAAGATCAAAAAGACAGATTTACATGTACTGAAGTATTGTTTCAGCCAACTCTGTAAGGGGAGGACTGATTTTAGACCATTTATAAAGAATAACCCCTTTGAAGGTTTTTCATATCAGGACATCATGATAAATAATCTGGTCCTCATCAGGTCTTGGAATTTGGTAAATATAACTTTAGATAAGCAACAAAGCGTGACAAATTATAATAATTTAGCAAACACTCAAACAAGATCCCGAAGGAGGTATGCAGAAAAGTAAATATCCCCAGTTCAGTACTTTGTAGAACCTCTTTCAGTAGCAATGCCAAAGGAACTATTTTATGTCTGATGTTATCAGTCTCTCACATTGTTGTGGCGGAGTTTTGGCCCATTCTTGTTAATATAATTTGGTTAACAGCTCTCTTAGGCCTGATTTAAAACTGTTAACAGTTACGTTGTGTTAACATCTGTCGTGAGTGATTGGATCACAAGTGTCCAGCTTTATGGACAGGTGTCTTACAGGTGTAAGGACAGGCCTATATCAAAGACCACCCGTAAGGCTGAAATCTTCTGTGTCGTTAGAAGCCTGTGTCTTCAAACTGACAGAAGGTTTGTTTATTGAATATTATAACGTCCCAGGGTTCCTAGAGGCTCTGCCTCACCTCTGCCAGCATGTGAGTCTGATTGGAGGAGACAGCGACGCCCGGGCAGTTCTCTGTGCACTCATCGGTCTCATGGAGGACTCAGATCCTGCGGTTAGATTACGCTTCAGCCAATCGGTGCGTTTCCTCCTGAGAGACACCACAAAAAACTCAGAGGAGGAAACTCTGAACGAGGTGAGAAGACTTAAATGGTTGCTATTGATCGATTTAGGACATGCATGTCTTCAGATTAGGATTTGTTCAAATATTTGATGTTTGGGTTTGTTTTTGCGGCCTCAGCTCCTGGTTGGACGTCTTAAGGAGGCATTCAATATTGCCAAAGTAAACAGAGACGACGACCTGCGTAACACTCTCATCCTCACCACTGGAGAGATTGGCAGGTATGCACACCTGTCAACTTTTATTCTATAGACACGCAGAGTTGGTCTGTAACTCTAATTGTGTAACTTTGACATGGTTCCCAGAGCAGTCGAGTTTATTATTTTGATTAATTTTGTCCATTCTTCTACTCCTGCCAGAGCATCTCAGGGTAGTTTGGTGTCCTTCTCTCTGCTGCGTCTGCTCCACTGTCTTCTGTCCAAGTCGTCCTCGGTCTCCATCGCCGCTTACACTCAGATCAGAGCGCTGGCCGCTGCCAAAGGCCTGAAGCTGCAGACGCTCTTCAGTCAGTACAAGAATCCCATATGCCAGGTATAACACCTGTACTGTCAGTTAAAGGAATATTCCAGGGTCAAATCAAACCTGGGGATGTTACTAGATGGTAATCTGTTTTAAAGTTTGCTGGGAACCAAAACGATGTGAATCATAGCAGTGGCTGAAAGGACATTCCTCTACTAACAGTCCTTCGTTATTATACACTTTCTGTAAAGTTAAAACTAACTTGTCTGTCCAAACTACCACTTAAGTGGAAGGACATTTTTGAGTTTTTTCGAAGGCTTTAAGATGGCAGGTTATTCTGATGTGGGTTGCTTGTCTTCTGGGTTAACATTAAATCCATTATGCTGTTAAAATAAGTCAAAACTGCTTTGATTCAGTTTAATGCCAGAATATCCCTTTAAAGGGTACCAAACCAGCTTTATTAAAATAGGTTTATGGATGTTGGGGTTTATTTGTTTTAAAGCATGTAGTCTGCAGTTAATTTTTATCACAGTATTATGGTAAGATATCTGTACCCTACTGTATAAAAATGAGTCCAGAGCTTCTTTTATTTGAGTAAGTAAAGGGCATCAAAGGTTGCTGTGTGGCGTTATCTCAATGTATTTTCCTGTTCTTTTTTTTTGGTTAACAATTAAATTAAATCAGATTGCATAGCTCTTTGAAATTCTGTTTATTGCTGCCAATGTCCTCAATGACCTTAAAATCGTTAATCGTTTATTCTCTTCTGTGAATAGTTTCTGGTGGAGTCACTACATTCGCGCCATGCGTCGGCCCTGAGGAGCACACCAGATCAAGGCAGCGAATCAGCCAATCAGAGAGAGCTGGCTCTGGACATCCTGGCTCAAATTGCGCATGCTTTCGACTTCCCAGACCTCCACCGCTTCCTCACCGTATGCCAGTTCACACATGCTGTGTCACAAAAAGCATTTTAGTTAATGAATTAATTTAATGCTATATTAAAGTCGCGTGTCCTGTTACATTTACTCATACAGCGGACCCTCCAGGTGCTGCTGCCTTACCTGGCAGCTAAGGCGAGCTCTACAGGCTCCGCCCTTATCCGTACTCTGGCGACTGAGTTAAAGGCAAACAGACGAGAGATTCTGATCAACAACTTCAAATACATCTTTAGCCATCTGGTCTGCTCCTGCAACAAAGAAGAGCTGGAGAGAGCCTTTCACTACCTACAGGTGTTTAATGTTTACTGTCGCAACGAGCAGGAGCATATTATACACACACAAAGTTTTATACTTTCTTTTCATTTGTATTGAGATTGGTGAGGAATAATGCTGAGCACCGACACCGGTGTGTCATTTTTCTTCACTTTGTCCCAGAGTGAGACAGAGATTGAACTGGGCTCTCTGCTACGACAAGACTTCCAGGGTCTTCACAATGAACTGCTACTGCGCTTGGGAGAACATTACCAACAGGTCAGCCTGAAACGCTCCTTAAATGCAAGAAATTACCTCAAGCATGAACTAAAACCAGCTGTTGCACTCATGTTTATTTAAATTCTTTTGCAGGTATTCAACGGTTTGGCAATTCTGGCCTCCTTTGCTTCCAACGATGATCCGTACCAGGGTCCCCGAGACATCACCACTCCAGAGCTTATGGTACACAAACAGTATTTTCTGATTTAAATGTTTTTTTTTATTATTAATTATGAACCTTTATAATGAACCTCTTCTTGGCTTCTTTTTCCAGGCTGACTACTTGCAGCCGAAGCTGCTGGGAATTCTCGCTTTCTTTAACATGCAGCTGCTCAGCTCCAGTGCAGGAGAAAAGGACCGCAAGAAACTGGTGAGTGCTGCGCTACTGGAAGGACGAAGCGAACGTTCATCTTAAGTGACAGTTTTAAGTCGTGTTCACAGTTGGATTTAGTCATTCTGCTTCGGTAAAACGAAAAAAGAGCCTCCGTTCTGCGTTCAGGCATTGACGAGTGTGATGGCGCTGATGCGGCTGATGGGCTCCAAACACATCAGCTCTGTCAGAGTGAAGATGATGACGACGCTCCGCACTGGGCTCCGATACAGAGAAGACTTCCCTCTGCTCTGCTGCCAGTCAGTATCTGCTCGCTCACACGTAAAGGACCTAAAGTCACCCGAACCACCTCTCAGTCGTGGCTCCTGTATATTGTCAAAACTGACATGTGACCTTTTCTTTTTAGAGGTTTTTTTTTTTTAAACATACTCGACGAATGATTAATTTTCTTTTACACACAAAAAAGAGACATTTTTAATTAGTTTCATGTATGAACTCATGGTTTTATGTACTTTGCACAGGACATGGGACTGTTTTGTGAGGAGCGTGGAGCCGTCACACCTCGGTCCTCTGCTGAGCCACGTTATTGTTGCTCTGCTTCCCTTGATCCCTCTACAACCCAAAGAAACTGCAGCCATCATCCGATTCCTGATCCTGGACAACGGGTAACGTTCAAAAAGACGAGGGTGCACATATTAAGACTTAAAAATTAAAGCTTTGTGTAGGCACACGTAATAAATAAGAGGTTTAAATGAATAAAGCCAGTGTACCAGGTGGGACTAAACAAATGGTGACCAGGATTCCTGTAGCCCGTGGTATCTCAAAAATTGGAATGTGTCATGATGTGTGTCTAATGAAGATCCTACTGGTAGCATGTAAGAATAAAAATGTAATGAAAAGAATGAATAAATGGTATGATACTGAACATTCATATTTTATCAATTACTGATTGGTGAAATGCAGTGATTTGTATGTTCTGTGTATATTCTGTATCAATGTGGGTTCAACACAGGGAAGAAGTCAGCGACTACCTTCATGAGATTTACTTTCTGCCAGACCATCCAGAGCTTAAGGACATTCACACAGTTCTGCAAAACAATAAAAAGGTCTGTAAGTAGGGTCACGGCGAGGATAATGAAAAAGCTGCTGTTTGAAGAGTACCAAAGGTTTATTTTTGCCCCCACAGCTGACGGCCAGTAGCAGTGACCTGGCTGCAGCGCTGCAGCTCTCCATGAGGGCAGTTCAGCACGAGAACGTTGACGTCAAGATCCATGCGCTGACCAGCCTCAGGGACATGATGCACACCAACCAGGTACGCAAGCACTCGTACAAAGGGGAGATACTCCACGCTTGGAGGTTTGTGGCATCGTTTTCATGTTCTTTTGTGTGTGTGTGTGTGTGTGTGTGTGTGTGTGTGTGTGTGTATTGGGGACTGCAGGACAGGCTGCTGCGGCAGGTTTGTGCGAGTGAGGCGGTGGAGCCGGTCATCTCCAACCTGGTGTCAGTGCTTCTGAAGGGCTGCCAGGACTCGTCTCCGGAGGCCCGGCTCCTGTGCGGAGAGTGTCTGGGCGAGCTGGGTGCTGTGGATCCTGGACGTCTGGACCTGTCACACACACAAACCAACGGGGACCACAATACATTTGTGGTAAGAAGCGCTTGAATGCCCAAATTATGAGTTATAAACGTAACAAGAGTATACTGATCTGTTTAATTAGCAAGTGTTTTGGCTTTTTTATATTACAATTTTTCAGAATTACCTGAAATTATGTTTAAGTTTTGGAGGAGCTTGGTATAATTCCAGTTTCAGGCAAAGCCAAGGAACTGGTTTTACTTTGCATCCAGTTTGTGGCATGTAGGCTTTGAAATAATGATTATTTTTTAACTCATTTGTAACTCAAATGCATGCTTTCCTTTGGTCTTTTCTCTTGTTTAACATAATTATCACAATTTTGTGTTGTAACATTTGTGTTTAAGCAAATATATCTAAAAATGGTTTATTTAACTGTGCATATTTTATTAATTGAGATATATTTAGCCATTTTCAAGCAAAAAGCCCTATTGTTTAATTTTAGAAATGAATACGGGAGAGGCTCACTGTGCATCACAGGGAAATCCAGATGTAAAAACAGCGTTTTTATTTCTTGGTGACAGAGTGGAGTAGATGATCCTAACTTTGCGTATGATTTGCTGACCGAGCTGACCAGAACATTTCTGGCTTATGCTGATGATGTGCGTGCCCAGGACTCGGCTGCTTATGCAATTCAGGTATATATGCCACACATGAGGACAAACTGGCTTTGACAACTTATCCCTATCACTTTTTTTTGTCTTAGCTTTATGACTGGTTGTAACATGAGTTTGTGTGTTCTTTCTTGTTTTCATATGTTTTGTAGGAACTTCTCTCCATATTTGAGTGCCGTGAGGGAAGAACTGACTCCTCAGGCCGCCGTTTGTGGAGGAGATTCCCAGAACACGTGCAAGAAATACTGGAGCCTCACCTCAACAGCAGGTGATGAGTTCATGCCTCTTTTTGCCGACATCCTGCATATAGACACACATCCGTCCCACAGAACTCCAGTCTTACAGTCCCCACCTTCCTTTTTTAACTATCTATCATTCCTTTCATTTTGCCATCTGTCCCTGCGTCTTACCTGCAGATATAAGAGCAGCCAGAAGGATGCGAACCGGTCCAAACTGAAGAAGCCAGTTTACCTCAGCAACAGAGGCAGCAAGTTTTCTGATTGGTCAGCCACTTGGGCCGGGTACCTCATCAGCAAGGTGAACTGATCTCATTTACAAAGCCTGCCTGCATCCACGTTAATGCGTAGGTTTAATTTTAAATGTGAAACTGTTGTTGCCGTCACACACTTGTTAATCCGCACCAATCCAGCAAATTCAGCACTTCAAAGCTACATTGTGAATACCAGTATGTAAATGCAGCTGTTGTGATCTGATGGTGATGGAGAAAACGTGGGATTAATGATTTAGTTGCACCGATTCCGCTCATAATTTGCTCTCCTGATTCACCTATATGGACTAGTATGGACGTACCCTCAAACAAGACTCCTTATAATTGACATTAATTTATGTTTTTGTTTTCTTTGTGCTTCAGGTGAGACATGAGCTGGCCAGCAAAGTGTTCAAATGTTGTAGCTTCATCATCAAACATGACTATAAAGTCACAATCTACCTGCTGCCTCATATCCTGCTGTACATGCTGCTGGGCTGCACGTCTGCAGAGCAACAGGAGGTGAGGAAATGCCTCTGATACTTCGAATTGGAAAAATAAAATAAATACACAATTCTGTTTTTATCTTAATCTTGATATTTGGGTATTTTTACTTTCACTTTTTTAGGTAACAGAGGAAATGATGGCTGTGCTGACGGAGGGCGACGGGCAAGGAGGTGGTGGTGTCCAGGAGGCGGCCTCCAGCCTGTCACAGCTCAGCACTCAGACCGTGTTCAGCATGCTGTCACATCTAACGCAGTGGAGCCGCCACATCCTCTACTCCAAACCCAAAGTCAGCGGTAGGAAAGGCTTTATTCTTCACACTCGCAGTGTGTGCGCGGGGGTTCAAAGCTACGACTTCGGTTTACCGAGGTTTTTTGTGATTGCAGAGACTGGGGATTATCAGCGTGTGGTGGCCTTCCTGAAGGGAATCCCACAGGACGTTCTGGCCAGAGCTTCTCTGCGATCCAAAGCCTACACTCGTGCCCTCATGCACTTTGAAGCTTTCATCCTTGAAAATAAAGAAAATATACAGGACCATCTCACGTTCTTGCAGGTTGGACTCGGAGCTCCGAACGCACATCAAAACTGTGACCAAAGGGAAAATACAAATATCTGCGTTATGATGGTCGTTGCAGACGCTGTACGCTGCGATGCATGAGCCTGATGGGGTGAGGGGGGTCAACGCTTTGAGGAGGGAGGAGCCTTCATTGCAAGAGCAGATACTTGAGCACGAGAGCATCGGCCTGCTCCGAGATGCAACGGCCTGCTACGATAGAGCCATACAGTTGGAGTCAGACCAGGTATGTACGCACATATACTTCCTCTGCTGTCTTATACCTTCACTTTTTACTCCCTGCTTAATTAAAAATGCAAACTGATAAACTATTTTCAAACCTATTTCCAGATCGGTCACTATCACGGAGTGATGACGTCTATGCTTGGGTTGGGACAGCTGTCCACAGTCATGACGCAGGTCAATGGGGTATTGGCCAACAAGTGAGGCACATGCACGTACGAGCTCATCATTTTAAACATCAGTGAGGAATTTACGTTCAACACACCTCATTTTTATGTGTTTAGGCCCCAGTGGAAGTCAGAGCTGAACACTTACAGAGTAGAGGCAGCTTGGAAGCTTGGAAAATGGGATCTGCTGGACGATTATTTGAGTTCAAGTAAGGACAGGGAGTCGGGAGGACATCAAAACTCACCTATATAAAAACTCAGTGAGTAAGATTTGCTTTTCTCTTGCATCTCCAGACCAGCAGTCCAGCACTTGGGGCGTGCGACTTGGCCAGATGCTGCTGTCAGCGAAGAAGCAGGATGCTGAAGCTTTCTATGAGAAGCTGAAGCTGGTGAGGAAGGAGCAAGTTGTCCCTCTGTCTGCCGCCAGCTACGAGTGCGGGACCTACCAGAGAGGATACGAGTATATCGTCAGGTTTGAGGCTGGAATTGATTATTTTTTCTCCGTTTTCGGTCATTTGTAAGTAAAAAAAATATATATATATATAACGGTTAATCTTTGTTTTTAGGCTCCACATGCTCAGCGAGTTGGAGCACACTTTTAATGAGCTGCAGAAGCACAGAGAGGGCTCCACCCCAAGTCTCACCCGGCTGCCTCCTCATTGGTCGGACCGGCTGGAGATGACCCAGAACTCCTTCAGGGCCAAGGAGCCAATCCTGGCTCTCCGGCGGGCCCTGCTCAGCCTGGGATCACAGTAAGAAAGTGGATACATCTGCAGGAACAAGCACACTGATGCATCTATTATTTGTATTAAGATTTGAGTATTAGGACTCGTACCAAGGACTTCAAAAACACAAATAAAATGTTCGATCTTCACTTCAATCTTCGCTCTCGGCAGATGTCTAAATAAAATAAATGTATACCCTTTTTATAATCTAACTAGCTGGTCACTATGAGACTTGTTTATTGCCAAAAACTACTTTTACTTGATTAAACCAGCTGTTTGTTTTTCTAGAGCTTTAAATGGTTTAAAGGTTAAAATACATTTCAGATTTGAAGTCTTGTGTTGGGAATGATTCTGTCTCTTAAACTAAGTAAAATGGATCTTCTTTCGGCGTCAGTAGAGTCTATTTTGAACTTGTCAGCGCTGATGTTGTCGGTTAGCGTTTGTGAGCAGTCCCCATCTCGCTCTTGATCTGCAGACCTGTCCGTCAGGAGCTGGTAGGAGAGTGTTGGCTACAGAGCGCCAGAGTGGCCAGAAAGGCCGGACATCACCAGACCGCCTTCAATGCTCTTCTCAACGCAGATAATACCCATCTGGCTGAGCTGGTCACTGAGAAGGCCAAGTGGCTCCGGTCCAAGGTGACCTGTACATTAATCAGCAGATTTATTTATGTAGTCTTAAACTTATGGTTCTTTTTGCATTACTTTTTTTTTTTTTTTTTTAACTAGTAGACGTCATAAACAACCCTTTAAGTGTGCTCATTCGAGTTGACTTTTTGCTTAAATTCAAAGAAAAATGTACAAAGGCGCACACTTTTATAAACTTCTGTTTTGGTCTGTAACCAGGGGGATGTGCACCAGGCCCTGATTGTACTACAGAAGGGCGTGGCCCAATGTTTCCCCGATGATCAGCCCCTGACTGACCCTCGCAGCCAGCAGACTAAAGGCAGAGCCATGCTGCTGGTGGGGCGGTTCATGGAGGAGACGGCCAACTTTGAGTCTAACGCCATCATGAAAGCGTACAAGGTACCGGCCTTTACAAGCTACCTTAATATTCCTTAAGGTTTCCATGTTATAGTGAGGCAGTTATAAAAATTGGGCTCAAGTATACCTTTTATATTAGACTTAATAACATTTGTACCTTTTAAACGCTCTAATTCTCCTGCATAAGTTTAAATTTAAGAGAATAACTAAAAAGCCAGTCCCTTAATCACTTCTCAAATGTTTTGCTCCTTCTTTTCAGGACGTAACCAACCTCTTACCTGAGTGGGAGGATGGGAACTTCTACTTAGCCAAGTACTATGATAAAGTGATGCCAATGGTGACCGATAACAAACTGGAGAAACAGGGGAACCTCATCCGATACATCGTCACTTACTTTGGAAAGTACGTCATCGTTCTTTCTGATTACATCTAGACATCGTTTGAAGCTTTGCTTGAAGATGAATAGATGCTTTAGTGACTTACAATTGACTCATTAGTTTCCTAATTTATTCTCAGGGCTTTGCAGTTTGGAAACCAGTACATCTACCAGGCCATGCCTCGCATGCTGTCGCTTTGGTTGGACTTTGGAGCCAAAGTCTGTGAATGTGAGAAGGGTGAGTGGCCAAAGGGACCCAAAGGCCTCCAGTAAACATCTTTTCACTGACTAATGTCACATGAAATTAGGAGTACCGCATGTGTCCTCTATGTCCCCTCCTCCGCAGCGGGCCGAGCGGACAGACAGATGCGACAGGAGCTCAGTAAAATCAACGCGGTCGTCGGCGAGCACTGCGCCAACTTGGCGCCGTACCAGTTCCTCACCGCCTTCTCCCAGCTCATCTCCAGGGTGTGTCATTCTAGCGATGAGGTTTTCACAGTCCTCATGACCATTGTGGCCAAAGTGTTCCTCGCATACCCCCAGCAGGCCATGTGGCTGATGACTGCCGTCTCCAAGGTCGGTGTTTGTACGAGTGTGTTTGCGAGTCATTTAAGAACTCATAAAGCCTTTCAACCATCATAGTTACAATATTGCGCTAAGCTTCTACTCATACGGTGCTTCTTTATTTTCATCACTTTTATAGACATCAATCCCTTGCCGGATTGCATACAATTATTATAAAATTACTTAAAAAAAAAAAAAAAAGCACCAAACTCTCATGTACATTCTTGTCTGTTTTTCAGTCGTCTTACCCGATGCGTATGAACCGCTGCAATCAGATCCTTAAGAAAGCCATCAGCCTGAAGCAGTCCCTGGAAAAGTTTATTGGAGATGCCAACAGACTGACGGACAAGCTGCTGGAGCTTTGCAACAAGCCGGTACACAAACACGCACACTATTAAACGGTACAGACAGACATCTGAAAATAAAAAACTATAATGTTATAACAAAAGAAAGCTGTTTCTGAACGTGTCTTCCAGGTGGACGGTAACAGCACCATCCTCACCATGAGCGTTCACTTCAAGCAGCTGAAGCGTCTGGTAGAGGAGCCGACCTTCAGCCAGATCCTGATCCCCCTGCAGTCCGTCCTCATCCCGACGCTGCCCTCAACCGGGGGGGCGAACACGCACCACGATGCCTTCCCCGGACACTGGGCGTACCTGGATGGCTTTGAAGACTGTGTAAGACAAAGAGGGGTTGGGTGTCGTCGGTCATCTCTGTGGTATTTTTGTCATTCAGGAAGAGTTGAATCTCACCAGGAAATCACCTTGAAATAGTAACAGGGTCTTTTGTGCAAACACGTGTTTTGTTTTTTACGACATTACCGGGACCAGACCAGACAGGACACCGGTTTATGTGGATATCCTGTAAATGCCCCCATGAGTTGAAAGTAATATTTAATGGCTAAAACTTGATTTTAAAGGTATAATCAAAAGGTTTAATGTTAAATTGAACTTATTGAGTCAAACTTGTGTGTGTGTGTGTGTGTGTGTGTGTGTGTGTGTGTGTGTGTGTGTGTGTGTGTGTGTGTGTGTGTGTGTGTGTGTGTGTGTGTGTGTGTGTGTGTGTGTGTAGGTGGAGATTCTGGCATCCCTACAGAAGCCTAAGAAGATAAGCCTGAAGGGCTCCGATGGCCGGAGCTACACCATGATGTGCAAACCTAAAGATGACATGAGGAAAGACTGCAGACTCATGGAGTTCAACTGCCTCATCAACAAGGTGAGCGGAGTATCTGACTCGGTTATGAACACTGTGTTAATGGCTCACTACATGTTTATAAGCTCAGTCTTAGTTTGGTTATGATAAGTTTTTGTTGTGATTTTGCCCTGATTTCTGTCTGTGAGCGTAGTGCCTGCGTAAAGACGCGGAGTCGAGGCGGAGGGAGCTACATATCCGCACATATGCTGTGATTCCCCTCAATGAGGAGTGCGGCATCATTGAATGGGTCAACAACACGGCTGGACTGCGGCACATCCTTACCAAGCTGTACAAAGAGAGAGGTATCTTCACCTATGAATAGAAGTGGACGTAAACTGTTAAATGTGGTGAAATAGATGAATGGTTAATATCTGTGTTTTGTTTTTGTTTGATTTGAAGGTGTCTACCTGTCAGGGAAAGAGCTGAGGAAGCTTATTCTACCGAAGACGGCTCCTCTTGAGGAGAAACTACGAATCCACAAGGAGGTGCTGTGCTCTCGGCATCCCCCTGTCTTCTACGAGTGGTTCCTCCAAACATTCCCCGACCCAACTTCATGGTATGCTGCGGTTCTACAATGAGTACATGAACTTGGTTGTATTTTTACAAGCTGTATCAGAGAGCAAACTTTAATGTGAACATTAATTAAGATGCTTCCAGACGACGTTTCATTTCCATTTTTGTCTAGTTGTTTGTTTATTTGCGTGCGTTTGATCACAGGTACAGCAGTCGCTCTGCGTACTGCCGCTCCACTGCTGTGATGTCCATGGTCGGGTACATCCTGGGTCTGGGAGATCGCCACGGAGAAAACATCCTGTTTGACTCTTTCACTGGGGAATGTGTTCATGTTGACTTTAACTGTCTCTTCAACAAGGTCAGGCTTTGCCTCGGATTAACATATGTAGAATTTATGGGAGAATATAATGTATTGTTTGCACAGACATCATAAAATTAACTTTTAGGTTTGGTTCTCAGGCGTTACTTTTGTATTTACCTTATTTCCTTTATTTCTCCGATGCTATTCTCTTTTTCTCCACTAGGGAGAGACATTTGACGTGCCTGAGGTGGTTCCTTTCCGACTGACCCAAAACATGGTCCATGCCATGGGGCCCATGGGTACTGAGGGTCTGTTTAGACAGGCCTGCGAGGTCACACTAAGACTAATGAGAGACCAAAGAGAGTCACTTATGAGGTACACTCAAAAATAATCACAGTTATGAAAATAAAACTGTAATGTTTGACATGTCTTCAAACATAATTAAAGCGTGTCGTCAAAATTTTCAACAGTTTCTGTTTTTCCCTTAAAAGCGTGCTTAAGACCTTCCTTCATGACCCTCTGGTTGAGTGGAGTAAACAGGCCAAAGGTCTGTCAAAAACCCAGGCCAACGAGACAGGGGAGATAGTCAATGAAAAGGTGTGTACTTTTTTGGATAATGTCTGTCAAACTCTGTCAAAGCGTGACCCAAATGTCACTTATATGCGTCATGTATTCACTTATCTTTACTTCTTTGTATTCATCTCTGCCAGGCTAAAACGCATGTGTGTGAAATCGAGCAGCGTCTGCAGGGAGTGATAAAGAGTCGAAATAAGGTGCTGGGTCTTCCTCTGTCCATTGAGGGGCACGTACACTACCTCATCCAAGAAGCCACAGATGACAAGCTCCTCTGTCAGATGTATTTGGGCTGGGGCCCATATCTGTAGAAGCACACCTACAGGGGAACCCACTTATTCAAAGGCCATCTGGACCCCAACTCTTCATGCACTTTTCACCATCTGGTGTAAAAATCTTGCTAATATTCGTTCTGAAGTTCCCACTATTTTCTTGAAGTTGCCTATTTTCTGGAATACGTTTTCTGTTGATACGGGTAGTTTTTGTGTACATGATATTGTAATAAAAGATTTGTTTTATTAATTTGATTTTCTGGTGAAATGTTTCTTAGTGTTTTATTTAATCTTTTAACCCTTCTTAGATCCACAGAAGCGGAAGTACTCCCTGCTGTCAGCTGATTGATTTAATCCTCTGCCTTTCAGGGGTTTTTTTTCTACTCAGACTCTTAAGATCCAATCAGCTAACTTTTTTTTTTAGCTTGTTTGTTTTTGTTTATTTAAGCATCTCAAAGTAGGCTGGGTTGGGTACTAGTTTGTAGGAGGCATCATGTAAGATTATCTTTAGTTTGCAATATTTTTGTTTTGCAGTCATGGGTTTGGACACTCAAAGCTTCACTGTATTTTTGTTAATTGTTCTCCTTTTTGTCAATAGTGGCTGTTTTGGCAACTTGCTTTGGCATAGAACTCTTAATTGGTAGTTTCAGAACAAAATGAGTTGAGAGAAACCTGTTCGGTGGAAACTTATTGGAGATGTTTTTATCATTTTATTTTTTTTGGAGATGAGTGACTTCTGTGGTGTGTAACAAAGACGCTGCTATTCTTACAATCGTAACCACCTCATGTTTGTTGGATGTTTTATTCCAACGTATTTACGTGCGTTAATTTTTGAGAAGTGTATAATTATATAGCTTTGGCTTTTATTTTGAAAACCACGAACGGGAAGTTATTGTTAAATCTTTTATGTCGATATAATTTCTACGCTCTTTAATATGAATATAAACAATTTTAACACTTTTGAATGTCCATATTCCATCGTGACACATTTTTGAACCAAACCAAACCATTTTTTTTTTATCTAAAAAACGCTACAGTGGTTAGCAGATTAAAATCCTACAGCATTAGGCGACAAGTTGCCACCGTCTCAGCTGGGATCTCTTCACTCTCGAAGGCTGTGAGCTAAATACTAGTTTAAAGGATTATATACAAACTACCAAATACACGGAATTTTCGTGACCGGATGATGATGACATGAACACACGCATGTGCTGATTGAACGTCGGGTCCGTGGTAACGGCCGTCCGTAGTAACGGTCGTCCGTAGTAACGGTCGTCCATGGTAACGGTCGTCCGTGGTAGCGGTCGTCCATAGTAACCGTCGTCCGTGGTACCGGTCGTCCATAGTAACGTTCGGTCGTGGTATCGGTCGTCAATAGTAACGGTCGTCCGTGGTACCGGTCGGCGGTCAGCAGGTCAAGTATATGCCGAGGTCACAAAGCTTCTGCTGCTGTTGATGTCGGTTACTTGGTTGCTTGTAGCTGAGTTAGCGCCGTCCTGCTGGACGACAGCGTCCGGCTGGTCCTCCTGCGGTGTTCGACCTTCAGGACGCCGTCATGGATCTGACGCAGTTGGCAGTGGATGCCGGTCAGTTCATCAACCGTGCTGTACAGGTAAAACAAAATGTATTAATAAAGCTTTAGCTTTCGATCACCTGTAGGTGACTTTGATGAAATATGAAGCTCAAATTCAACATAGTGGGTTTTTGTTTCGTCCCAGTACACGGGAGAAAGTCTTGGCCAGTCTGAGAAGACCGAGTTTGAGCCCGGACTAGAGGAGCTCCTAACCCGGGCGGACGCCACCAAGACCTGGACGGACCAGATCATCTCCCAAACGGAGGTTTTACTGCAGCCTAGTCCAGGTAGTCATTTCTGAATGTGTTACTCCGTGTTCCAAGAGGTACTTCAAATGTAAATAATTAGATTGAAAATAATTAATAGAATTAGTCTCTCTGGAATAAATTAGCTAGACAAATATCTTAACTGATGAGTAAATGGTTACTATACACTGACTCCATCATATTTATAAAAAGATAGAGGGGAAAGTGGGGAAAAGGTATTCAAAGTAAACTACAGATTTTATTTTAGCCTTTATTTATTTAGCCTGTTACCTGTAGGTTTTTTAAGAGCCTCAGTCTCCATGGACTGGGCGGTGCCATGTGCACTTCTTATTTCTGGACATGTGGGTCAGCAGTGATTGATTTGCATTTAGCGCCAGGTCCCAGAGGGCAGTGCCAGAGCTACAAATGTTCGTAGTTGTCTAAAGGCTTTAACCTGTAAATTTGAGTGTTAGTGCTTGGTTTCCATCAAACAGCAGAGTACAGTACGAAATTATTTGTGTTTCCATCATAAAAGTTGTGAATCAGAGCTAGAAACAATGCAGCCAGTTGATTTGTCAACAAAGGTCTGTTCCACGTGATATGGAAAAAAACACAAAATGTACCAACGTGAAGACCTTTCTCAAGTAAAGCCAGATGTTGTCCTTTTGTAACTGAGCTGCCTTCTCCCTCCAGGGGCTGTTGCGTAGCCGTGGTGGACGCAGCCACCCGCCTAACACACCAGGCACAACACAATGTTAGAAATTTCAAGCAAGTTGTAATAATTTTTTGAAAGCTGAAACAGAATGGATTATGTGTGTAGAGAATAGAGCACCACTTAAAACATTACAATCAAGGTGACACAGTTTTGGATGATAATTACACCTCCACGTGTCTGGACCAAAAATAGAAAACTTATATTGTAATGAGGAAATTCTTTGCCTTACTCTGAAGCATTATTTGATCATTATTATTTAACGATGAAGTAATCAAGCTTCATTTTTTCAGCAGCATCTGGCTCCTACTTACCCTCTTAGTTTTTCTTTACTTTTGTTCAGTTAATAATAACCTAGTGTATTATGATGTGAAGGCTTTCACTCGAGGTTTTCTTATGTCCTGGCATCCTTAAATAAGTGTCACTTTTAGCTGTGTTTCTAGGTCATGTCTTGTTCTGTCCATGCATGACTTTGAGTCTTCCTGCAAAATCACTTTTTGTGCACCTTTGGCATACTTTTAAAGGATTATGGCCCATAAGGTCCTATCCTATAAATTTTCACTTTTCAATGTTGAGCTAATAGAATACACTTTTAGGTGAAGCTTGAGCTTTCCATCTGACCCCTGATTAACAGGAGCTCGTTTGGAGGACCGTCTGTACGAGCGTCTAGAGTGGAGTGTCCCACCTCGGCCTTGTGCACTTGAGTTACTGGGAGAGGAGATGACCCTGGCTGGACTGGAGATGGGATCTAACGTACCCTATGGTGAGTCTGCACGCCTACAACTTCCTAAGTTTTGCCTTTTATCTGGATACGATCAAATATTGTCACCACTGTTGTGTTTGTGTTCAGGTACGGCACTGATAAAGTGTGGAGAGGCCCAGAAGCAGCTAGGAGAGGCAGAGAAGAGGTTTGTCCAAAGTACCAACATTCACTTTCTCACTCCTCTGAGGAGTTTCTCTGAGGGGGAGTACAGAGCCATACAGGTGAAGCCCACGTGTGTCACATCTTTATCAGCCAGGGATGCTTTACTGTGAATGAACTGCTGTTGTTGTAAACATACCTGTTTGTAGAATGAACGTAAACTATTGGTGAACAAGCGTTTGGACTTGGACATCGCTAAGAGCAGGCTGAGGAAAGCCCACGAGGCTGACAGAGAGTCCAGAGTGAGTGACAATACTTGTGCTGTTGGGTTGATGATCAAAGCAAAATTGTGCCAAAAGCTTTTGCCACAAATGTACTGTTTTCATCCGACTTTCATTTTTTCTCCCGTGGTTTTGTCAGAACCTGAATGCAAACCCCCTGCAAGACGACTACGTGTCTCACGTCTCCTACATGTTCAGCTTCCTGCGTGTTAAATGGCTTCAGGTCAGTGGTTGTTTACATAAAAGCTGACGCCTCTCTGGGTTCTGGAAAAGTCATTTCTCTCTTTCCTCCCAACAGATATGGGCTCAGGAAATCTCACAGGTAAGTGCATGTTTATCTTTGAGGGAAGCAGCTTCCCAAATACACATCACACTGCGTCTCAGACAGTTCTGCTTACTAGTTTGATGTTTTTCCGCCGAATAATCTCTCAAGATCCAGCCAGATTGGTTTAAAAAAACAAAACTGGAAGCATATTATCAATACAAATATTTAGGTATAATGGCAACAGTGTAGCAGTTATTCACAGTTTTTTCAATTAGCTGGTGAACTGTCGCAGGCTTTAACAGTTAGAGTAGTTCCACAGTCGTGCATGATGAGGAACGGTGATGATGGGATTTCCTATAAAATACTTTTAGTGCATAACATATGAACTAATAAAGAGTGTGTGCATGTGTGCATGTAGGCAGAGATGGAGCTGAGGATCTGTCAGAGTCTTTTCGACCGCCAGTCAGAAGTTACACGTCGGGTTCTGGACGGAATCAGCGACACTCACGTATGTGCACACAGTGAGCACATGCACACAAATGAGCACGTACACGCTGTCAAAAACAGAAAACTTGTGGCCGATTCAGTGCTGTATTTTCTCTGATGGTCTGCAAGCGTGTTTGAAAGCCAAACTCCGCTACGATGTTTTACAGAGCTTTCTGTCTTTCTCAGATCGGCCACATGCGGAGCCTGATTGATTTTGTGGACGATCAGGCTTCTTATTTTGCTCAGTGTAATCAACATGCTCAGGAACTTCGGAGGCAACTCGCCAGGTCTGTTTAGTCTCATTCACAGTTTCAAATAACTAATTTTATGCATTTATAACATTCCCAGTAATATTGTTGCTGCCTTGTGTGTGTAGGGCTTTTTTGTAGACTGCAAAAAGAAGGAATGCCCGTGTCACCGGCAGTGTTAGAATACCTGAGTTACACCCATCGATGCCTTAAAGAAACTTGAATCACTATACTGCATGAATGGCACAAAAACAATGGAAAACATGTCTAAAATGAAGAAGAGCTGATGCACATTTGACTACCAGCAAATTCATCAGGAAGTCGGGTTTGTCATTTTGAGCCTTGTGACTTCCATTTTTATATAGCATGTAGAAGATAAGTGAATTAGCATCTCCCATTTACAATAGTTGTCACTGCAATGTTGTTGTGAGTATTTCATGAAACAAAACGCTCCTGGTCTGCAGTGTGAGCCTTTTAAATACTCCTTTGACTGACAACAGCAGGTAAATAGGATGTTTTGCCACTCAGAGGGTCTCTTGATGGACGTAGGTGCATTCCCTCTGTTCATGCATTTGAGTTTACCAGTTTATTCATCTGTATAACAATAATGTTACATGTTAATATGGAAAACGTACAGACTGTTTTATGATTTGGATATTTATATATTTATTTATATTTTGTGATTTTTGTTTATTCAGCATTCCCGCCGTCCTCTGCTCCAACAACTGGCAATCAGCTCTTAATGCAGTTAATCAGCCATCATCAAGCAGCCACGTAGCTAATCAGCCCGTTAGGTTAGATCAGATCACTCAGATCACAGCGCCCAAAGATGTCCACCGACTCCCAGACTTTGACCAGGACTCGTGGACTGTAAATTCACTACCCAAAACTGTAAAAGATTCCTCTCTAACTACACTGCCATCTGACTCCGCAAACAACAACAATAACAACAACACCTTGTCCGCTCCTTGCCTGGCGAACCGGCCCGGTTCAGCAGTTAACAGCCAGTCATCTGCAGACCTTGTCTTTACATCAAACCAAGCAGGTGAGCTGCAAGATCCCAGCAGGACCTGCAGCATCCCAACTAACAGCCTGGCTGCTTCTGCAGCAGATTCTCTCTCGACCGTCGATGCAGCTGCTTCGGTGAACACGGCAACAGCAGCATCACCACATTCTCAATCCAGTGCAACCTCTAGTGGGGCTGCTGAGAACCGGACACCAGTTGGTGCAGCTTCTGATTCACAAGCAACCAGTGAAACTCGCAGAGAGGATGTTCAGGAGTAAATACGAGTGTCTAGTCGCGGGACGTGGCACCAGGATAAAGCACGTCAGCTGGTTCTGACATCACCTGGAGCTTCAGCTGAGGTTGTCCTTCACATTAATACAGTAACATTCCTTATGGCAGAGTCATTCATTTAATCCCTTAAAGATGATCGTGTGAAGTTGTAAAAGTACTTATTTTTCTAAATGTGATTTAGTGCCACAGAAATGTTAAAATTTAGTCATATTTATGTATTATTCATGTTAAATGATCCTGATGACTAAGTATGAATCCTCACTTGTGGTAGCAGATGTTTTAGTTCCCAGTTTCAGGCTTGAAGCCGAATCCGACTGTTACGTATTTAAAGAGTAAAGTTGACCTCAGTCATTGTTAGTCAAACTTAATCTTCATTTTTACATTTAACTAAATGACTGAAGATATTAAACTGTGCCAAGTGTAAAAGACTATATGTGTGTGTTTAACTGTTGATTTTACAAGTTTACACAAACCTGCGACACCTTTAAAAAAGTGTGTGTGTAAGATTTTGACTGGTGTTTTTAGAAAGTGAGGTCATTTTCCATACGGAACAATCCCGGGAACCGAAGCGGTACAGCACATCCGTTTGAACAGGACTTTTACGTTTCCTCACGTATAAACTAAAATCACTTGTATTTATTTATCTACTAATGTTTTTGCCAGTTTTAAGCCCCCACTGAGGTGAAATGCGTGACGAAGGTCCCTGGACTGGACCACCGTTGGAAACAAACTACCGTGACCAAACTGATGTAATCATCCACCCACCAGTCACATGTCCGTCCCCCACCCACGTATCATATAGAGTCAATTACACTCATGTTTGAGTCACATGTGCCAGGTTGGAGTTCTCTCTTAATATGCAAACAGTGATGTCATACCTCAAATCAAATCAATCTTTGTTTCCCAGCGAGGGCATTCATGTCGTTCCCTCGTTTAAATCAGCTGTGCACTACGCAGGTTAAACCTCAGATATACAGTTGCACAGATATTTTCAAGTTATGGTTTTGATCGTCTAAAGATCTTTTTTTTTTTCTTAACATCTCCAAAAAGAGCATCCACTTTTCAAAACTTGTTGTTAACCACATGGCAAAAGGCTTGCAAACAATTCCAAAACCCCATGAATAAAGTATGCTTTTCTCCTGTATTTTGATCCCACTTCATCTCGTCCCTGTTGACCGCCGTCCAAACAGATTACATCGCTTAGATGCAGTCTGTGCGGTATTGATCTGCCATCAGTCTGGAGGCCCTTGGCTCAATAACCCTGTAAACACTTACATCACACCACTAGAGGAGCTGTATTTTTTTTAAGCTGTGCGGATGTGCAGCCGGCACTTACAGACAGATTAAATACTGCTTCTTTTCCTCCCATGAGTCATAAAACAAGAATAGATTCTCATCAATCTGTCCACAGTTGCTCATCTGTGTTCTTCCTCAACACTGAAACAAGAAGTCCCTGTCACATGTCCAACTTGTTTTTTCTTTAATAGTTTCAGTGTCAATCAACAGATAACAGGCTGTGTCACACAGCATCATCCAGAAAGGGAGGGAAACCAACATTCAGACGCTGATAGAGTCTTTTTCTACCAGATAACCACAGAAAAATAGTAGGCGTACGATAGAAAGATTCAGATATGCTTTTTTTCATAAAGTAATTTGGCATTTAGTAATTATGTTCCTAATGAAGCACACTTTGGAACTGATGGAAACTTTGCTCAATTTAGTTGACTTTAATGGTGGGACACCAAAATCACCAATCATCCAGAGGGGGATACAGCTGTGCATAACAAATATGCAATCCATCCAGATGTTTTCAGTCACTCAAAACCTCCCTGCAGTGGTGTAATAAGATACGTCTGGGACAACCAGTGTCAAAGATAGTGTCAATCATTACGTAAACGATGATTGACAAGGTGATAAAAACCTGGTTTTCAGCTATGTATTATTTGTTTAATGTCTTCTATTAGAGAGTTAATTCGTTACAGTGCCTGTCATGTAACTATCCATTTTTTTTCTGTGTTCGTAATAAAATGATTATTTATCCCAGTTGCAGTGACAATAAGAGACATTTTGAGAATATTTGAGAAACCCCATCATCTGCATAATAAGTACTGTGAACTTCACAAGCACAGCTGCTTTAGAGGCAGAATTAAAGTGGGCCTTGCACAAAACCTTGAGGTATTCCATGAAGAACATAAATCCAGTTTAAACTTAAACTGGCAAAGTGAATCCTAACTAGGAGATAATTGCTAAAACAAACCACTTCTGGGACTCTCCTGGGGCTGCCCTCTCTTCATTCAGATCAAGGGAGTAATGTTTTTTGTTTAAATCTAGGAGGAGATAAACATAATAAAATATCCAGACATTGTCAGTCAACTCAATGAAAATATCTATTTCCGTGACCCCTGTTCAACAGTGCCTGTCTTATTTTAAAAGCTACCACAATCATCAGTTAATTGTCCTTTCAACATGATTAACCAATACTGAAGTTCTTCTTTCACTACAGTTTGCTGCATTTTAAAATGATCTTAAAAAGATATTATTATTGTCAAACACTCCACTCCCTTCCCATCCTGCATGCTGTGGATAAATACCATAACAGTCTCACAAACTGGCCCGTCTTTGTCATGTTAACATGTGGTTTGCTGAAAAAACAGGGTCCTGTTGCTGTTTTTGGTCTGTTGCTTTCAGCCAATGGGATTTCCTCTGACAACACCCATCGTCCCACTTTCCCTTGTGTCCTGGGTTTTGTCTCTATGAGCTAATTGACTGATTCTGTCCTCGTCTCTTTCCCCACAACTACAAAAGTCATGAAGACCTGTCCTTAAACACAACGTCCATCATCTTCTCTTTCCTGGCAATCCTTTCCATCTCCTTTAACTTGTCGATCGTGTTTTTCATCTTCTCCCTCACTACCAGCTGGCAGTGTTTGGCACTCTGGGAGCAGTGTGCAGGTGGTGGTGATGAACAGAGTCTGGCACCTGCCTGTAAATGTGATGGCCTGATAGAAAGCTGACCTATGAAAGAAAAAAAGGAGATATAACTCAGATGGACATTGATAAGTACGTATAGGAAAAATAGCTGGTGTAAAAACACCATGCAGGTGACTGCATGTTCCATCATACTGGTTTATTGCTTTTGCTGAATGGATAATTTGAAGTTACATATTGTGGAACTGGGCCAGTCTTTTGAAATGAGGAAGGGAAACTGTGTACACATTTTTCCTTACTTTCTGCACCTTTGTGCGCCAACAACCCACCTCATGGCCTCTACCTATCCACCTCTCTTCCTGCAGGTTGTCCTTTTTTCCTGAGATAAATCTGCCAACTTCACCCCGGTTACTCCCACAATTCCAATTATAGGCTACAGGACAGATACGATCGCACTTATACCGTGCTGACATGCAGTTTGATGAACGTTCTGGAGGTCTGCAGGGAGAAAGGTCAAGGCTTTTCCTCTGAGAACCAGAACCTGTTGACCAGAGCACTTTGTCTATGAAAGCAAGGTTAGTTGGCCTCGGAAAGCAATAACCTCAAATTTTCCATCATGGTTAATCACCATTATCACCAGGCAACTAAATTCAATCAGTACCAGAGAGGGAATGTTAGAATTGCTTAGCAACAACATTTAATTTAAATAGTCATTGGAGCTTAAAATAGAATCCAAAGGCTGCAGTGTTGAAGTTTTCTATGTTAAAAGCTGATGTGCCAGGAGGGAGTCTGAATCTGTGAAGTGTTTAAGGCAGAAAAACCTGCAGGAGGAGTCTAATGTCCCATGAAAACATTCATACTCAATAATGCCATGATTGTTACTAAAATAAAAATCACTGTAAGCTGCCTGGAGAAAAAAAGAAAGCCAGAGGTTTGTGTATAGTTTATGATGTCTGTGTTTCCATATAACCTGACATGATTCAAATCTATATTTGTCACTGCAACTGTAACATTTTCAGGTCAACAAGTGCTGTTGTTTTTCTGAACTGTGTCATGTAAACATTTCTTTTACCTGGTTTAATGCCATTTGACTATATATAACATTAATCCAACTTCAAAGCAACCAGAACAGTTTATATTTCAGGTCCAATATAGGGATCTATATTATTATAACCGAAGCACATATCTACAACAGAAATTTGAACATTAGATATTACTATTTGCTGTTATATAATTGTCATAGTTATTCTTTATACACATTTTACATGGTATCTTTTCATGAAACCTAGAAAAAGGCATGTTTTTATGTATAGATTATTGTATAGAGAGAGAGAGCATCCCCTCTTAATTGTGGGGTGCCTCAAGGTTCCATATTGGGTCCAATTCTTTTTTCTTTGTATATGCTTCCCTTGGGCTCCATTTTTCGGAAACACAAAATTGCTTTCCACTGTTTTGCCGATGACCTACAAATTTACCTGCCCATAGAGTCTAAGTGCAAAAAGTCAATTGAACCTCTCCTCATCTGTCTCGAGGAAGTCCAGTCTTGGTTGCAGAGTAACTTTCTCAATCTAAACAAAAATAAAACAGAAATAATAGTCTTCGGTCAGCCAAACATTTTAGATGGGCATGACAGTGTGATTGGTCCCTTATCTGTGTACTGTAAACAATCTGTAAGGAATCTTGGTGTGATTTTTGATTCTGGTTTTAAGTTTGACAAACAGATCGGTTCAGTGGTCAAAGCTAGCTTTTTCCATCTACGGCTTTTAAGTAAGGTAAAACCATACCTTCCTTTGAAAGACCTGGAGAGAGCTATTCATTCTTTTATCACCTGCCGGCTAGATTACTGTAATTCCCTCTACTCTGGGATTGACCAGCTGTTGCTCCGCCGCCTGCAGACGGTTCAGAATGCAGCAGCTCGTCTGCTGACTAACAAGAAACGTCGTGATCATATCACTCCTGTCCTGGCCACCCTGCACTGGCTTCCAGTCCAGTACAGGATCCATTTTAAGATTTTATTACTGGTTTTTAAGAGTTTAAACGGTACGGCACCGTCTTATTTATCTGAGCTTTTAAACCTCCATGTTCCGGTCAGAGCTCTGAGGTCCACCAACCAGTTACTTTTAACTATTCCTCGATCTAAACTTAAAAGCAGAGGGGACCGATCCTTTTCCTTCACTGCCCCCAAATTATGGAACAGACTACCTTTTAATATCAGATCTGCTGAGACCACTGAACGTTTTAAAACCCTGTTAAAAACACACCTCTATGCATTGGCGTTCCCACCATCCTGAGCATGACATCTTGGCTTCTTGTGTATGAGTACTTGTATGATTCTAGTTTATTACCTTTGTTTTAATTGTTTTTAATTATATGTATTACTTTTATTGTACTGTTTTATGTTTTATTTTAAATCTGCACTAGTATGGATTTTTTTTTTGTTTATTGGTCAGTCTGGAATTTTCCTGTTCTTATGCTGTACAGCACTTTGGCTAAACTGAGGTTTTTTTAAATAGTGCTTTATAAATAAACTTGAATTGAATTGAATTGAACATAAATCAATTTATAAATGTTATATTAACAAACACTACCACAAAATCTTTCAGTATTTGGACTTAAATAAGACATTTAGTCCTCAAAAGTAAGTAAGCACATCTTTCTTAGATGAGATTCAAACCCATCATATACCCCATCAAGTATTATCGTTTTAAATCATATTATTACAGTATATTATCATTTATGTATGTATGTATGATATCATTTAATACAAATTGTCATTATTTCATACAAACCTTTTACTCATGACTGAACCAATCTACAGAACGTATCAGGAAACATTGACAGAAGGACTTGTGGCAAGCAATTAAGGATTCAGAGGGTCATTGATTAGGAGGAGGGCAGCACGGTGGCTTCACAGCAAGAAGGTTCCTGGTTCGATTCAGGCGGGTGTCTTTCTGTGTGGAGTTTGCATGTTCTCCCCGTGCTTGCGTGGGTTCCCTCCTCCCACAGTGACCAGGTGACAGGCGACCTGTAATCAGTCGGGATAGGCCTGCAAGGGAATAAGTGGGTATAGAAATGGATGGATGGATGATTGGGAGGAGTCATTTGAGATGGTTTGGGCACCTGGTCAGGATCTCCCCCTGGAGATATATATAATCCCTGGAGAAATCATATCTTTCAGAAGGCCTGGGAAATGGCTCGGTATTGGGCCTTTCTGCTTAGCCTGCTGCCCCCACGACCTGATCTTAGATAAGCTGAAGCAGAAGCTACCGTGGATGGATGGAAGGATGGATGGATGGATGGATTATCAACTTTGGAGCTCTGCCATGACAAACACCCACTCTGTTCTCACCAGTAATACTGACAGGGAAACACAGACTGTACGAAAGGGAACATGGAGATGGACACCTGTACACATTTGTCATGGAACTGTGTAAAAAAAGAGTATGCTCTGAGAAGCTGTATATGCATTTACAAAATACTTACCATGGGTTAGTGCATATCCTGTTTTAAGTTGTTTAAGTCTTTTAATTTTCTCCTAAAACAGGAGCACGAGCTTTGCATTGTCCCATTGTGATGAAGTACTGCCAAATAAAAGAAAAATGCTGAAGCTAAGATGATCTTACTTTTACTGAATTGAGGTTACAAATCACACTTATTTTGAGAGTTTAAATCTTCTGAAACAGTGCAAACAAGTCATTAAGTTAGAGTTAAAACAAACTGGAGCATTTAAGGCTGCACAGTAGCAGGTGCTGCTTTTGCTTTCGTATATAAAGTTTTTGAAAGAAAGTCCCTTTAAGCAGCATAAATTAAACTATTTTGGCTCAGTAAAGTGGCTGAAAATTGGTCTTTTCTTTCTCTAACGTAACTCCGTCCTCTTGAATTTACCCCAGCATCCTACATCACCCCCACAGCCGTCCTAACAGACACAAAGACACCCCCGCCCGTTCCCCATAACCCCCACACTTCCTTGTCAGCTTGACTTCTGACAGTAATGACATTCATGGAAGGATTATTCACCCAATCACCCTCTCCACCCTCTCCTGTGTCCTCCCCCCTTCTTCCCTCTTGCTGGGTTTATAAGTCAGCACAGCGACTGTCGGCTCAGTGAGAAGACCTGTAGAGGCTGAATAAGAAAGAATAGCAGCAGAGAACCTGGTAAACTGTCTGACGGACTGATTGACTTGTAAACAACAACGGGCACCGCAGCTCCGTCATGACTGCCTTTGGGATCTGGTGTGTGATGTGGGCGCTCGGCTCTGTGGGTCTCGCTCTGTGTGTGAATGAGGCCGACTATGACGGAAACTACGGAGACGAGTATGGCAATGAGATCTCTCAGGAGCAGGAGGAGGGTGAGTTTTGTTTGTCCCTGTCTTTGTCTCTGCTTAACAATGCTTGTTTGAACAGGTGGATGATTGAGAAGAACATGTAGTCATTTTCCATGACAACAACTGAATTTTAAATCACGAATTTTAACTTCAAAAGTAACAAAAAAACTATAAGATGTGTGCCAGTACGTGAGGGTGTTACGCAACGTTGTTCCACAATGTCAATTCTTGGTATAAATTTACAACATTGTATATAAATACAATGTTTGACAATCAAAATTGCACATTTTATATGCAGAACATCCACTTTGACCAAGAGAGATATTATATTTATTGTATGCTGGAAAAGATTCTGGTAAAAAGTGACTGTATTTGTTCAATTATTTGAAAATCTGGTAAACCAGTATTTTATTCCAAATTTAACATAGAAGCGTTTCGCCTGTGATGAGCTGGGAAAGACTCCAGCCGACCCCCGTGACCCTGTATAGGATGATGCAGATATAGATGTCATATATGATGGATGGATATAACATAGAAAATGTAACAAATATTTAACCTCCTGATACCTGGCATACACATATGTGGACATAAATTGTTTTGTTGTCTGTGTCATAGTGTTTAATTTCTTAATGGGGCCCAAAGCAACAATAAAGAAAATTGCACCAGGTCTCGCAGGTTAGACTCAGGAAATACTTTATTAATCCCTGAAGGGAAATTAATTGTTGCAGTAGTCGTGATTTAAGTCTCTTCAGAGACTCATTGTAGAGGTTTATTGCTGTGGGGAGTAACGGTCTGAAGGATCTCCTGTAACGGTCTGAAGGATCTCCTGCAACGATCTGAACGATCTCCTGTAACAATCTGAAGGATCTCCTCTTACGATCTGAAGGATCTCCTGCAACGATCTGAAGGATCTCCTGCAACGATCTGAAGGATCTCCTGTAACGATCTGAAGGATCTCCTGTAACGGTCTGAAGGATCTCCTGTAACAATCTGAAGGATCTCCTCTAACGATCTGAAGGATCTCCTGCAACGATCTGAAGGATCTCCTGCAACGGTCTGAAGGATCTCCTCTAACGGTCTGAAGGATCTCCTGTAACGGTCTGAAGGATCTCCTGCAACGATCTGAAGGATCTCCTGTAACGGTCTGAAGGATCTCCTGGAACGATCTGAAGGATCTCTTGTAACGATCTGAAGGATCTCCTGTAACGATCTCCTGTAACGATCTGAAGGATCTCCTGTAACAGTCTGAAGGATCTCCAGCAACGATCTGAAGGATCTCCTGCAACGATCTGAAGGATCTCCTGCAACGGTCTGAAGGATCTCCTGGAACGATCTGAAGGATCTCCTATAGCGGTCTGTGTTGCAGCGGATCTGAAGAAACCTCGAATCGAGGACACTCTGTTGCTGAATCACTGTGTTGTGAAGAAGATGGGATGCTCAGGGTTGTCCATGATTGTCTTCATTTTATGAAGTACCCTCCTTCGCACAATCATCTCCAGAGGCTCCAGAACAGTCCCCAGAACAGATCCGGCCTTCTTTATCAGTTTGTACGTTTACGTTCAGTTTGTAAGTGTCTTTAAGTCACTGGCTCTCCAAAAGTCCACAATCATCTCCTTTGTCTTGTTCTTGTTGAATTGGTAGTTTCTGGATCATGTTTATGTGTGGAATGAAAGAGATTTAATCTGCATTAGTGGATGAAACAGCCAACTGTGTTCTTAGACAATGATTTATGGAAATCTTGTCCATAATATTTACCCAGACTATTAGACCATTTTAGCCACATGTTCTATTGTTCATATTCAAAGTCTTTACAATTGAATTTGCAGGAACATTACTTTGAAACAGTTTCACAATGTTTTGACACATAGCAATGTGAAATAACTCTACAGTGCCCATAATTAAAGCCATGTGGTTGTTATCTCCAGGGGAATCTCCAACCATCTCGTACCATGCAGCTGACTCTTACTCGGACAAGCTTTTCATCGCTCTGGAGGACTTTCATATGAGGCAGGACATGTTGCTGGAATCCCTCCAGCAGTGCTGTGGAGGTGTGCACACTCTGAGTACCCAGGTAGACAAACTGACCAAGGGGACGTATCAGCACTCCGCGCCCAACCTGGTGTTAGCCTGCAGGGCACAAGCAGAGCAGACGAGTGTCAGGCTGCATCACAGCTTGAAGGAGCTCCGGGAGGAAGAAGCAGAGAGGGAGAGGAGACTCAACGCCACCTTACAGATGGTCCTGCGCAGCAGACGTGAGGAAAATGCCAGACTCGCGCTCTTTGAGGAAGCATCAACTGGGACAGACAGCATGGAGGTCCACCAGCCAACGCAGAGACCCGGATCTTTGGGGAGGGTAATCAGCTCAGTTATGAAACTGTTTCCATTTGGCCTAAAGAAGCAGGAAGCATCTTCACAAGTGGACCTGGTTGCAGTGAAAAGGGAGCTGGTTACTATAGCAACAGAGCTTCAGAGGGTTCACCTGCAGCTGAGGAAAGTGATAGAGCAGGCGGGGCTGGGGGAGGACAGAGGAGACGCATGAACTGCACAGTTTATAGCAGGATTTACTGAGATTTTGCACATACTCTTTTTATACATTGTTACTTTTTTATATGAGAGCTTGTTTTTTTTTGTTTTTTGTTTTAACTTCACTGTACAATAAAAAAAAGTGGATTTGCTACAAGGAATAAAAACCACTTAAACAACCAAATTGCTCTCATGGAAAGGTTTCCTCCCTCCGTCTACACACCAATCATCTCTTCCTTTGTCAGAGTCCGTGTATGTGCTTTGTCCTTCCCCGCAGGTGCCACAGTTTACACCGCCACCAGCGCAGCCTTTTTTGTCGTTGCGATGTTTGCTGAAGCCACAACTGCAGGAAGGGTTTGGTTTGTGCATGACCATGGGTAGGTCTCTCCCACTCATTAGTGGGTTTTGGAGCGTCTGAAAAGGAAAGTCGCCCCGGCTTACGATGCTCAGAGCTATTATGATATGTGAAAGCCTGCCACAACGATATTACTTCGCCGCCTGGCCCTCCACCAGTCTGCACACACACACACACATATGTACGCAGACTTCTTAATAATAAAACACAAAGAGTGGTTTGTCTTGTGGCTGGAGGTACTTTCCATGTGTTTTACTGTTTCTATGTAATGTTTTGTGGAGGTTTTTCTATCTTGGAGCACACTACTTTTTTGTGTCATTTTATTGGAAGGAACCAGGGAATACGCAAGCCTTTTCAAAAACAAAAGGCTTGCGAACCACTGTATAAATGTATACTTGTCCCCATTCCTGATCATGAGTTTCTGCATCAGCGTTCTATATTAGTCAGGAGCTGGGTGGAGAACTGCAGACACCATCCAATTTTCTTCTGGCCTCTTTTCTCCTAAATGTCACGGGATGCAGAGGAGCGTGGAGGACTCGCGCGTTACGGCCAGATTTTCTGCTACACCTGTTTCACGTCCAGAAAAACACACGCACTTGCAGTGGCAATTGAGATTCAGAAGAAGCCTCCGTCTGTGCAGTGAGTGTGTGGGAGGCATTTTGTGAATGGATGCTTTGTTGTGTGTTGTTTGTTCATTTTTAACAGAGAATTATGGAGAGGGGAAAGCAGGAAGCTAATGAGGAGGAAAATGGACGAGGAGACACCCAGAAAAGTGACACGGCGACTGTACGCACACATAAAACCAGACACGGCGCAATAACTGAGCCACCATCAGCCTTCCTTTCTGCTCTAAATCCTTTTCATTCTGTCCTTCCCTTCATCTGTGTTTAGTCATCTTCTTCTTACCCGTCTTACTCCCCAGCTTAGTTTTCTTTCTCGCTCTCTGTCTCATCACCAGAAGGCAGCTTCATCGAGCTTTGTCCAAACCTCAGCCGGCTGCCACGGGAGACTGACGTTATACTCGGCTGCACTGCGTTTGACTTTGTGATTAGAATTGGGTCAGAGAACGTACTGTGTTCATCAGAGAGATTTTAATTTTACATCACGTAGTCACAGTAACAGACACAATATTGGCACTTTCAACAATACAAAACGATTAAAGCTCCAATTAACATTCAGCAGTCTCTTATTTACACTGGAACGTAAATCTCATGGAGAAGGAAATGAGGCCGACGAGAACAGAAGAGGTGTCTATTTGATGGGTGAGTCCAGAATCTCCTCGTACTCCTCCCTCTGGCGCCGCCCGCCGCCTCGGGAGGGAAGAAGCTTCATAGCAACCAGCCAGCCAACACTCAGGATGACCATCGTGTTCCCCACGATCTCGGGTGCTGTGGGAGCCAAAGGCAGCACAGCCAGATGCAGGAGCATGGCAACAGGTATCTCCAGGCTCTGAGAGGCAGAAACCAGAGCTGGGTGCAGTCGGGTGAGGGCGTGCGTCATGCCCAGGAATGCCACAACCGAGCAGGCAACCAGGCCCAGGACGAGGCCCCAGGCTGGAGCACTCATTGGCCAGGACCAGCCCTCCTGAAGAAGGGCCAAAGAGGCCGGGGCGAGCAGGCAGCCGGTCCAGCTCACAGTGAACAAAGCGGTGCCGACTCCCACCCTGTCTTTCAGCGAGCGATACCCAACCAACGCTACAGCCATCCACAAACCTGCAAGTGCTGAAAAAGACCATCCAAATGCACCCCTCCAGAACTTAACCGGGTCAGTTGGGGAATCCGAATTGCTCTCATCTGTTGTGGGAAGTAGGACAAGCCCCAAACCGCACAGGCCCGCACCAAGGGTGATCCCGTCAGCCAACCCAAGCTTTTCCTCCAGAAGCAGGAAGGCAAGGACCGCCGACAGCGCTGTGGTTGCCAAGCGCCAAATTGTACTACCATTTTCAGGAGAGACGAACATTAGCGAAGAGTAAGCGCAACAAAGAGAGAGGGAGTAGAGGACGCCGTAAGAGGCCAGGCGCAGCCGATAGCCTTCTGGTCCAAAAGGATTCTCCCCCCTGTGCAGTGGAACAGCAACAGAGGGGAGCTGTATGACCGACCGCAGCAGGAGCAGGAACAGCGGGCGGAGGCTGAAGCGTTCAGAGGCCAGGCGGGTCAGAACTATCAAGCAACCATGCGCCAACGCCGCACCCAGCAGGAACACCCAGGTGAGGCGGGACGCAGACACGGACGCCTCACCAAAACTGGCCAGCTGCTCTCCGACACCTTTCCCGGGCCCCTTTGCTGCTTTGGCTCCCCCCTCGCTCCCCTCTCCTCCCCCGGTGACCTGAAGTTTATGAGACGCTTCTCTGTCTTTGTCTTTGGACCCGAACAGCGTCAGAGGCCACTTCCTGCTCTCTGTCAGGCGCTTTCTGTCCGACGTCTCCTCCAGGAATGACCCGAAGTCCTCAAAAGACGGAGCGTCATCATAGCCGTCGTCCCCCGGCTGGGGGAAGTGGGTGTGCACCCCGGGCTGGGGGGAGTAGGGTGTGTGGGTGGCATACTTTGCTGTGACTGTGTGAGGGTGGATCTTCACTCTCTTCTTGGAGCCACTCAGCAGGTGAGTTGACTCCATTTTTAAAATGTGGCGATGACGAACACCTGCAAGGGAAACACACCACGTTTAATGCCTCACACTACTTATGTTTCACGCACGCACCCCCACGACTCCATCGCTTCTCTTTGCGTCATGCTGTCTCTCTCTGGGATTCAGCTTGATATCTCATATATTTTTAATATCAGAGATAATAATAGCAGTGACTCACAGAGTCCCTCCAGTTCACCAGCGAACGTACAACAGTTCTACACGTCAGACCGGGCTTCTTGACCGTGCAGCAGAACAACATGCCCTTGCAGATGTTGTTTGTCGCCACAGCGCAGCTGCATTTAAAGCTGCGAAACATGCACGGGCTACATTTCTCAGGACACGGAAAACACTTTCTTACACCATAATGTTTGTTCGTGCAAACCGTACACTGCCATGTAAATTATTTCCTAGAGTTCAGATGTTTTCACATTCATATGCTATGCAGAAGAAATAAGTTTACATAATTAAAAAAAAAAGATAAGTATTTTTAGATTTACTGTATTTCATAAATAATGAATGAGTCAAGTGTGGGCTTCTTGGTTTGATTCATTACATTTTTTTTTCACTCAGCCTCCAATGGCTCTTTTGAAGAAGTTTCAAAGATAAAAACATCAACCTTTTTAAACATATTACACACAAATTGCAGATGAATATGTTATTTGTAAATGATAAAGGCTCCTGCAAGGCTTACAAATACAAAGTTCTGTTGAGTAGTGATATATTGTCAAGTCTAAAAAAAGGAAAACTTCAGCTTTCATGCTGCATGTTTGAAGAACTCGTCCTCTCAGTAGCAATTAATACGTTTTGTCTTATTTTGAGCATTTTAATAATCTCTACAGCCGCTCTATGTAGTAATGCCATTTCTGATAGCTTCTATATAGAGCTGACAAACGAGCTACTGATAAGAAGGTGCAAAATTTCCAACCTGGGTCTAATTCAAAGACGTGCTCTTTCATATTAAAATCTTTGACCACAAACATTTTTCATTTTATAGGCAAACTGATTTACTATGATGACTGTGGTGGGGTGTATCAGAGATGGACGAGAGACTGAGTACTGACAACTGGAGGACCGTTTTGTGGCGTGGTGTTTCATCTTATCTTGAATGTGAACAAGACAAAAAAGATTGTGGATTTTTGGAGAGCCAGGATTAAGTCATATTGATTTTCCATCATGGAAGAAGAAGTGAAAGTGGTGGAGGAGTATAAATACCTTGGTGTTCACCTGGACAACAGACTGGACTGGAGATAAAACTCTTATGCTGTTTATAAGAAAGGACAGAGCAGACTTTACTCTAGAGGAAGCTGAGATCCTTCAGAATCTCTAGTAAGATGTTGAATATCTTCTAAAAGTCTGTTGTGGAGCGTTCAGTCACATCTGCCATCATCTGTTGGGGGAGCAGCATCAGAACCAGGACTTAAAGAAACTGAACAAACTGATGAAGAAGGCTGGCTCTGTTCTGGGGCCTCTGGAGATGATTCTATATAAACTGAAGACAATCAGGGACATCCTCTTCACAACACATGATTCAGCAGCAGAGTTTCTTCAGTCAGAGGCTTCTTCAGATCCGCTGCAAACCAGACCACTACAGGAGATCCTTCCTGCCAACAGCTATAAACCTCTACATTGAAGAGAATGAAATCATGACTACTGCGACATTTAATTTCCCATCTGGATTAATTAAGTATTTTTGATTTTGAAAGTACTGAGCACTAACAGCTTGTTATGAGATGCTCACTGAATACTAGAGAAGTATAAACGTATTATGTGATAAGAAATCACTAAGCGTGAATAGTACTCTGCAGCATATAATCGTGTTTTCTTAAATGAATTTCCACAAAGTCAGTTAGGGCTTGTCCAAACCTCCACCTTTCTTGTTATACCACTTTACACCACTGGACGTGCACTTCTTCGGGCTTTAAGATTTCTGTGATGTGCTGCCTCCATGTGATCAGAAGTGGTATTGCTGCATAGAGTGGCTTTAAAATTTGTTTAATTCGACAATGATTCACTTGTATGTTCTGTACATTTTTACAGCTGCTTGTTTTACGTTTCCTTTGATTCTCCCTCTGGTTCATGCTTTTATCTTGTTTTTATGTGTATTGTTGTAAAGTACTTTGTGGCTTTTAAACCACGAAAGATCTAATCTATATAAAATTTACTTCCTTGCTCGCATATATACACATTACTTTATTAGGTGTATGAGGTGCACCTAATAAAGTAATGAGTTTATGTGACTTTGTAAAATCACTAGGTCAAAGGAAATGTGTTTGGATAAATAGAGAGAAAAACTACATATAGGCAATATGGATCAAATGTATGGTGAGATTGATTTCTTATTCTTAAGTCATATATATATATATATATATATATATATATATATATATATATATATATATATATATATATATATATATATATATATATATATATATATATATATATATATATATATATATATATATATATATATAAAAGATTACTACATATTTGCTTAAGCAGCTGCTAAAAAGTGAATGTCAGGCTGTAAAAGGTAATTCAGTGCAAAGATTATAATAATTCAAACTCTTACATAGCAGCTCTGTACACATACTGCAATACACACTGGGTATAAACCAAAAGCAAAGTGTCAGGCGGCTGAAAAGTGAAAATAACCCCCCCCTTACCGCACAGTCCTAACAAGTATGACCTGACAAATGGCTATCATTTCAGACTTTCAGTGCTTTCATTATTTGCTGAAGGGATTTAAAGACAAAGGGTGAGATGTGGCAGGCAGAGTCAAAGTGAAAATAGTTTCGGCTGCTCGCTGCTGTTTCTCCAGTCGTTGATGGCACTGGCATCAGCAGGGGGAGTCTGAAAATTTATGGGGATCTATGTGTCCTTGGTTCTCTGTGGAGACCAAAGTCTTTTCCACAAATCAGAAGGGAGACCAGCTTGAAGGCTCACAGTGTGAGTGCTGCGAGGTTTGTGTGTCTCTAGTTTAGTCAGTGCACATAAAACAGTTGGAAAAGATAGCTTTGTGGGAAAATTGTAGGCTCCCACATCTCTCAATAACTTCAATCCAAATTGGTTTTAAAAAAAGGAATGTGAATCGGTTTGTTGAATTAAATAAAAAGCCGGAGGCAGGTGGTGATCCTTCAGCGGGAACTTAGAAGATTATTCTCACTGTCGGTTATCTGAAATCTGATCGGCTGCTCTGTAAAAAAAAACACACAAAGAGAAAGAGATCAGGATGTTCCTGTCTGGCTTTTCTCACAGTCGGTTAACTGTGCTGGTAGATGCAGACAGCCTCTGCAATGCTGCTGCTCCTGCTACTGCTGCTTTACGCTCAAAAGCTCGTTTGACACTTTACACAACTGAAAAAAGTGTGTCATCACAAGCCAACGGCTCACCTACCTGCAGAGGTACCTTGAATTTATAGAAGGCACTCTTCTTATAGAGTCTGATAAAAAATAAACCATATGATAGACTGGTCTCCTGGTGTATTTACCCCTCTGCATATTTAATGTAACATACATGCTTCAAAGGCTTGCATTGCTTTAATAACAATATGATAGGAGTTATTAATAGCTCGGCCAATTTGTGGACGGTGGAAATGTTAGTAATGAACTGAGAGAAGGTTTTATCCAGAGCTGTGTAAATATGAAATGCTTAAATTGGCTTGTCCACAGCAGAGATGATGGTTCATGTGTTCTTTGCTTTGGGGCTCTGTGTGATGTATTTTCAAGGTTAAAGCTGTTCAGTGTTGCGCCCCTGTGACGCCAAAGGGTTGTAAAACATACACACATTTTGACACGACCACTGTGAATAACTGGATGAGTAGCACAGCACTGGAGATTAACAAAGCATCATGTAACGTTGTATCCATGTGGCTTTTGTTCTGGCTGTGTGGCGCCCCCGCCGACCCCAAGATTACAGGTTCGAGACCCGCTCCTGCCACATCCCGAGTTTTTTTTTTTTTTTTTATATATATTATTAATTATCATTAAGCTATAGCCTAAATGAGCACCCGTGGTTCGTGACGAATTCTTGAATGCACTTTTAAAAATACTCCACTAAGTAGGTCAGTTATATCCACTCACCTGCTGTCACGCAAACCAGCGGATCACCGGACCGAACCTCACCTACGGTCAGCCTCAGTCATGTACCGAGCATCTCCAACGCCACATCACCTCTCCCTGGCCATCGGATTCCCTCCTTTCTCCTCTCTTTTCTCCTGCGGCAGCGCTGATTGTCCTCAAGGGCACCGCTGCGCACCTCTCCTGGACATCCACTCGCACCTCACTTTAACCTGCGTGGGCGGTTTGTGCGTGTTATGATAAACCGAGTGGCCACCCGAGTCCATTATTCTCTGAGCCCTGAAGAAGATGCTCCTTCTCAGCTTGGTCATCTGAGACTGGGAGAGACAGGAGGAGGGAGAAACTAATCATGACGTCTGAGCATGCGTGGCATCCACTACACCCCTTATCTGTCACACTCAGTGCAAGAATAATGATCTTTTTTTTTTTTTTTTTTTTTTTTTTTTTATCAGTTATGGGCCTAATAACATACGCAAAAGCTTTTTGCTCCCTTAGTTAGTCATTAAACAATACCCAGCAAGCAAGAAACAATTTCATGTTTCACTTCACAGTGGAAAATTGGAGTTAGATAACATTTTTCTTAATATTTTCCACTACTTGCACTTATCTCCATTTCCAAAACAGCACTAATCAGGAAATAGCTTCAACCTGGAAGGTCACAAATAAACACTGTCGGGTGGGCAATCCTTGTCCTCCAGGGCAGGTGTCCTGCATGTTTTAGATGTTTCCCTGCTTCATTGCACGCTGACACAAGTGGCTGTGTCATTAACACACTTGTCCAGACCTTGAACACAAGCTGACGATGACCATTATTTAAAATCAGTCGTGTTAAAGCAGGCAGGCATCTGAAATATGCAGGACATCGAGGACCAGGGTTTGCCACCTCAGGTCTAAGACCTGCATGCAGACCTGTATGCAGACCTGGCAACAATCATTTTTAAGTTTACTAATAAATACTAATAGCTGCTGCGCCATTACAAATAAAAGTTTGTGATTTAAAATAAATTATTTCTGTAATACCTGCATTGCAAAGAAAGTGACTGACTGGCAGAGAACTGCTTTAAGCATAAAAAAAGAACAAATTGTGAATAAAAATAACTTTCAGTAATCCAATAGGATTAAATGAAAATACAACAAAACAGAGAAAATAGTATTTTTTTCTGAAAAGAATACTTTTTAAAAAAATGCATTTTTGTGTATTTTCTCAACACTCCTCCTGGAACTTGACAAAATCAGCTTCTCATGTTGTGAAATATTTGCAGAACATTGGTTGAATTCATTTTGCTAAAATGAAGGACAACTCTCAAAGATTTTTTCTGGGCAAAAAAATTGCGCAAATCATTCAACCTTCACAGATGCTCAGATTCACTCATGCCACAGGCATTAAAACGCTCCACCAATGCTCGTTTTTAAAATCTTCTGCTGACAACAAGCTGGATGATCCTACTTTCACCTACTCTTCACTCTGTACATCTCAGTCCCACCCCAGAGCTCTGTCATCAGTAGGGGACCGGATGCTGAATAAAGAGGACTTGCCAAGCACTTTGTGGCATCTTGAAGGTGATGCAACAGTGATGCTGTCTGCAAGAAGATGTTCTTCAGCGTCTGCAGCAAGATGTTGTAATTCTCCTATAAGTCTGTGGTGGACAGTGCAGCTTCAGCTCCAGTCATCCGTTGGCGCAGCAGCATCACAGCCAATCATTTAAGAAACTGAACAAACTGATGAAGAAGACTGCTCTGAAGCCTCTGGAGCTGAATGCTTCATAAAATTAAAATCATAATGAACAACTGTCCTCATCCTCTTTATGGGTCTTCAATGAGAAGCTTTGATTATTTTATATTATATTATACTGTTGAATTGGACTGAATTCTCATTCTAGCACAGGGGAGGGGGAGTAAGAGTTCGATCGCTCAGAAAACAAGAGAGGTTTGTGAAAGCCCCTGAATGTCACGCTCCAACACTGCTAAACAAGGAGTAACTCCAGCCGCGCAGCACAATTAAGACTGAGGAGCGCCCCTGAATAGGTTTGTGACAAAGTGCTGGAAAAGCTTCGAAAATCCATTAAAACCATGAAACTGTGAAAGAATATGGCACAACAACAAATGTAGACCCACAGCTCTCTCGGGCCAAGCAAGCAAATAATCAAAGCAGGCCAAATATCAGGAAAACAGCGTTTCACAGCAGAGAGACTGCTGTGTCCATTCTTCAGACAACTTTAAGTTTTTTACATTTTACAAGCGAGGAGGTTGTATGGAGACAAGAGTGGAAAAGGGCACGTTCAATGAACGTTAAATCATGTTATGTTATATGAACCTGTGTAGTGTGAATTAAAGGTTAGTACTTTAACCTCACAGTGAGAAGGCTCCTGCTTTTTGTTAGTTTGTTTTTATCCCTGAGTGGGTCTCAGCGTAATGTTTGCATGTATTTCGTCATGTTTACGTGGATTCTCAAGGTGCTCCGACTGCCTCACAGCCTTAAAACATGGATTACAAGCTGTTTTGGTGATTTTAAAAAGTTATAAAAAGTGTCTGAGACTCTGTGGTAGACTGGTGATCGGTTCTGGCTGTACTCCATCTTTCTGGATGGATACGAGTGGATGTTCTAGGAATTCTGCTTTCATGCCTCTTTTTCCATGTTTTTTAAAGACGTGCTGCTGATATCAAATTCAAAATAAGAATGTTTATGTAAGCTCTTTACTTCTTCAGCTTATTAATACTCTTTCTCAGTAAATGAAGTCCATGAATAAATAATTTGCTGAAGAAAACAAACACAATTATATGTCTATACAACATCCCTCAGATGAAATAAAAGTTCAGGTAAATATAAAATAGTAGGATAATAAAGTGTTGACCATGTTACTTTTAATGACAAAACCGATGATTATAATACATGAAACGAAGGCTGATTGAAACTAAGCTCAGGAAAGTTTATCTTCTAGTTCTTCTTCCCTGTGACTCACCACCGTTGCACAACCTCACTCACTTCCATCTGTCTGCTGCCTGGCTGTAATTGTGTTGACATTTCGCTGCCATAACACTTGTTTGTGCTTTGTTCAGTCTTAAACTCTGTTGACCTTTGCCAAGTGTAGCTGGGTTCGCTGTTGTTAGGTCGGACCACCGTGCTGTTTCACAAGAAGCCTCCAGCTGCCAACAAATGAGACCTGTTCCAGACCTGTTCCTCCACTGGGATTCAGGGAGGCGCACAGTGGTCAGTATGGAAATCTAATCCAGCATTTGCCCAAGAGCAGTTGATGAATACCAAAAACTCAAATCTCCCAGTGTTCGGTCAGTGGCTTGATACGTATATCACCAGCATAATCATCCTTCAACTCATTCAGGAGATTTAAAAATTAAAAATGATGAACCTCTCTTTTGAAATTTAGAGCAACAAAAGCTAAATTTGAGCTGTTTGTTTATTTAATGGAACCAGAATGACGTTATTATTTTATTTCCCCAGAAATGCAGGCCAGTTTACTGGTTTGAATGAGTCACGCATGATCAAAAGGACTCTGGGAAAACTTAATTTCTTGGCTCTAGTAATGATCCAGCGGCTGGAGCTTTTGTTCTCTTCTGTTTTTCTCATCTGGTTTAGCTTTATTCTCTGAGGATGAAGAAGAATAGTGAGTGTTTCCATGGTTACCGTGGACAAGAGTACATCGGACCCAGCTATTTTGGGTGCAGTTCAAATCCAATCGACTGCTCTGCAGGTTTTGGGAGCAGGTTCATCGAATCCCAACTGAAAGCCTCGAGGAGTTTGCGACTCGCTGTGAGGAGAATATGCTGAAGGGAGAAGAGATGAGCTGACAGCAGGGAGAGGAGAGCAGGAGCACTGGAAGCCAGAGAGCTTTCTGATGGAAAAATTGAAAGTCAACGAGTTTCTGCGCTGCCTGCCTCTCTTGTCTCTGGTCAAGAAGAAATTATTTATAGAGTGTGGAGAAGGAGCAGCAGCTGAGAGGAAAAACTTGAATTTAAGCGCACCAAATGTGGCCTTGGTGTTTGCAGCTGCTGCATCCTAATCTATATTTCCTTATGTATGCTCTTCAGAGTGTTTCCTAAGTATGCTCTCAAACACATTGACATACATCAGCACATATTGGATGCTCATTAGTCAGTCTGACAGTGAGACAGTGAGAAAAGCAGGTCTACTAACTGTTGACCTCACCATCATCTACAATGACAGCATCTTAAAGCAACACAGTGTACATTTTTCACCTCAAATTCATATTAAGGTGAATGGACCTCCCTTACTGACACAGGGTGCCAGCTGGCCTGGACCTGCACTACAAATCTTTGTGGTCCAGATCAAATCATTCTCGCAGGAACGCACATGATGTTACGGCATGTCGTCACACCCCAACGCCATCACCTCTGTCTGGGTAATTCTGCCTCAGATCGTCATTATGGTAGAGGTGCCAACAAAACCAAACAGAACCAGGTCAGAGGAAGTCAGGAAGAGGGAAAAAAGAGACCAAGGAGCCTGAAGGGGGTAAATATAAGACTGGTTGTTGCTTAACTCAATTTTATTCATAAAGCACTTCAAAACGCCGCAGTTGGCCAAAGTGCTGAACACCAAGATAAATTAAAAAAAAAAAAAAAAGATAGAAAGAGATAAGAAATTACAATTTGGAACAATAAAGTCAACATCTCAAAACAGGGTTAAAAGCCAAAAGAATTAAAAGATTAAATATAATTTAAACAGGAGTGGATCAGCCAGCCTCAAATTAAAATGAAGATAAAACTGTTGTCTCAAAGTGAGTTAAAAGCAAAAGAGAACAAATAAGTTTTAAGAGAAGGTTTAAAAACCCTGAGTCTGCCTGTCTGACCTACTGGGGCAGCTCATTTTAGTTTTAGTGCAACAACTGAAAATGCCTGAAAACTCCTATTTGTCTTTGGGACAACAAGCAGCGACTGATCTGTTGACCTGAGAGCGTGTGAGGGAGTGTACGGTTGCAGCAGGTCAGACAGATACTGCGGGGCAAGGCCATGAAGACGTTTAAAAGCAAATAAAAGAATTTCAAAGTCAACCCAGAGGCCAACTGGGTCCCAATGACGCTATACCAGAACTGGGGTGATGTGCTCATGTTTTTGGTGCCAGTTGAAAGACGCTGCCATGTTTGGAACCAGCTGCAGCGGTGAAAGTAATGTCTCATTCTAATGGTGCATTACAGTATTATAAATGAGTTGAGATAACAACAAGGATTAAAATCTAAAAAGTATTCGGAGAGAGAAATGGCTTGACTTTGGTCAGTTGTCTCAGATGAAAAAAAGCAGGACTTGACCACTGATTTAATGTGTGACTTGAATTTAAGCTCACTGTCCAGTCTGAAACCCAGGTTTCCTGCTGTCTGTCACAGATAAGGGTTCAAAGGACCCAGATCTACCTGGGCTTTAAAGCCTCATTGGGCCCAAACAACATATCCTCGATCATCTCATCATTTAGGTGCAAAATGTCCCCGAGATCCATGGCTTCATTTCTGTAATGCACTTCGGGGACTGGCCCACAAAAGAGCCGTTTTCTTTTTTTTAGTGGCATGTAAATCTGACTGATGTCAGCATAAAAGTGAAATGACGTGCCAAAGTTTCTGAAGGATGGATCCAAGTGGGAACAAGTACATGAAAAAGAGAAGACGGCCGAGGATGGAACTAGATAGACTAAAGCTACAAGAGGAAACGGGATGCACAGCTGAACTCGACATTTTCTAACTAGTTAAGTTTTATTAGTGGTAGTTGGCTTGCTGTGTGTTTTTGCTGTGGTTTCTTTGTTTTTTTTTAATGTGCCGCTGAGGGAAATAAAATAAAGTTGTCCACTTTGTAGTTATAGCCATGTGTGTTTCATCAGCTGTTACCAACTGCGTTAAAAACTTAATTTCCTTCTGTGTATACATATAATAGTGAGTAGGTTAACCTTGAATCTATGATCTTCCTGGACATTAATTATTCACATTTGCACAAAAATAATATACAGGTTTTTTAAATCTTCTAAAAATCTTCTAAAATCTAAAAACAGAATGAAATCAGAATTCATCAGTTTTCCAGTTTCAGGGGATCATAGGTCTGTTTGTGCACGTTGGCTGTTTGTAATCTATAATCAGGATGTTATTATTCAGAGTTGGATCGCTTATAAGCCTGAATGACTGTTCTCATTACAGCAGCAGCTGACGAGAGCAGAAATATGTCAACCGTAGTGACAGAACGGACACATACATCACAACGCCAACAAATAAGTTTGTTAATATAAGGTGAAAACACACGCACACACACATTCCTGCACAGACTGAGATGCCTTAACTGTGCCCACTACCATCTGTGTGTGTTTCAGTGAGGGAGATGTATGTGATGGACGATAACTGCCTGGTTCACAAGTGAGGTCGTGATGAACCGTAATGGGTGTGTGAGTGTGTTTTCTCCAGCATCGCCAGAACCGAGGAAGTAAAAGGGGATGGAGAGGAGGACGGCTGCGAGAGAAAGGGAGGGAATAGATGGATGGGGAGAAAGAGGGGTGTCAGAGAGGACGCAGACATGAGAAAGAAAAAAAACAACGCTCCAAGCAAGGTTAGGAGAAGTCAAAAATATCAAAGGCCTACAGATATGGACCACATAAATCTTCTTGTTAGTCAACAGCGTCTGAGATGAGACAGACAAACGAAAAAAAGCAACCTTTGTTGTCTTATAAGAGTTTTGGCTGATGATGTTGAATCAGGCCACCTCTGTTTCCATGGATACAGCTGCAAGAAAAGTTTTTAGGATTATCCTGAATACTGTGATTGAGACTGTTTTGTCTGTGCATCCAAAAAGGGGCTTTTTTATCCACAAATATTTATTACAGTTTCTTAACAAAATGGAAAAAATGAGGCAATAGCAACCAGATACAGACATCTGGGGGGTTAGGGTTTATATATATATATATATATATATATATATATATATATATATATATATATATATATATATATATATATATATATATATATATATATATATATATATATATATATATATATATATATATATATATATATATATAAAACACTGTGGTACACAGTTGCCTTTTAATAGGATCATTTTTTCATTTCACATTTTTTATTATCATCATCACATTTTGGTTAAATTCCTGTATTTGTGACAGCACAACCACAAAACTACATGGTAGAGATATATACATTTTCTGAGGACGATGTTTTACTGTAAGTATCCTGAGTCAAACTGAGCAAATATGTAAGCACCTGAGCACTCTGAAGTCCTGCATCTAGAGGGCACAGAATATAAAAAATTAAACACATCTCTATTTGCATGCGCTCTAAATTATACATGACTTGACAGCAAACACACCGGGAGTAAGCAGTAAATCTTAATCTTTTCCTCCTCTTTTAACATATCCTACATTTGAAATTTCTAGACAATTGTATAATTGTTTCAGAATGTATGTATTTTGTTATAATCTAATGTAAATCATCAAACACTGGTAAAATTGCATTGGAAAGGAGTATCTTCTGAACCTGAGAGAATATTGTATATTAAGTATTCAGTCCTCAAGTCAAACAGAAGTCAGCTGTAGGAGTCTGCTGTAATGATGCAGAGGAAAAATATCTGAATCCCTGCTTCCTCTGCTTTCTTGTGCGCTATTATTTTGCAGCAGGCCTCTGACCTCCCATTTATAAATAATATAAGAAAAACTTTTATTAATGGAAATTAGTGAAGAAACTTGTTATAGACATGAATCACTCAATGATTAGATCCAAAGAGTAGCTGATGATATGTGGGTGTAAATTAGTGTGACTGTCCTTGAAGTGGCATTTTCTTTTCTTTTCTTTTCTTTTCTTTTCTTTTCTTTTCTTTTCTTTTCTTTTCTTTTCTTTTCTTTTCTTTTCTTTTCTTTTCTTTTCTTTTCTTTTCTTTTCTTTTCTTTTCTTTTCTTTTCTTTTCTTTTCTTTGCTTTTCTGGGTTGTTTTTTTTTTTTTTAACACAACAGCGACAATTTTGAACCATTATGTGCATTCATGAGATCTTCTAACAATACTAAATGAATGAATGTGACTGAAGTCGTTCTTTCCCTTTGGTCTCTCAAAATAATACTCGCACAACAAGAGACACTTTATCTGCAGATTATGAAAACAAAATGACAAGCATGGTTTATTATGAACATCACCTTTGGAATAACTGATGACACATGATGACCTTTAGGAATCTTTTTCTTTTTTTTACGGCTCTTCCTATTAGGGGTCGCCACGGTGAATCATACACTTCTATCTATCCTATCTTTTGCATCCTATTCTCCTACACCAACTACCTTCATGGCCTGTTTTACTACATCCATAATTCTCCGCTTTGGTTTTCCTCTAGGCCTCCTCCTGGCAGTTTCTACCTCATCATCTTTCTACTGATATGTTCATGATGACATTTAGGAATAATAATGTCAATTATGACTTCTGTGTTTGTTTGTGTTTGTAAAATAACTTAATTAACCCAGGAGGATCTGGCTGGGGCTTTTATGAGCAAAACTTGCTGTTGCCATGGGAGACAACAGTGCGCCCATCAGATGAGGCACCTCCCAGTGCATTTGTGTGTGCACTTGTGCGAGTGTGTGCTCATGCATCAATGCCTTATCTACAAATATGCCCAAAAGGTGCAGGCTGCAGAATTATTATCTGTCTTTCTTCTTACTATCTACAGTTCTGTTTGTGATCCACTTAATGGATGCAAAGTGGCATTAATAAATTTAACTGAAGACATTGCTTTCTTTGTTTCACTTAGGCTCTCTTGTTATCAGGCCTTTCTGAGATGGACTGAGTAATGTGAGTACGACCAGACTGTAATTGGGGTTATCCAGTTTCAGCCTCAGGGCCAGGCAAAGCATTTCAGGCATGTGCAGATGCTCAGTTTTTTATTTTGTTGTTTTTTTTCTTTTTTTATGTCTGATATCTAAAGTAGCAGGCAGAGAAAACATCAAGCAAAACAATGGGTTAAAGGTCATTTGTGTACTGACATACATTATTACTGAACAAACTGTCTTTTTTTAACTAATTACTTTCTTTTTAACTGATTACAATATCCTATTTACTTGCATTTAGAAATAAAATGCATTTTTAGCAATAATGAAAAGCATTAAACTTTTCTTTGATAAAGATGAAGTAGTTTTAGGTTTTAGAAACTTGATTGGTTAAAACAAGGCATAGATTTATTTTATATTTTAGACCTATATGTCACCAGTAGATCAAACTTACGAGCAAACATATTTCATTTGGAAGGGAGTCTGGATTTAAAGGAACACTTTGAATTGTATTTTGAACTTAAATCATTGACCAGAGACTGTTTCTGGCACAGAAAACCTACAAATGAGACCGAAAGGAGCTGTAAAATACCCACAAAGTAAATAGGAAAGAAAATAAAATAGGGTCCTCTGTGACCCTAAATTGGAGAGTTGAAATAAGAGGGTAAAGATAATGGACGGATGGAGGAAAAAAATTACTTTTCATAACAGTAAAGCCTAAATGAGATAAAAAAAAATACACACACACACACACACACACACACACACACACACACACACACACACATATATATATATATATATATATATATATATATATATATATATATATATATATATATATATATATATATATATATATATATATATATATATATATATATAATGGACCACAAAGAGAGGTCTAAAGTGAGGCACATGATTAAAAATTGGGGTTTACATCTGAAAACCCACTAAACAAAGTGATGAAAAACACCTCAAAGAGACTTGGGATTACAAAAAGATCAACAATAAACAACAACAAACAAGAAAGATGCACTTTTGGAGATGCAAAACAATCACAAATGTTATATGCATGGTTTATGTTTTTGTGTTTCATGGGATAGTTCTTCAGCACAGCTTTGCCAGGGGCCCACTTGTCTTCATCTAATGTAAATACTATTCTAAAGGTTTGTATTTTATTGTTGTTATTTTAACTCGCCTGCGACATACTATTAGCAGTTGACGCACTTGTCTAAATATTAATTAAACTTGTAAATAATGGTGAGCGGCTCAGCTCCTGTGCGCGTCCCCGTCAGGCGGGGTACAGCGTCCTTCCCTTCCCCTCCTCACACTCGCCCCAGGAGTGTGTCCCCAGTGTGTCCGCCAGGGGGCAGCTGTGTCTCGGTCTGAGGCTGCGCCGCTCCCGCTGCATCACGGAGAGGAAAATACCACCAGATGGCGGTTTAGGATTGCTGCTCTTCTCTCAAGGCGCGGTTCCGCTCGCACGGCCAATTTTCAATATAAAAATACACACTACATTCAAACAAAAATCGATTTTATATCTCGGGAGGCGAGGATCGATTTGGCAATGGTCGTTAAAGGTGAGTGTCTTTTGTTTTTGTCGTGTTTTGTGCGGTGGGAAGGGAGACGTAGCGCGGATTAAAGATGGTGGACAGACGGGGACGGCTGGCCGGTTGGGGGATGGGCGCTGGTGGCAGCTAACGGAGCTCAATGCGCTTTCTCTCCCTTCCTCTCTTACATTAGCGGAGCTTTTAGCTTTGCGAGCTAGCCCCGCGACATTTTCGGCGAGACAACTTGCCAGAAGGACAAGTGGTTGTCACGGCGCCGGCCTGCTTTGTCACCAATGTCCACCCGCGCTGGAGTTTGTCTTGTCAACAAATAAAGAGCCGTGCGGTGTGACGTGTTTTCTTGCTCTTTGCAGGCTGGATTCAGAGCATCACCTTCTTTCGTTGAGGTGGATGTACAGTATCTCCTTCCCGCCGAGCGTTGCTCTCTGTGGTTTAATTTGTCACCAGCTCAAATGAGGATTAGCCACATCCTTGCAGGCGCCTTGTTTGCAAATTTCTATTTATTTTTATTTTGCATACACGGAAATGCACAACGTGAGACATCAGTGTGATCCTCCTATAACTACTTTCCCTTGTGTCAACAGCAGGGCATCAGCTTCTCGTCTTCAAGTTTTGGTGACTTTTCAGAAAGAAATGATAGACTATGTTGCTATTCATTTAAGTCAAAGGCAGCACGTGGGTGCTTATTTTATCTAAAACTGCAGGATGGAGTCATGCATGTTTTACGCGAGTGTTAATGGCGCTTCTTTCCCCTTCCCGCCCCCTTCCGTGCGGGAAGCAGGCAACACTGAGCGGGGAAACATGAGTCACATTAGAGGGGGATGGGCTCCGCCAGCCAGCCCTACACGGGCACTAATCTCAGCTCTCTTATACGCTGACCCCTATCTGGATCACACCGTGCAGTGTTGATAGCGGGTCAGAGAGCCTCCCGGCAGCTGTATGAATCTCAGATAGTTGCATAACTGCTTTGTTTACAGTCAGCCATGTGATTTCTCATGCAGGCTGTTTGGATTGCTGGCTGCTGCCTGCATACCTGCCAACTTATCCTCCATCATCTCTTAAGTCTTTCCGTCCCACAGTCCTCAAATCACAAGTATTCAGCTTGCAGAGCAAGTCTATACACAGTGAGAATTGCAGTGTTGATTATTTGAAGTTTGGTTCTTTCAGAATGGCTTTATTAATTTTGTTTTTTTTTTTGACACAATATACTTTAAGAGTCTTTGAAACTGTATAATGACACAGAAAGTTGTCTAATTGGCCTTAGACGGTCATGATATATTTCTTATGTAGGGAGCTTCTGCATTATTTTTACATTTGTCATACTTCCAACTTAATTACTTAAGAACGATAAAGAAAATTGTAAGTAATACAACTTCCTTTAAAGGGCATATACTATGCCTTTCCTAATTTTCAGAGGTTCAGAGTTGTGCTAAACTGTCATATATGCACTTTTTTTTTTTTAAGCAGTCATTTTTAGAGGTTCACGACTTATGAACAGTCAATAAAAGTTTGAAAAGCGCGGTCACACTAGAAACATCCATACTTTTTTTCCCAAAATATCTTTCTTATGCAACCATTCATTGCACAGACAGATTGGTCCTCTAAACTCCAAGTGCAGATCAACACAGCTTATGCATCTATCCCTGCATTGTCTCAGCCTTGCTCCCTAAGACACAAGTTAAAAAAAAAAAAAGAAGAAATATCTATCAGTTGTCTGTTGCTATGGCACGTGACAGACAGTAACATGTCTGGTTTACGATGGTAATCATTAACAGCAAATTGAGTGGGAGGGAAAGTGAGGGGAGACCAAACAGGGTGCTCGCCAGAGCACACAGAAAAAAAAAGATTTAGACCGCAAGATCCAACAAACTGATACTTTTTGAGTGATGATCCGAGTAAAATGACTATTATGGTGCTTCATGAACATGGATAGGGATCGAAATTGCATAATATGAGTATCTTAAAGAAGATTGCGTCATCTTAAGTGTTTTCTGATTAATTGGGTGTCTGGAGGTTTTTAATTGTCTTTTGTTAAATTTCTGCAACTTTTCCATAAGGAGGCGGGGGTGCCTCATGAATGTGCCTACCTTCTGTTCCCTGTCAGAATCTCAGAGCTCCAAACCAAGTTGGGGAAAAAAAAAACTTTGATATGACTAACACTCAGACATCAGTATTACAAGTGTAGTCTGCATCCTTGTTCATAAATGGTGTGATGTCATCCGTTGCCAAGCTGATTAGTGAGTTGTGTGTTGATGGTGTTAGGGTCGTCGAAACCTCTCAATTACAATAATAATACATTCGTAATATGTTCATAACTCTGACAGATGGTGCCTTTAAAATTTGGGTGGGGGGTTTAACTTTCCAAGCTTCTCAACTTTTGGCTTGTACTCTACATTTGCAACAATTATATGTTCTGAAATCCACTTCTGCTTGTTCAAGTCAGAGTAGCATCTGGAGCATAAAAGTAATCAACCAAAGATTTTGAATGGGATGACGTCATCGTTTGCTGAACTGAATTGTGGGTTCCATCTGCTGGATCAATAGCATAGACTGTAAGAAACAATGAATGACGCATTAAGTCACATGACTAATTGGTTTCTGAAGAGCAGTTTTAAAGCATATTTTTTCTTCCTACTGAGTGCAGCCTTATTGCTTGGGAAGCCAACAGGAACACACCCATCGCATGTCAATCAAAGTTAGATTTGGCCATCAGCTCCTTCATTCAATCCCCACCAAAATAGCCGTGGAGCTGCCGACAGACCTTTACAGCAGGATATCCTGTTTCACATGTTGATTATATCGGGAAATCAAAAATGACTGTCCTATTTAGCTTATGCTGGGTAAGTACAAACTGTTGAATGCTTAACTAGGCACGGTAGTACGACGATTATGGATGAGGACATTATAATGGCTATAATGTATTGCTTTATAAAAACTCTCCTGATGTGGTACAAAAATATTCACTCTCTGCAGAGTTGTCATGGATGTGAACTCAAACAAATTAAGTCTTCAAACCAGGTTTCAAACAAGTTTGACATTTTCACAAGGGAGCTTTTGGAGTCGGCCTCTAGTCGAGGAACCTGGAAGTTAGATGGTTTAAGCGCAGTCAGTAGCGCCATTTGAGTTGGGGCTAACAGCTTGAGCTAGTCAGTGAGATTGCACACTGGGGTAGGACTAATTTGAGGGATGCAGGTTATTTGTGGAGTGAGCAGGAAGAAATGTCGCTATGTAAAATTGAAAATAAGATGGAAAAGACGACCCATAAATGGAAAAGCCAAAAAAAAAAAAAAAAGATGTGAAAGACAACTTTAGTATAAATGGGGTAAAAATAAACCTTTGATGGTTGGTGTCTGATATCAGAACTCTTCTCATTTATCTGGCCATTACTACCAATTGATTTAAGCTTTTATTAATTGCCTTTTAACATACTCTTTAGTTAGTTTAGGTAATGAATGATGTGTCCGGAGCTGGAAGCCTCCATGTTTTCTTTTTTTAACTTTGTGCCTTAGTTTCTTGAGAAAACAACTGCAAATCTGTTTTCTATAAAATCTATACAGGCAATGTGCCCAGCTCCAACCAATAATTTATCTACCTATTATTTATTTATCTTGCCTCAGTTTCAGAGTCTGAATGCAGTGAAATTTATGAAGTTATTTAACTTGCAGTTATGGTGCATTTATGAGCATAGATTAAAGTAACTGAAGTTCCTGAATTAAATTAATGTTAGTTTGGAAATGTGTGTGTACAGACCTTCACAAATAGTCACGCAAGTTATGTATTGCCTTATTGTAATTCTTTCGCAATCATTTGGTGGTATACTGTGTATATGTGACCAAAAACAAACAAACATACACTCAAACACATACGTTTTTCCTTCTTTGCCTCGTGTCTCAGAACTCTTGTGGATAACTGCACAGAAGTTGAGTTGCACTGCAGAGGATGTTTACTTTTTTAGCAAGGGACACATATAGATTGGTTCCTGTTGGAGTGGTAGTCTGACTCACAATACACTAATTTGCAGAATCTAGACGTTCCACTGGGAACCCTTGGGTGTTCGTAATGAACAACCAAGGGTTCCCAGTGGAAATGCTGGAAATGGTACTGTGATAAACACCTTCATTTAAATTTAGCTGTAGACCGTATGGCAGCATCCTCCCCCTACAGGGCAATGCAGACTGCCACACAGCATGGGGGGGAAAAGAAAAGAGACAGAAACAGCTCAAGAAAGACAAAGAGGAAACAAAAAGCCAAAGAAGTTGAGTTGGATTCCACATTCCCCAGATTCAGATGATGAATGTGCCATAAGAACCCTGATTCATGGTGCTCCCAGCCTGCTAGACACTAAACATAAATGATCCATTATCAATGTCCTGATAAAAGACAGCACGAGACAGCCAATAGGTCTACACCCTGTTTGGTTAGAGCAGTGTTAGTAGCACAGGAGAGACATGAAGACTGTTCCCTGGGTAGTTTTAGGTAGTTGATTCATGTACACCCATTGTAATGTTTTTTTTTGTTTTTTGTTTAAAGTGGTGTTGAATGAAGTACTTGTGGATAGATGGTGTCATACCTGCAGTAGTTGGTGGTCTTCACAGCATTCTTTAAAGGCTGCTTTCACACTACACAATCTTAAACCCAATTTGCCAGCTGTCAAGCTTGCAAACTGCTTGGTGGTTGTGTGTCAGCATTTAGTAATTTAGAGAAACTCACCAACACTTCACAGAGCTACGGAGCTACGACTGACAGATATTTAACATGTCAAATATCTGGGGCCATCGGGAAAATACCCATTTATCAAAATGTAATTTCTTTGCAAATTTGCAACACTTTGTAGGAAGCAGTCTCCTACAATAAAATTGTTGAGATACTCTGCGAAAGAGGCATCTGCAGAAGCAAACCAGAAGTGATTATTAATTTAAAGTTACTTTGAAAGAAACACGTTATCAGTAATCATCATAGGTGAAGTAGCTGTGGACAATAGAGCCAAAGTATCCTGTTAACTACAAATGAGCCTGAATGGTGTGAATGGCTAGTGTTACTGAAATGGTTTTTAAAGGTCAGTTTGAATTACTGCTGTAATCAACAATCTGTTAATTATTTGTTACACTCATCAACCAGTCAGTGACTGCCAACTGGTGTCAACACTAAATATTATACATCCACAGTTTTGCATATGTCGACTTATCATTGGAGCCGTCGTCTAAATGATCACATTTGATGAAGACATAGACTAACAGTGACTCTTAACGAGGGCCGTAGATTAGCCAATTATTTTACTAGTTAAAACAAACTTCTAAAATTTCAGAGCACTTTGAGGAAATTTTGTATTGAGTACTATCTACTTGTAGGTAAGACACAAACTGCTCTTAACTCCTTCAAACAACCTCGCTTCAAAAAACCAAAAAAAAAAAACTCCAACTTTAAAATAAAAGGAAGTAGAGAAGAATTTCTTTTTGCACAGATTAGATGAACACATTTGTCGCAGGGGCTTCCAGTCTCTAGATTAGATACCCACACAGTCCTCATTTCTCTTTGTAGAGTGCAGTGATTAAAACTGAGTCTTACACCACTTTGCTGTTGCATTGGGCTGGGGAATAAAATAGTTTTGAAACAGGCAGTGACAATTTTTGCATAAGATAATAAAGGTAGCAGATGCGTTTAATCCTTTAGCTAACAGAGTGTTAGCAGAAAATGTGATTATTTATTGAATCACTGGGCTCTTTGCCCTGAGTCTGCTCAAAGCAGGCTGATAAATGACTGAGAATGACATAACTGGTAAGTATACATGTATCAGGCAGTTTGTCAGTATTAGTGACATAATTTAATATGTAATAGATTTTTATTTAGTGGAGAACTGTTTTTAGGCAGCTTTTCTTCAGTAAAACAAATGACTGACTCTGTTGCAAACTGATGTACTTTACAGATGGATTATAAATTGTCTAAGTACTCAAATTATGGTAAACCTACGGCTGTTAAAAACTTTTTTCTGGTAATAAATGATTTTTAAATAGCCTGTGCTAGATACTGTCTTAAGAATGATGCCATTTGATAGATTTGACAGAGTCTCTCACCACTTAGTTGCAATGTGCGTTTTGTTGAAGCCATATGCCTGTAAAACAGCTGGGGGAATTGTGTAATAGGCTTGACATTTGTCAGCGCTTATTAAACAGTGACCTTGATTCAAGATGTTGGCTGTAGAAAGAGAAATATTTTTTGTTACCATCGTCCAGCCTTTGGTGGTTTTCAGCTCAGTCAAAGGAATGTCAGAGGAAAAACAAATTACTTCTCTTTTTCCTCATTATTCAATTTAGAGGTCTTAATACAAGCCATTAAGTTTAAGCAGTGAAGCTTAATTATGAGAACTGCAGTGAACACACAGTTCCATAGCTTTTCCTTACTGTTATGTATTGTAAAAATTGTAAGAGAGGCTACTTTCCAGCGTTTTGAATGGATTTTGTAAGCCAGCAACCTCCTGAGGGCTCTGTATCATTCACTGTAATACTGGTGATTTATTCATGCTATGTTAAACCTTAGTGAAATTATGTTTCTTTGAGAATGTGATGATTAGGTGTTTGGTTGAAAGAAATCCCTGCAGCCTGCTCCTTTCAGTATGCAAACAAAGCTGCAGAATGCCTTCTGAAATAGTTCAGTCACCTCCGTTTCATCTAAGGTGTTGCTTGTAATGTGGTTTCCTGTTTTGTAATCTGCTGTATCGCCGCTGACTGTTAGTTCACGTTGAAAATGAGGTTGCAGCAAAGCCACTTTATGAACCGCTTTCCGAAGAGGAAACTAAGCAGAGAGAAAGAAAAGAGGTTATAAATTATATTAGAGGAATGATATGCATAATTTAATATGTCTACTTGGCTTGAATCATGAAGATGAATAGTTCTATTTTGGATTGTTGCTGATCTGTGGCAGTTTCATTTTCAGGAAGGGCAACACTATCTGGTGTGATTACAATTATTTAAATCCATTGTGCGTCTGAAGGTTTTCCCATGATGGGCAACTAGCCATATATTAGATTTCAGATGTGAGGTGCCCATATGGGGTGATGATTGCAAACAGTACAAAATGTGATTAGTTGTTTGGATCTAAAGTCTTGTTTTAAAGACCTGTAGAGATTTAAATCCACATAGAAAACAAGTTATTATTCAGAGCAGAGACCAAAGTATATAGGGTGGTAACATGTAAAAACAGAAGAATGGTGCTTGAGCGAATACCGTAGTAAGGTACATTATACTATGCAGAAATGGTTACTATATCAGTTAGTAACCATGTTTAATGCACTAATCGAGATAACATTTGTTTATAAGCTATGTTAAATGGTTCTTCATGTTTATTGTCAGCAAGGCAGTTTTATTGAATGTTTAGGAGACTATCAGTGGTGTAAAGATGCAAAACACTACTCAGCTGAGTGTGTTGGCAATTTCCCAGGTGATGGGAGAGCTGACAATTGCCTTATGTCGGGTAACAGTGTAATGCGATGCTGACATAATGATGCTAGTTTACATGGTGATGCTAGATGGTATTATCGTCACCATATAGGAAGCAAAGTCTGTTTTAGAGTATTTATTAACAAAGCTCTCAAGTTGAACACTAAATGATGCAAGGTGTACTGTGTTTTGCCTCCGCGTGTGTGCATATTTGCAGGTTTGCTTTTCTTTCTCACTGGTTGTGTTGCTTTGTTCATGGTTGCTAGACTGAGCAGGACGTTTTTACCTGTAGTTTACTTTACTTTATTGATGGGACTCAAGCAATCTATTGTTATACATTAAAACAATATATAATACTTGTAAAGTCCTAAAAACCACTTAATGCCATGTGTAATTTAAAGTATTATAAAACATCCTAATGAAAATATTTATTAAAACATATGTGTTTAATTTTAAAACACCGTTTTAAAACTAAATAGATATTTTTCTGCACCAATATATGAACTCTGTCAGATCTGAGCCAGTCTGGACATCATAAAGTTTTGTCCTGACCCTCGAGGAAGAAAAAAATAGTAATAGATCTCATCATCATATCTCATCAGACACTGCTTCTTCCTGGTGTTTCATGCATGACTGAAATTATTGAACTGTTGCAGGTTGTTCCTAAATTGTCTTGCCTACTGTACATGTAGACAGGTTAGTTTTCCCAAATACAGAGTTAAGCTGTATAACAGCTGATATGAAGGATAATTAAGTCAGTAATAGTTGGTGTTTTGGCAGCACGGTGGCTTGGTGGTTAGCACTGTTGCCTCACAGCAAGAAGGTTCCCGGTTCAATTCCCGGCCCGGTGGGTTTTTCTGTGTGGAGTTTGCATGTTCTCCCCGTGCTTGCGTGGGTTTCCTCCGGGTACTCCGGCTTCCTCCCACAGTCCAAAAACATGCAGAGTAGGTTAATTGATCTTTCTAAATTCTCCCTAGGTGTGAATGTGAGTGTGATTGGTTGTTTGTATGTGGCCCTGGATGGACTGGCGACCTGTCCAGGGTGAACCCCTGCCTTTCGCCTGATATGCGTCGGGATAGGCTCCGACAGACCCCCGTGACCCGGAAACGGATAAAGCGGGTACAGATAATGGATGGATGGATAGTTGGTGTTTTGTCTCAGTCTTGTTGCTTACATTGTTGTTGAGGCTTGCCTGTTGTTTTTATGTTCTGATATATGGTCAGTCCTATTTCAGGCAGAGGGTGCAACCCACCCAAAACCTTACACATGCTGAGTCTGAAACGTAGCAGAATGTTTAGGATGTTGTGACTGCATGGTTTAAAGATTACCACTAATCATGCTATGAATTCTTGTGGGTTGTGAGCCATGCTGACTTTGGATATTTTGGACACATTTTCTTAGACCATCTTAGGGATAAATTATTGGGTTCTGTCTTCTGTCTTAAAGGGGAAATAACAATCACCACACTAGACTGTCCACACTAGACTGCAACCCTAATATTTACAAACGGAAACCCAGTCTGTAGCGGGTAGAAAGTAATTCAGTTTTGGATGGTGAAAACTTGCAGGAGTGGTGTGGACCGTAGACACATCCACAACAATAGTTAATAGTTTAAGATAAACCATACTAGTATTTATGTATCCTAAAAGCTGGCTCACCAAACAAATCATAGATGCTAATATACCACATGTACATGTAAACTTATATTTAGGTTCTACAACATATTTTTAATTCACCAATTCACAGAAATACTTATACTGTGCTTTTTGTTATTAATTTGCGCGTTATATGCAGTATGTAATGCTTTGTTTACAGCTGAACATATTGGGTGCAGTGTCAGGTTTTAGTGTCTTGCATGAACACTTGAGCCTCCAGTTGGAAAGTGTCAACTTCTCTCCTTGAGCCAGAGCAGACGCCACATAGTCATTTGTAATTTTGATAATCCCTGGATAAAAACGACTTATTGTGAGAACATAATATAGTCAAGGGAAAATCTCATTGAAAGATTTGGAAATGTATCTGCGGATCTTTTAAAGGGTTTTTTTTTAATATAGAAAAGTGAGGTCTTGATGCATTATTTATGTTTTCTGAAGAACTAATGTTTCCCTTCTGTTTCAAAGTCAGAAATTGATATCCTGCTTAGAGAGACTCCTGGGATCAGTGTCTAGAAGACAAGTAAATTCTCGCTCCGGCTTGTGAAGGATTTAATTTGTTATTTATGTGCTGGGCAGCCAGATCTAAATTTGGCACGCCACAACACCTGCAAATCCTTACAGTGTCATTTACACAGACAAGGTTAACAACACATTTCAAGCAACAACAAATACCACCTTTCAGTATTAGCTGTGGCAATGTTTGTTCCAGCAATCAGTGCTATTTGTATACTGTCTTACTTGGTATCGATTCACTGGCGTGTGCCAAGTAAATTCCCTGGCTGTAGAGGATAAAACGAAGCAGTTACACAAAGGCAAGAATTGCTACAGAAAAAAATTTTTTCCTTTCTTTTTAATGTGGCCTTTGAGTGGAAAATCTCACTAAGCATGATGCAGACAATAACATTTTAGGAAAGTATTTTTCCTTGCTGACATCATACACAAAGGTTTGGTAGAAAAAGACTTCATCAGTTGTTACCATAATTTCACAATTAAGCCTACAAACAACTGTCTTGGCACCTGTTTGTGTCTTTGTCAGCCGTTGCTAGATTTCAGAGATCATTCAAATCATGAAAGACGCATGCAACACAACAAACAAACCAGAAAAAAATAAAAATTGGCTTTAAACACGTAAAACATCATTTTGCAGGCCAGGTGCTGAAGATATGACAGTTGTGCTTATATTGGGTGTCTCTCAAAAATTTTAGGCCTACGAGTTGAAAATGTGGGCCACCTTTATTTCTTTTTTTAAACAGGGTGTCCAGAAGACAGCTGTACGCGCCCCACTCCAAGTCTAAAAGCCTGGTGAGAAGGCTATTCTTTCATCTTTGTTTTAAATGCAGATATGCTGTTTCATTTTAGTTTTCTGCACAGATAAATGGGTCAAAAATAGTTTGTATTGGCAGGCAACGTTATTTACTACTGCTAGATTAAGTACATGTGATTCACATTAGACTATATATGTAAATGACATTGAAGTTACAGTTAACCAGGCTGTAAAACATATTTACACGCTCGCACAGAAAACAATTTTGGTCTCTATAGCTACATTTTACATCCATGACATCTGTCGGGATGTATTTTTATGTACATCATTAGGTAAAAAGATATACAGCTACAAAATTATTCATATTTGCGGTCTATTTTGTTAACGTCTAGCTGTGGTATATCTAGCTACTTAGCGCATAGCCTTTTAATTTGAAATCTGAGCTTGGGGCTAAAAGAGCATAATCACTGTTATTTTAAAATAAATACGGGCTGACCCATGGTTAATTTCACTAACGACTGCCTTGAGTCTGGGTTGGCCTTGAAGGGTATGGGGATATAGCCTTTGATTGACTTGTGCACATCAAACAACAAGTAGGCAAAAAATATTAATAATTTGCATAATTTTCCTATTCTATTACAGATTCTTTTTTTTATTAATTATTGGGATAACTTCACAACTAAGTCTACAAACATCTTGGCACCTTTAGAAAAACGTGTTTTGTCACTGCTAGATTTCAAGTCACTCACAAAACACCTTTCAGTCAATTTTTAATTGCATAAACGATGATACAATAATGCGATGCAACAAAACCAACAGGGAAAAACTAAACAACTTACCTTGAACCAGGACAATTTGCAGATAAAGCAACATTTTGCAGGCCAGGAGCTTAAGACATCACAGCTGTGATTATCTCTTTGATGATATGATAGGCAGCTGCTTTTGTAGTAGTCGGTTTCTAACTTTTTCCGTCAGTCACAACACAAGTGGTCAACGCCGTCACATCTTTTGGGGTATGAGGTTTTGAAGGCTGGAGCCATCTCAGCTTTTTTCTTGTCGTAGGTTTTCTCTATAGGAGCACTTTAGTGGATGAAGCAGTTTTGTGTGTAGCCATCAGTGATCAGTGGGTTAAAATTGGACTATTGGCAATGAGATAGTGGATTAAGTGCCTTGTTTTAGTGTGTGTACTGGTCTTGAAGAAAATCTGCCAGATGTTCATTTAGACAGACATTTTCCATCTTAATTAGCAATGAAAAAGAAGAATAAACCAAAGAGTGAATAAATCACTGAGAATGAGTTTTTGATTTATCTAGACATGTAACTTTTACAGTCTGCTTTTATTATGTGGTGAGCTATTATGTACAAAATACTGCACTTAATCTTCAGATTGATCCATATCGTTATTTGTCATTCAAAATTGACCAACTGAAAATTGGCTGACTGTGATCACCAGCTAAACAATTGCTGCATTTCTTCTTTTTTGGTCTATGGTTTCAAATCCTGTTACACGAGAAGGTGATAGAAGAATCTAATTTTACATTTTCAAAACAAAATATTGAGATGTTGAAAATCGGTTGAATTTAATGTAATTTATACATCTATAAAGTGATATTTCAGTCCAACATGCAAATTACAACACATGATAAAATTCAGTTTAATACATTCCTTATATCTGTTATTCAAGCATAGATTTGTTAAGCATAAAAATACATAATTAAAATTTCTTTTTAGGTAAAGTTATCTTGACATAATTTGTATCACACTCTTAATTATTCAATTATTATTATCTCAATTATTTGTATTACTGTTTAAAACCTTAAGGTAGACTCTTGAGCTTGTGTTCTTTCCCCAAATTTAGAAATTTATGTCAATATTGTGAAGTATTTCACTCACTATCAAGCCATCTTTTTTTTCTATTTACTTTTCAAATGCTCTTCTGGTTGAGAATTGTATCCTCAGTAAGTTTTTGCGACTTAACCATCTGGTTTAAACACTCACCTCATCTCTTTATTTCTTTTGATGCTGTCTGTATTTGAGTAGTCATTTTCCCTCTCAGCAGCCTGTTCATTATTGCTGGATAACAGCTTTTTTTTCTCTCTCTGTTGCTTTGACATCTGCCTTCACACATTAACAGGCTTCTTCTGCTCCTGTGAAATCTTCAACATCCCACTAGATGATTAGGAAGTAATAAGGGGTGTCAGGACTAATGGCCTTCACAAGGAGTCTGTCGTCTTGTCTCTCTCAGCCACTGTGTGTGTGTGTTTTGCGTCTTGCTCTCATCTTGCCTTTTTTTGTTTCCCCCTTTTTCTTTTATTAGAAGTGACTGTGAGGAAGATTGAAAATCTAGGCCAAGGTGAGAGAGAGACAGCAGAGACAGATGAGAGAAGAACAGATTAGTGTCTTTTTACTCCACTCTCTCTGGCTGCTCTCCCCCTTTTCGCACTGCCATCACACTTTCTCCATCCCTCCCCACCCCGTTTACCCCTCTAAAACACCCCCTGCTCCTCTCCTCACTATTGCGGCTCCATTTTGCCTCTACAGTCAAGCAGGCAGCCATTGCACACAGAAAGGGAGAAACATTAATTACTTTCAGTCTTTAAAAGTTCAGTGTAGGAATGGGATATGTTTGCATTTTGTGATATTTTAATCCTCACTTTAAAATAAACATGACAATAATAGATACAAGATACGCATGTGCTTATTGTGAATGTTTAAAAAAACGTAATATTTTATGATCAGCTTGACGTTTGCCAGTTATTTTACTGCTCTATGTTGAATTTAAGCATTCTAAATAAACATGATTGTCTTTATATTGTGTCATGCGAGACATACCACAAGAGGACCATAATTGTCTCTCTTGTTTGATCACACAAGTTTCTGTGAAATCTTGCGTTTGTGGAATTGCCTCTGTGAAATTGTTTCTACGAACATTCGATGTGTGGTCTGGAAAAGATGTCTAATTTGACCATCCCAAATGCCAAAACTTCCACAATTATTACTGTCATGTCTTCCATGGGCTGTAATGATGCCAAAATGACAGCCGCTTATCACACCTCACAAATACTACTCACCACTAGGACATTGGATGGAAGATGCAGGGACATGATGCCTGGTGTAGCTGGGTACCATAAAACCAGTGGTACATGGGCTGCTGCAAAGCAGAAAAACATCCGCTGTTTAGCCTCCTGACCCCATTTCCCTCTATGCTGATCGTATTTTATTATTTTTTAGTTGGGTACATGCACTCATTGTGGCGGCCTATGCAAGTAATATTTCCCCACACACTTCCCGTAGTGCACTACAAAACAAAGGAACATTCTCTGTAGACCAGTTGGTTTTATAGGACACAGTGTTGCCAAAAATTATATATCAACTATTTATTTGATTGACGTAATAAATTGGGTCAACTAATCGTTGCAGCCATAAAAATGTAGTGCTGCAAAAGCTGCATGCATCCACTTATTTCAGAGAGAACCATATTGTTCTCTTTCTCATTTACACATCAGATTAAAAAAAATTATCATTCCCAGTAGAACACCTTTTACATTATTGTCAAATAGTGTAAAAGGCAACTGTTTGCAACTGTTTGATGGGACCCCCCCCAACAATTTGTATTTAGGAAAAGAGTTGAAACCTTTTAAGCCAACTATTCAGACAAACCATTTCTGTAGAGATGGTTTCAATTAAAAGGCTTTAAATTACTACATTACCATAACTATCATAGTTAAGGTCTGTCCAGTGAGTGGCAGAAAGAATAAGAACAATAACTTTTGATAAGGACGCAAACGTGAATGACAGGAAAACAAACAGATTGTGTTGCTCCTAATGCAATGTAAATAAAAATATATGATAGCACGAAAGTATTAGTGTTGCTGCTTCGTCATCGTGAGGGATGAAAAGTGATGCTTAACTGGCACCAGTTTCCAACTGATGGTTGCCAAGGCACTGATGAACTCCAGGACAGATGGTACCATTATTCATTGCAATGGTCCGCTAATGATGATGAAGCTGTCAGGGCCAGTTGATTATGTTTGACCTACAAGTTTGTTTACATTATGTTCTTTGCTTATGGCCAAACTCCTGACGTTTGAGGGTCAGCAAATGCAGTATTAATGCTGCAAATTGCAAAACAGGATGTTGCGTCTCAGACACTAACCTGATGAAACTGCTGGAAATATAACATTATATTTGTTATACGAATTAAAAGCTGTACAAATTTGCTGCATATGTAACAAAGCAGATGCAAACAAGCTTCCTCCTGACTTTATTACCATAACTCGACATTACAGAAATATATTTGCATCTCTGCACTTTCAACTTTATCTTTTGAGTTTATCCTAAAAAGATTGCATGAGGCACTTGACAACAGTAGCTTTTGCAGTAATCCAAAACTGACCATTATTCATTTCAAGGCGAGGGAAAAATATCAGTATTTCAGAGCTGTTACACTATGTATACTAGACATACTATGTAACCAGTCACTAATTTCTATTAGTGACTTCCTTCAGCTTCTGTGCTCCACATGTCTGGAACAAACTCCCAAAAAGCCTCAGCTGAAACACTCACAGTATAATACCCAGTTTATTAAAAATCCAGATTGAAGACACTCTGGTTCTCAGCTGCATTTGAATAAAGCTCCAAATCCACGCTGCTTTACTGTTAAGCTTAAGTTTCGAAACTTGATTTATATTTTGACCACTGATTTTATCCATTGTTCTTTTTTCTTTCTTTTTTTGTTTACATTTTAAACCATGCTATTTATTTTTGTGACGTTTGAATGTCTATAAAGCACTTTTGAATCACCTTGTTGTTGAATTGTGCTATACAAATAAACTTGCCTTGCCGTACTTATTGCTATTAAATTCCCATGAGTTAAGTTGACCCATATTTGAATGTACAGAGACAGCTGTAATAACAACAATAGATGTGATTATTTTATAGCATTGAGTAATATATTATAATGTAATATGACAGAGCTTGTAATGTGTTACAGCTTATGACATTGGGGGCAGGTCTGTTTGTCTATGGTTTACTAAAATGTCCTAAAAGCCTCTATTCTTAGAACAGTATTGAAGCTGAAACTACAACAGGAGAGTGAGAATCATGAGTTTTTTTTAATAGTGGCAGCAGCTCACATAATGGATTCAGTTCTAGAGGTCCAGTTAAGTATTATTATGGTAGTAAAACAGTCTTCAAATCAGTCCATTTGCTCTAGCTCTGCTGGGAAATGACAGCACTATATCGCAGAGTCTAGATGTCATTTGTTAAGTGGGATTTGTGGATTTGCATAGCAACTGTGAACTTATTCCATGGCTAGTAGTATTGCTGGTGTACATATTTGTCAGTTGTTTTTTGTGTCACTTTATGGTACGCTTACAAATACACATTGGAAGGGTCTTATTCATTATCCTCCATTCTCTTCAAATGAAGCATCGTTGGGCGTTACCGAGCAGGGGTTCCATCTGTTGCAGAGGGAATATTGCTTCTGTAAAAAAAAAAAAAAAGGAAATTTTTGACGCTTTGATGCACGTGTCGACCAATCAAGTTGCATCTATGCAGGAACTGTTAGCCAGTGAAATCGTACGCGGGGCGGGACTTTTTCAAAGTTTACAACTCACTTGTGGAGCAAGGAGGAAGACGTTTGATTGGTTGTTTATAATATGGCCAAAGTACATCAGAAGCACCACCCGTCAAGCGTTAACACTACTGTGTTAGGGTTAGTGTTATAATTGTTGTCGGTTTTCTGCAGCGCTGTAGCTTTCAGTGCTGAGTTTCTTTTGTTTACTTCTGTTAAGTAGCGTAGACATCAGCAGAGCAAATGAAACGCATCTTATGTGCGTTGGGGCTAATAATTGATGAGCAACGGGAATTTTTGCTGACAATGCAGGACTTTATCTGTCAAACTGGCATGAGAACGACAAAGAAGTAGACGTAGCAGAAGATATGCAGATGGAAATGTCAAGTGGGCAAATCACATTCTAATGCTTATTGGAAAAGTAAACTATTGTTGCCTGTTAATTAAAAATAGTCTTGTTTTAAATAATAATGTGTTAAAGGTTTGCTTTCCAGCACTCTTTAAGAAGTGAATGACTAGTTACAGGGCTAGTGAAGTTGATATGATTTTTGCATCTGGTATGAACCACAGATGAACTTTGTGGCGTCTTGACAACTTTTCCTTCACACCTTTTACATGTCTCAAGCACAAAAAACTGTATCCTATTGTCAGTTTTGTTTCAGTAACTGTTGGAAATCTGATATGGCCAATCTTTGACAGCACTGCCATCCTGGCATGAAGCAAAACCAACCAAGCTTGACAACAGCCTTACAACATTTAACTGGAACCTTTAGAAATAGTGGCAGCAGATATGTGATGGCACATTCTCATTTTCTGTAGATTGTATATGTCTCACTTGTAATGCTCACTGGTTTTTATATTAAAGTAAATGCAATTACGAGTACAGAGTAAATGAGAAACTAAACAATAGTCAAAACATGTATTTGGTTATATTGTTGGTGTATTGTACATATTGACCTATATGGTCATATCACTAAGTATATCTGTACATGTGCCATGATATCCTAAAGAGACCCTTTTTAGTCATCAGTAGTGAACACTAAAATTAATTTATGATGCATATACAGTGTGCATGTGGCCTAAACTCAGAATCCTTCCTCTTTGGCCAGGATCAGGGTTTATGTTTTACAGAACATGAGCGTACAGTAGTCTGTGGCAATAACAGATGTGTGTGTGTGTGTGTGTGTGTGTGTGTGTGTGTGTGTGTGTGTGTGTGTGTGTGTGTGTGTGTGTGTGTGTGTGTGTGTGTGTGTGTGTGTGTGTGTGTGTGTGTGTGTGTGTGTGTGTGTGTGTGTGTGTGTGTACTTCTAAATACACGGGAACATGAATGTCTGGCTTTGCTTTTCTGACGGACGAGTAATCTCCCATGTGACACGATCTTAATCTTGTTAAACCAGACGGCCACAGTTGCCCTTAAAGGCTGTGCCACATTAGAAGGCGAAGGCTCAGCATGTATGAATGCTGGCTGCATAACAAAACGCACTTATTGTCTTGGGGGTTTAGCCCATAGCTGTGGCCCAGTGGGACCAATTGTGGTGTTCAAGGTTATAAGCAAGACTCTGGTTAACCTTAATTTTTTTAGAGTTTGGTGGTTTGTCTCTGCTGCAGATGAGAGTTGTGAAACATTCCTACAATTTGTTTAGACTTCGTTGTGAGCAAGTACTTGTTCCCACATTCCTTAGCAGAAAACCAAACACAAAAGGAAGGTGGGAAAGATTTATTTCACACTTCCATTAAACAGTTTATCACATTAGATTAAATTATTCTCACATGGCAGCTATTGCTCTGTAAACTAACTGTACACTACCTCCTCTGCATCATAAATAAGGTGTGATATTGTTCCACATTATTTTGTTTCATCTTACTATCACTGGGGATTAAGTTAAAAACAAATTTTCACTTTTGAAATTGTCCATTAACAGTAACTCCTTTTTAAAAATTATCTGGTAAATTTATATTCTGGTAAAACATTAATATGAGTGTCTATAAGGGATCAGCCGATTAGTCGGAATGATTATTGGTAATTTGTTTTAACAAATCAGCATCTGCCAATGTCTAAGAATAACACAATTATTTACAGGTAGGCGTAACTGCAGGGTTTGGGGTCCTATCAGAGGACCTTGGTGTGTTTACAGTAACTTTTTTACGAGGGAGAAATAAATATATCTTCATCAGGAAAAAAGGCTTTGATTCTTTTCATTTAAAGCCCTATGTCCTTATTTTGTTATACAGGAAATGTTACTTTTAGAGAGAAGAAACAAAAAACAACCTTTGCCGCATAATTTGGATTGACAGTGATCCCTAAACTGCACCGGATAGCAATAGTTAAAGATGGTAGTGTTGGTATCCCCATTGTCAGCTGTGTGCAGACGAAGCAGCTCCGATGTGCTGCAGCAACGTGTTCAGACACACGTCTGCTCTCAGCGTGATTAAAGTTTTCTTTTTAAGTGAAACAAGTTGCTAACATTTGTGTACTGAAACTCCAGCCATAGGCTTTTTCACTTGCTTTATACATTTTTTTTTTTTTTTTTTTAATTGTGTGGGAAAAACAGGCTGAAGCAGAGTTGTAACATTTTGGTATGTTGTCAGGCTCTGGCCGCCTTCCTCTATCACACTGCTTCATTGTTTTGAGTTGACAACAGCTACAGTTTTTACCTTATGTGAAATAATGTCTTTGACAGATAGAAAGGTGTTGACACATATTTTTATGTTCCCATCTACTGGCGCGTTAGACACAGCACCATTATTCAGCTAAACTAAGCTGATACAAAAGTTTCTGTATCAAGCAGCACCGCTGACTATATTGTGCTAAATCTGGACAAACTTAAAAGTTTTCTGCAGACTGATTTAGCAGCTCATCTGCCTGCAGGCTGAGAGCTGCCAGCAGGGAGGACATGACTGACAGTCACTGACCTGCAGTGTTTGAGATCTTTACCGTTTTCCTGTTAGTAATAGTATTTATTTGAGCCATCTTGCATTTGTTTCCAGCTACAAAACTGAGTTTATATGTAAAGATACGGTTTCAGCTCTAAAAACTAATGAAGTATATGAAATAATGCATAAAGCAATGCTTTACCAGCAGAAGAAATAACAAGGACAAAGAGGAAAAAACAAAAATGATCCAATAATGGCATTTATAAAATTTAATTGGTATTTGAAAACTTTGAGTTAAAGTTCAGTTGAATACTGAAAAAGCTTTGTATTGTATATTGTATGTTTAATGACGATTAATAAAAAATAAATAAATATCAGCCGTAGAAAAAGCCATATCAGTCAACCTCTCTCTTATGTTTCTTGCACTTATTGGTCAAACATTATTTCCTAACTTTACTGTCTTGATAACTCAATGCATAAAAATAACACATTTGTCACATTTCGATCTTCATTTCTGATCACAGACAAATTCAGTGCTACATATCCAACAAAAAAGAAAGAGATAAAGATGCAACTGCAGCAATTCAATAATTTTAGCACCCAAGAAAAACGTCTTTTATGAGGGAATTTTTCAATCTCTTCATATGGCCTTGAGCTACACAGTTTCGTACTGTGGTTCTTTTATGAATAGTAGAATTGACCATGTAAAATCTTTTCTTTTTTAAATATTATCACGCTAATAATGCATGGCAGATGTAATTTCTCATTCCCATGCTTGTCCTCCATCTGTTTTAACGGCTTGTTTCTGAATAGCACAAAAGTGAAGGGCAATAACAATTTTGTCTTTTGACTTTTCACATCGCTTTGATTCCATTTTGATGAGCTGATAAGTTTCAATATCAGTCACTTGCTCAAACTCTCACAAGTCTGCATTTTTGCAGATTATTTATTCAGGCGAGTGTAATTTAAGTGTTGTCATAAGAATATAAGTGAGATGATATATGATATGTGGTGCAGTTCAGGTGCCAGGTCATTGGATTTAAAGGCATGGCTTGTACGCAGTGTTTGCATTTAGGTTTTGCTGTAGGTAATTTCTTCAGCATGTACAAATCACACAGGTCACTGGCTGCTTCTGTCATCTTCTGTTTCTGTTCCTTTTTTCTCACAAACTCATGAATGCTGGTGTATTTCTCTGAATGTATTTCTCTACAATGTGCATCAACATTCTCTAGTGCAATTGTCCAAATTTACAATCACTAATTATTTTAAACACATTTCCTGTAGAAATTTCTTTCAACCTATAATTTTTCCAGATATTAACCCAAGATTATAAAAAAAATAAGCTGCTTTTGTTCCTCAAACAAGCCCCCATTCTGATGCATTTTACACATTGAACTAAGATGACTAGTCTTTTGCAATCTCATACCAGCATGCAGAAGTAGCAGTAACATATCTGATAAAGAGTGAAGTGTTTTTTATTATCAGAAAACAGTTGGTGCATAGGATGAGGGAAATGAAATATTTAAAGTTGTCATATATTACTAATCAGAGTGCTGCTTTGAACACTGCAGCTGCAGGATCTAACAGTTGCTTGCTTTTCTTTCTTTAAAAGTAATCAACAGTACAATTTTCAGAGTGCTTTCAATGAGACAGATCTGGTTAACTGAAGTCGGTTTGTTTTTTTTATTCATGCAGATTCATCTTGTTTTGTACTTGGTTTTGAACCTTCCTTTCAATTTGTCAGTTACCCATAAAATGAGTCGTGCAAAAATCGGTCCTTGGAACAACCATTTAAAAAAAGATAATCTTTATGCTATAATATGGGTTTGTGTGTGGGTTTTTTTTTTTTTTTTATGATTTATGACAAAAACCCTGGCATATGCATAGTTGGCACATATTTTCAGTCCAAGCAGTTCCCAGGTTGTGTCTGCACATAAATACACAGGGATCCAGTGGCCCCCTAAATTACCTGGACTAATTGGCTATGAATTTACTGACTATATTTCGTGTCGGCTCTTGATGAAACCTTTTGCATTTCAAGTATGAAATATCACTGTGAGCAAATTGTCTCTACTAAGTCAAAAATAACGTATCTGAGTGCAGTCACGAGAGATAAAACACATTTACGGAGTTCCGTGTGTCACTTTGGTTTGCCATCCGGAGCATTGACCTCTCTCTTCCCACTAATGGGATGATGCCTCAAGCTACAAGGTCCACTTAAGATGCAAGTTAATTGAATCCATTTAAATCCATTCAAGCTAACGTATTCCTCAAGCAGCCAGTATACACGTCTGACACTGCAGCAGTATTCTTCAGGCATAAATCACCGGAGAGCAAGGGGGCCTGACTTTGCCTCCTCCTTCTTACAGCATCTTTATGCCACACAATGATGTTGAAAGTGCACACGGTCCACTGTCTGGTATGTTGTAAAAGAGATGCTCGTCATGGTTAACACATCAGGTGACAAATGAGACTGACTTGGGCCAAATTCTAATAAAGTTGATGAATAATGTTGAGAAGTTTACTCAAGTGGTAAATGGCAGTGAGAAGAAAATGACTTAACTGATATTTGAAATCAATTTGGTGCTATGGAAAAAAAGTGCTTTTCATGTGGTAACCTCAAAGAACGGTGAATTGGTTTTTAAAAGGTAACCATGTCACACTATCATACAGAGGTAAAGGTTAGTGCAGCTTCAGTTTTATGTGGCCTTGACTGTTTGTGTGGTTCATGAGCAGGGTCGGCAATGAGAATTTTCAGGGACTTCTGCGGGACCAATAGTAGTACCTGCCTTAGGTGAGGTACTTCAGCATTGCTCAAAAATGAATAAATAAAAAACACTGGATAAGCTCTTTGCCTTAAATGCTGTTCTTTTTATCTCGACGTCCCATTTGACATCACCATCATCGCTCTCTATGAAGGCACAACAAACAAGTACAGAAACCGTTTAACCTCCTTTCATGCTGGTCTTTACTTTCTAGTTTGTTTTTCTTCTTCTGTGCCATCATCTTCCTTTATTTAAGAACAGGTTGTGTGAGAAAGCTGCTTTATTGTCACAAGGTGGTATGTAGTGTTAGTTTTCAAGTGGAAGTTTACCCTTTAATAGTTCTACCTTCCTAGCTTTTATCCTGCATATAATTTTCAGTGTTGCTGGAAACTTGTATATGATGTATGTCGTCCCTGGTGAATCATGCTTGTTATGCTTATCTGGTTGTTGAAGAGAAATGGGTGTTTCTCTCCTGGTCTTTTTCTTTTGCTCTCTCTCTAATCACTGTTTCTCTTGAGACACTACAAACATCAAAGAGGAATTGGTGATCTTGCCAATGTTGAAACAAATTGTTCTTATTTAGTCCAAGCAGATATATACATATTTTCCTCACCTTGCTTACTACGTTTGTTTTCTCATTGGTTATAATCCCTCTCTTACCAATTCTACCTCTGCAAACACAAGGACGTGGAGTGTTGTTTATTGTGTTTTGCAACGTTCGTGTTTGCACAGTCAGCTCATGGGGCTCCAGAGTTGTCTTCATAACAAAAACTGCTTTCTTTATTTATCAGTTTGTTCAGTTTTTGGCTCTAAAGCTGCTCCCCCAACAGATAACTACAGACAAAACTACACTCTTGATTGCAGACATTTTATATCTGTGCAATATCTTGCTGCAAAAACTGAAGGACCTAAGGTTCCCCAACACATACAGTCTGCTCTGGCCACTCTCTTACAGACAATAGTGTCTCCAGTCTAGTCAAGGTATCTCTAGTCCCACACTGCCTCTTCTCCCAAGATGGAAGTAGTATTTGGCTTATTCGATTTAGTTCTAAAATCCATAATCATCTCATCATCATAATCATCTTCTTCGTGTTTAAGATTCTTTTTATTTTTTAAGATAGGTCTTCACTGAAATGTAACTGTTTTGATAGCATGTTTGGTCATTTTCATTATTTTCTTGAGTCTCTTAGTCTCTTCTGCCATTATGTCCAGTATAGCTCTGTGACATAGTTTCATTGTTGTTGATGGTTTCTGCTGATAGTAGAGATTCGAGACCACAAGAACTTAACTGTGTTTCCTAAAACTTATCAAAAATTCTTTCAAATGAAAGTGGAACTGATAATTTAACATGTAAAGACTCAGTAGGTTAATGGTGTTGTGATCATTTGAATTTTTCTGTTTGATCAGGTGAACTTAAAGGGGCCACATAAGTCACGGACGCTGGGAAACCAGTGTGTGTTAATGCTATTGGTGGAGAATCTGTCCCTGGGCTTTTCTGTACATTTTAAACACTGCACCGTTGTAGCCTTGGTGTTAGAAACAGGGACTCACCACACTGTGCCTGTAGAGATAATAGGCAATTATAGCAGATGTAGTACTGGTTATGGCTGTCAGAAGAATCGGCCTGCAGCGACCACAACAGCAAGAAGTTGTGTGTTCTGTTGGCTCTGTTTTCAAGAAAAAAGAAAAAACATGTGGAGCACCAGATTTTTTTCCCCCTCATTCAATTGGACTTCGAAGTAATGAAATTACTGTGTTTATTCTTACAACCTGTTAAATCTTTTTGTGCATGTACTTTTAAACTTTTAGAATAATGAACGTGTATCTATACCTTTATTTCCATGTAATATTTTTTTTAATTGTTCCAGTTATTGGGGGGGAAAATTGTCTGAAAAATAGTCTAAGAAATCCTTACACACACTTAAAGTTTAAAATAAAATGGTAAAAGCCAATGAAAAGAGATCTGTGTAGAGTAATAAGACACTAAAACACTAAAATTCCTCACATTTGGCCAATAAATGATATAAATGTTTCAAGCATCCTGTTTTCTTTTTAGTATTTGAGGTTTTATGAGCAGTTTTTCAGTTGTTTTTCTTGAGGTTTTTTTTTTTTTTTTTTTTTTTTTTGCCATCAAAGCATCTTGTTTGTCTGCTTTTTTGCAGTGATTTAAGATCTTTTGTTCCACCAGATGTTAATCTTTGTTCCCATGGATGGTGTGAACATTTTTTCTCTTGCAAATTTTTAAATTTCGCTTCAATCAGCACTGCAGTGTGGGAAAATCATGCCAGTTTATGGAGGTGCTGCAAGTATCAGTAAAAGGCAAACTTGTTTTATAGGGTTGCTGCTTCAACACTTTAGATGTTCCACTGTAATTATTTATGTTGAATCAGTACTAGGTGCAGATACAAAAAAGAAAAGCTGACAGTGCACTCCATTAAACTTTTCGTTATTTCTGCCACTAAAAAGAAGCAGCAAATTAAGTTTTATTACTAAGGAAGTCATTATTGTAATCATAGGCACATCTCACAGACTGAATTGTGTGAAGTGATCAGGAGAGACTGTGGGTGTGTTTCTATTAGTAGCGGTTTGCGGTAGGTTTAAGGAAACTCGACTGATGGTCCGTGTCTCCGTGTCTAGCAACGCTCCACATCAATCATTTTCTGGAACTTCAGCAGGAACGTCGAAGACGTGAAAACTGAAAGGACCAAGAAGTTGAGAAGAAGTTGATGGCCCTGTTACACTCCCAGCCTTCTGGCTTTTACTGTTAATGGAAACCTACCTGTTAGCTCTGTTAACTATCTTGGCTGGCCATTCCAATTAACTTTGTGAAATGTCTCAAAACAAAATTTAAAAAAGATTGCATATACTTCTACCCGGCCCTAGAAAGGTGGGGGACTTTTTACAAGCAGCTTGGATGGAGTATGAACGCAGCTTAACTCTGCTTTACCAGACTGGGAATGGGTTTAAGATAACACAAAAAAAAATACTGCTTTGGAAAGGGAGTGTAATTTTGAGTAAAGAGATTAGGAAATATAATTCAATATGAATGGTTTAAGTTGTCTCAACCTAAAGTATTTGAAGCTTAACGATGTTCCACATAACTTCATAGCAGTTCTGATAGTTTTTAACTGTGAAACTGTGATGGTTTTATTCTCTTAAGACAGTTGGTAAGAAGAAGAAAAGCTCCAGCAAATTCTTTTGTCTAAAGCTGCAATGTATACTGAAACTTTGCAGCATACTTTCTGAAGTGCAGCATTTATTGAGCCTGTCATCAGTCTTCAGGGCTGCATCTTTGAGGATGTTGCTGCAGTATTTATACAGAAACTATTAGGGTTAGTCCCTTTTTTTTTTTTTTTTTGGACCCTGTGCTATGAGCACCTTTTTGCATCCCTGAACTTGCAGCAGTCAAGTTTAACAGAATCCTCTCATCTGTCCAGCTTTTACCTGCGCTGTCACTGCAACTGGATGGTCTCCATAATGGAGCAAAACTCCTTTTACTTTTGTTAGGACCATCAGTATTGAATGAGCTAATCTAAAACTTTAATCGACACAGAAAACTCCTGCGAGAGTCTTCTAGCCAGATTTCATGGAGCACTGATTGGATCCGTTACCGGTCCGTTCTGCTCTCACCTCTCCATGTGCGGTCCCTCCTGTCTCCACTCACCCAATCAAATATGCCATCACTGCAGGGCTTATGACCCACACTAGTTGCCATAGCAACCCCGGCCTGCCTCCTGGAGAACATGTCATGCATGTTAAGTGGCTCTCAGATGCTCAGTTGTTGTCTCTGCTTTACACTCACACTTGAGTAGACACACAAACGCTGGTATGTATAGAGATGCATTAATTCCCCATGCTGATTCTAAATTTTAATTTAAACCAGTTTCAGTTCAAATAACTGTTATTAATGACAGTCAAAATAGTATTTCAGAGTTTTGGTAATTTGGTTTTTGTACTTTTTGGGGACTTGCTTTTTTGCCTTTTTTTATTTATTTACTACAATTGAATGCATTATTCTTTTCTTCTGTTTAACTTGGATTCATGTCATTTTCAGCTTTTCTGCTACTGCTGTTCACCCACTGAACAGACTGATTGTGTTGAGAGCCATTGCTTTTATTTGCTCAAAATAGCTGTAAATTTGGAGCACAGCCTTATTACCAATATAATGACCACACCCTAATACAGGTTTCCTCAAAGTGCTTGAAGAGTTAAATCTTCGTTCAATAGTTTGCTGGGGGGTTTTTTGTTGTTGTTTTTTTTTTCCCCCTTACTGACAACAACAACAAAAATGTAAAAATTGCTAAATCTAGTTGGAGGTGCTGTTACCTGACCAGCTCTCCTTCCATGCATGTTCAAAAATGTATCCAATTTGCATTAAGACCTGTGTGACCATAGTATGTGATTCTATTTTTTTTATTAATTAATTAAAATTTGTTGCCAGAAGAATTCAAGCAGCCCCCCCAAGTGCTAACATGGGTTAGGAAACAACCCCTTGATCATATCACTTATTTATATGATTAAAACCGTAATAATTTGACATTAGTTTATTTATATGGTCAGTGGCAAAAATTTTTGTGTTTTAGGATATTGTGAAAAAATCAGTGTGAATGAGTCAGAGCTGATTGAGACCTTTTGGGTCTGTGACAGCACATTTCAGCACATTTACTATGTGCTATAAATGGTTGAACATTTTACTTATTGTTTTGAAGTTAAATCAAGTGGTTGTATAATTGTGCCAAATTCCAAATCGATAGTTACGAAGTCTCTTTATATAGGTGTCAAAGTGGGCAGCTGGACTTTAATAAATAGTCTGTATAAGTGGTTGCTGCCATTTATGGAAAATGTATCTTTGACTAGCACACATACACTACCTTGGCTGTACTGTTATGCCAGTGATATTAGCCAGCTGCCTTTTTCTTTTATTATGCTAGACTTTAATACTCCTGGGTCCCAACAGGCATGGAAGCATTCCGGTACAGCTGCGAGGCAACTGCTGTGAATTGTGGCCAATCTAGTCAAAGAACGTGGTCCCACTGTAAACTGGTGCTCCACCACGGAGAATACGGGATAATGTACACACGGTAGATCGAATTCGCACAAAGTCAGACACGCGGGGCAAAAAGAATCAAGTTGATTTTCAAAATAAAACACTATGAGTAGGCGCTGACTCCTGCATCAACTTTATGTTGACCTGTGGAGGCCTCTCAGACAGGACAAGACATGACTAGATGGTTTTCAACAAGCGGATTACTACATGAATCCTTTGGTTTAACAAGTGATCTCATGAATCCACCCAAGCAGGAACCGCTTCACTTCTGAAATTCGTTCAATGGGGTGTGAGGTCATGCTGAGGTCGGAGCAGAACTGTTGCACAGCCGGACCGCAGCGCTTTCGCTGGGATCCAGGCTTTATATCTCTTCTGTCATCCTTAAAAGTGCATGTTGCAGTTGCTATGCGCATGATGTGTTGACTTTACTGGGGGGGGAAATGCCAGCTGAGCATCACTAATTATATACACACATGCACAACAGTGACCGCAGATTACATGATGGATTCATTATGTCCCAAATGTGTAAAATATGCTCCATAAAATCAAAGTTTTTACGTAAAAACATGTTTGTACAGCATAAAGGGTTACAGACAGACGTTCTCATCAAATCTCTTATAACTGTCAGCTTCTGCTGTTCACCATAAACTAGACAAAAGCTGGCTTGGTTTCACATAACTTCATTCATCTTTATTGTTCTATGATGATAATAATTCAGTGTATTTATAAATGAAATAAGGCAAATGTGCAGCAGGTAGTAGGTTGGGATTACAAGTCTGCTTTTTAGACGCAAGAATTTAAATCCCCTACTGGATGTTGTGCTTGTATGCACCACATCTACATACATTTTTAACATTTCTTGTATATTAATTGCATTTCCTCGGTTGTAAACGTTATATTTTAAGGCACTGTGATGTGCTTATTATTTATTATCCAACAATATTAGAGCCTGTCTTTTCGGTGAATAATTTCTCAAGAGGGGCTTTTTCTTTTGGCATGATGTGACAGTGTCAGGCTCGCTATGCACATTTTAATAAGTGCCACAGTTTCAATTCAGTTAAAAATTGGCAATGCAAAGATTTGCTTTTATGTTTATAATTTCCAATCAGTTTTCAGACAGTGTGGTTTTCTGTCTAAGCTGCATGAATACCCATTGTCATCATTTGATTCTCCTGGAAAACCAGGCATCATTATATGAGTTGGTGCTGTTTCTCCCTGTTGTGATGCTATAAAAGATGAATTACTAATGTTCACTCTTCTGTTTTGGCTGTAGCAATTCATTCATTCATCTAACACAATTTGTCAGAAGCTTTTATTCACATTTGCACCGGCACTGAAAATCATATTAAACTGACAAACACAGAGAAGATACAAGGTGGATGCTGTTGGCAGTTTCTATCCTGCCCTCCCAGAAAAAATTGAAAAGTATTTCTGGAGACTTGCTGCAAATTATTCATAGCCTCCTGTTGAAACATCTACACTTCTGTGCATATGTGTGTGTATTTGTGTCTGCATGTGGGTGTGAGAAATCAAGAGAGCACGTTAGTGTCAAGAAAATGAGGAAAAGCCAGTGTGCACTGAAGATTATTAGTTTATTTGGGGTCCATAATGGGTTAAAAAAGGCTCCTGACACACAAACGCACACACAAATAACACTGGCTCTTTAGAGAGACATAATCTGATGATGAAAAGGAAGGAGAAGCATATGGGGTAACAAAAAAAAATAAGAGTCAGCAGTTCCGATGTCAACAGCCTGTGAAGTACATAGCGGTGAAAGTGGTGATTGGGGAGGTTATGGATGAGGCTTTGGTAAATTACACAATAACTCCTGCCTTGTCTGTTTTAGACTCTGGGAGTGCATTAAAGTGTCTCAGATTCAGTTATTTCTCAATGATTTGTGGTCATTTATTCTTGTTATTACTTAAAAAAAGGTCTTGAGGTGTGTTAAATCAGCATCTTTATTGTTTGGTCCCAGCACTGCATGTGATGTGTTTTAGCCGGATTAATTAGCAAATTAATATCACTCTGGGTAATTACAGTGAATAAAGACGATTCATTAACACAATTGTTATTGGTCAGTGCCCGATCAATTACAAACACATTTACTATCATCAGCACCCTAGCTGTATAACAAGGATAATTTAGAGTCCAACTTTCTTTCGCTTACAGCTTCACAGCCTTACCTCTTGCTTTTATAGAGCAGAAAACTGCCAAGATGAAAGGATTGATTCCCCTGTCCCAAGTACAATTACAGAATTTATAGCTGTAATAGCTTTTTTGTTTTTTTTTTTGTTTCCCATAATCCAAACATCATCACTTTTAATAGCTTTTCCTGGATACCCGCCCCCCCCGCCCTTCCTGCTTATTTAGATGTCAGGTTATGCAACTCCATTCCCAGCCTAACTGTGCTGAAAAGCATCTAGATTTTACACAGACGTTAGAAAACGCGTGGAAAGCTGCTTTAGCAGTTTGCTTCACTATTTGCTATGTATGAGCAGTAACGTCTGTTTCATTCCTACGCAGTGTCAGAGTGTCAGAAGCCTGATGAAATCAAATCCCTCTTAACAACACCCCTCACCCTGCATGGCCTTTTTTCATATGTGTGTCAAAGTTTTAACCTGATATTACTGCAAACATATACATCTAAGAGCATTGCAGGCTCTTAAGAGTAAACTACTAATTGAAATATTTCATTGACGTGGTGCCTGTTTCTCGCTGGTGGAGGATAGCATGGCTGTCTAAGAGCAGTGAGCAAGCCAGTGTGAGTGTGTGTGTGTGTGTGTGTGTGTGTGTGTGTGTGTGTGTGTGTGTGGGGGTGTGTGTGTGTGGGGGGGGGGGGGGAGTATAGTATGGTGAAACGGGGCTCTCCTGCCAATACTATTTCAACACTATAAACACTGTATGGAAGACTATTTAAATACACACTCTCTTAGCCTGCCCCCTACTGTTCCCCAGGCCTACTTTTAAACACACATGCATGCACTTTCACACACTCTTGGGGGAAAAAAGACCCCCAAAACCATTTGTACACAAACAGAATTGCAGTGGAACTGTGTTGGGTCTTAAATGACACTAGTTGAATTTTCCCAGAACATTTTTTGCTGATAAAACACAATTAAGCAGTTTAGAGATGCAGTGTGGGCAGACGACTTTGTGGAGCATACTGCCTCTCTTGGTGGAGTGTGGTATTGTCTGCCCTTTGCTCTTGAGTTGTTTTTATTAGCATATTAGTAGGTCAATGAGGATTCTTATAATTAGCTGCCAGTCTTTCTAATGAAAATCAACTTGTGTCAGCAGAAAGTGGATTTTTTAATATTTTCATTTACTTTACATTATTTATTAAACATGAGATTTCCCTCCAAGTACCTCATTTTTTAAACTGTTGAAAATTATTTTAACCCACCAAGTTTAACTACATAAAACTGAATAATTTAATCTGTTTCTCCTTTTCATTCCATTCCTTTGCTTCAACAGTACCAAAACATGTAACCATTGATCTTTGCTCATCTTTCTTTCTACATCTTACTTAGTTAATAATTTTTATTAAATTGATGGTCTGCTACACCCCCCCCCCCCCCCCCCCCCCCCATTACGTTTTTGGCATTTGTTGAATTAGTTTGGCGTTACCTCTTCTGTGTGCAAATCCTCCCCTCTTGACTCAATATTTTGCAGTTGTAGTTCTCAAATCGACCAGTTGGTGTCGTCCTCCCTCCATTTCCATTTGAACAGCTTATTTTAGCAGAATGACTGACAGATGGAATTTTCTTTCTTTTCATGCGGTGGCATTTACAGTAAAGACTCTTTGGACACTGGGCCATCAGTCATCATATAAACTGTCACAAGCCTGTCAATGTGAAAATAATGGCGAGCAGTTATTTGTTTAATTTTTGCATAATTAATTGTGAATTATGTGACATATTCTCCATACACGTCTTGTTTACGTGCTGAGCACTAAACAAGTATTGGAGCATCATTATCATTCACTTGTTATTATCATGTCATGAAATATAATTATTCTTTCTCTTATGTTTTTCAGGACTTGAGGAGAGTTAAGTTCTGGCCAGTTGAGCTCAGTCAGTCCACCCCGGGGCCTTTCCCCCCTGCCCTTCCAGACCCTCCCCCTCCCTCAGACCTGCCATCCTGTGCCTACATCTATCTCCACACCTGAGCTGCATTCACTCCTGAAACACACACGCACACAACTTCACAGGTCAACTACTTCTCCACTGGCCACGATGATCACCTCTGAGCTTCCTGTCCTCCAGTAAGTCACACCCCTGGGAAAAAACGAGTTGATTTAACATGAATAAATAATTTTAAATTACCTTAATTTTAAATCCACTTTTCTTTATTTATCCAGGTTATAAGTTTTTATTTTTGTCTATCATATTACAGAGTAGTACTGAAAACAACCCTTAAGTAGTTTTTAACTACATAACGAGGAAAAGAAGTTTTACAATTGACTATGTTTGGTGTTAAGTATAGATTTAAAGGCCTAAAATTCAACATATTATATTATATAAATATTATATATTATATTATAAATTATATATTATATAAAATTCAACGTATTGCAACATATTCAATATATTTTGATAGTATATGGTTTCTACTGGAACTTAAGTATCTGTTTTTGAATAATTAATTCATACTGTTTTCTCTTCGATCCAAAAAGCACATAAAAAGTAATGCATTTTGCCTCTAACAGGGACTCCTCCAATGAGTCTGGGGCTACAGATGCTGTGGGCTTAAGTATGAACATTAGTGAGATGGAAGATCCAGAGGTGAAAGGAAAGAAGAAGAGAGGGAGGCCAGGAAAACAGCCGCCGGTATGAGTCTGTGTAAAGTGTTCAGAAAAGGCCCGTTGATAATTAGGCTGTTGATAATAATCTTTTTTTTTCCCGTTTCACAGACGTCCAATAAAAAGCCCCGGAAGTCACCGACAGACAAGGCCATGAGTGTGGCCAGAGGACGAGGGAAAGCAAACGGCGTGGCTCAACATAACGGAGATGGGGGAGACCCCGTCACACTGTTTGAAGTGGTCAAACTGGGCAAGAGTGCCATGCAGGCAAGTTTAAAATAAACATAACCTGATATAACATGTTATACTTAACGGTCAGTGTTTTCTATATGTACATAAATCCCACTGCTTGTACTGTAATGTGAAATTTTCCAGTGCTCAGAGTTAAAAATCAGTGAAGTGATGCATCTACACAACAAATCACTCGTGATCCAACATTTAACAGATTTTTTTTTTTTTTAAAACAACACTTTTTTTATCATTTGTAATATGCAAAGTAAGTTTTACAAACTCTGCATGTGTTAGAGGACAGATGCTGATGAAAACTGTTTGTTTACAGTCTGTGGTGGATGAGTGGATCGAGTCATACAAACAGGACAGAGACTTGGCGCTGCTGGACCTGATAAATTTTTTCATCCAGTGCTCAGGCTGCAAAGGTGAGACGACACAACCTCCACTTACTGTTCTGTGAGCAAGTCTCAGCTGATGAGAACTACAGACCTGACCGTTTGTGGCGTTGTTGTGTAACCAGGTACTGTGAGGATTGAAATGTTCAGGAACATGCAGAATGCAGAGATCATCCGTAAGATGACGGAGGAGTTTGATGAGGTAACTGTCTCCTTCCCATAAGTTAAAAATACTCAACCAAATGGTTGCAAGCGTCAAATGATGCATTTGTTTGCTGCATGAATGATATTGAATAATAAGAGTAATATTGATGTCAGAGGGTCACAACACAGAGGAGACATCCATTTTAGTGTTTAATTGAACCAAATGAACAAATATGATGCAACATACGTTAGGTTACTGTCTAAAGTAGAAGAAAGCCATCAGCTATGTACTATTGCCAATAAAATAAATTGATAGTCTTCCACTTTGGCTGCATGGAAGCTTGAGCCAGAATCATCTCGGTTATTGTTTTGTCAACAGGACAGCGGTGATTATCCTCTAACCATGCCAGGCCCAATGTGGAAGAAGTTCCGCTACAACTTCTGCGAGTTCATCAGCGTCCTGATCCGCCAGTGTCAGTACAGCATCATCTACGACGAGTACATGATGGACACGGTGATCTCCCTCCTCACCGGACTGTCCGACTCTCAAGTGCGAGCCTTCAGACACACCTCCACATTAGCAGGTATTCTTCAAAGCTGCAAATTCATCATCCGAAGAACCTGAAAGAGTGTTGAGGAAATGAAAAAGCTCCTAAGTCAACTGATTCTTCTGCTTTTTGTGCTTTTATAATAAAGCAATTGACAAACCTTGTACCTTTGCACAATGCTGTAGGTAGTGTCCCCCCCCCCCCCCAGCTTTCAGGCTCTAAGCTTTTTGTGTGTATTTTTGTCCCTGCAAAGCGATGAAGCTGATGACGGCGCTGGTTAATGTCGCACTAAACCTCAGCATTCACCAGGACAACACCCAGCGACAGTACGAGGCTGAGAGGAACAAGATAGTTGGCAAGCGTGCCAATGAGAAGCTGGAGCTGCTGCTACAGAAGAGGAAGGAGGTTAGCTGATGTTCCCTGATAGAGTATGTTGAGAGACAACAGCACAAATATGTTTGTCCCCTGAGCAGAACAGGTGACGTCAACATTGCTCAAGTTGATAACAAGTGGTTTTGTTACTTCAATTGCTGTCAGAGCTTTGCAAATAGTGTTAATGAGTTTAAAACCAAACGCGCAGGCCAGATGGTCTGTAGTTTCCATTCCTGGCTATTATATATGTAGAAGAACATTGTTAAACATTGTGTCCTTTTTACAGCTTCAGGAGAACCAAGATGAGATCGAGAACATGATGAACTCCATCTTCAAGGGCATCTTCGTGCATCGCTACAGGTACACTTTCAATTTCACATGTGTATCATTGATGAGCATTAAATGTGTTTTGCAGATGTTGATTTTTGTGTAAAGTACAGGAACATGTCGATGGCCGTTGATGTTGTCTGTTCTTTTTTACTCTTAGGGATGCTATCGCTGAGATCCGAGCCATCTGCATAGAGGAGATCGGAGTGTGGATGAAGATGTACAGCGACGCGTTTCTTAATGACAGTTACCTAAAATATGTTGGCTGGACGTTACATGATCGGGTGGGCACAAGTCACACAGCCACTCATGTGTTATGTTGGAAATGTTTTTCTTATAAAAGCTTGAAGAACTGTTTAACATTTTGGTACCCCAAATGGATTTAAGAGTTTGTAACGTTTGCATGGAGACCGAACAGTAAATCTTAGTACATCTGAATTATATTTTATCGGAGCTCAGTTTGAACTGCTACTTCTCCCTTTGCAGCAAGGAGAGGTGCGTCTGAAATGTCTCAAAGCTCTGCAGAACCTCTACACAAACAGAGAACTGTTTCCCAAGCTGGAGCTCTTCACTAACCGCTTCAAGGTGACAGTGCTTGGATTTTTTCTTTTTTGTTGTTGTTGTTTTCCTTGTTTTATTGCAGCTGTTTCCATCTTCATTTCTATCTATTTTGGCAGGATCGAATAGTATCAATGACACTGGATAAGGAGTATGATGTGGCTGTGGAGGCCATCAGGCTGGTTACACTCATTCTACAGTGAGTAGCTTTAAATGTTTTTCTTCTGGTCTTCAAGCCTGCCAAAGTAGTTTAGTCATCTCAATGCATGTACTCACAACCATGTACCACAGAGATTTGAAGTCTTTAGAAGCTTCTTTTTTTTTCTTTTTCTTTTTTTTTTTATTTGAATAGTATGCATAAACCGCAGTGGGACTTGTCTATGTCTAATTTATTCAAGTTGGGGATATTTTAGGAGGTAGATTTTCGTTTTGACGTGATTGAATGCTGCAGGGGCAGTGAGGATGCCTTGTCCAATGAGGACTGTGAGAACGTGTACCACCTGGTTTACTCTGCTCACCGGCCCGTGGCTGTCGCTGCTGGAGAGTTCCTTCACAGGAAGTGAGTCCAATCGCAGCGTTCCTTTCCATCAATCTTACCTCTCGACTATATTGCATTCAGATTTTCAGTCTAATTTGCAAATGTGTTTTTTCTTCTTGCATTTTTCCCTCATTTTCTCTGTCAGGTTGTTCAGTCGTCACGACCCACAGGCAGAAGAGGCGCTGGCCAAGCGTCGAGGGAGGAGCAGTCCCAACGGGAACCTCATCCGCATGTTGGTGCTTTTCTTTTTGGAGAGTGAGGTAAACACACACCTTCTACTCACCTTCACTCTTCCTCTATTAGATTATTCACTCATAATTCCCTAATATAAATGCATAGTCTTGGATAGTGAATAATTGGACACTGCAACAAAAATGATCAAACAAATAAGGTCTAGTGTGAACTGCGTTCATGCCCAACCCACATGTTGCAGTGTTTTGCATTTTTATTCTGGCTTTTATTAAATTTCCTCTAAAGAGAACAAGTGACAAAGCTAACGTTGCAGTTTTGACTACAAGTTTTCCTCGGCTGCTGCAGAACGTGCTTGGTTTAAATCTGTCTCATCGTGTCTATTTTGTGTGTAGCTCCATGAGCATGCAGCCTACCTGGTGGACTCGCTGTGGGAAAGTTCTCAGGAGCTGCTAAAAGACTGGGAGTGCATGACTGAGCTCCTGCTGGAGGAGCCCGTCCAGGGAGAAGAGAGTAAGACATTAACACGCTATGCTTGTTCTCTGTGGAAGCGTGTGAACCGCCTCCAGGCTGCTTCACATCAAGTACAACTTCTCAGCTAGAAGAGTGATGATGTAATAAAATCTCGCTCGTTGAAACTCGATCCCCATCCTTCTTTCAGTCTCTTCCTTTGTTCCCGACCTTTGTTGTCGCCACATCCGCTTGCTCTAACTCTTTGTCGTCTGTCTCTGCAGTGTTGTCAGACAGACAGGAGAGTGCGCTGATAGAGCTGACAGTGTGCACCATCCGACAGGCGGCAGAGGCGCACCCACCTGTCGGCAGAGGCACCGGCAAACGGGTGGGTCATGCATACAACCTCTACGGACTCTAGACAGTCACAGGGTTTACTTTAAATCTTTAACAAGTCTGTTATCCATTAGTGTAGTTTAATAGTTTTTGTACAGTTTTTTTTTCTTCTTCTTCATTTGTTGTGTATGTTCTTTTCTGTTTGTTTGTTTTTGTAACTATTTTGCTACAGCCTGGCTCCAAAAACTGTAACAAGAAGAGAAAAAAAGAGTTTGCATCTTAAAAGTTATGTAGTTACTAAAAGCAATTTAAACTTTAATAGTGAGAATCAGTTAACATCTATGTTTTGATAATGTGGTGCACAAAGCAACACATTGTCAAATTGCCTCGGACATAAATCATCCCACTAATCATCTTATTTCAGCACCTGCGAAAGCAAAACCCAGGAGGAAAAGACACTGAAGTGTCCCAGTGGAGGGGTTTTCCGTTTAGAAAAAGTAAAAATAAATCCTAGTCTCAGCACACATGCATAAGAACGTTGCCACGCATGAATAATTCTGTAGTAATAACCACAAGACAGACATTCCGGTTTACTGATCATTCACACATTGCTCTTCTTACTTGTCCAGGTGTTGACGGCGAAAGAGAGGAAGACCCAGATAGACGACAAGAACAAGCTGACTGAGCACTTCATAATGGCTCTGCCCATGTTATTGTCCAAGGTAAGTGTTTTCCGAACTTCATTCTGCTCCTGGTCAGCAAGAGTGAGGCCAGAGACTAATGACCTGGCTGGAGGACTTGATCCGTTTGTCGAAATCATTGATCTACTTATTGATGTACCCAGAAGGAGTCCAGCTGACACTTGTTACTTTGGTCGAGTGTGCTGGCTAAGTACATACATTTTAATTGATCTATTTGCCTCCTAGAACTGGAAACAAAGGATCAGGTATTGATTGATTGATCGATCAGTCTCCTTTGTGTTTCCTCAAAGTACCAAGCAGACTCGGAGAAGGTGGCCAATCTGCTGCAGATCCCCCAGTACTTCGACCTGGATGTGTACAGCGCCGGCCGTATGGAGAAGCACCTAGACGCACTACTCAAGCAGATCCGTCTGGTGGTGGAGAAGCACATCGAAATAGACGTGCTGGAGGCCTGCAGCAAGACCTACAGCATCCTCTGTTCTGAGGAGTACACCATCATGAACCGCGTGGACATCGCTCGCTCACAGCTCATCGATGAGATGACCGATCGATTCACACACTCTGTCGAAGAGCTGCTGCAGGAGGTACGGCAGAAGTAGTTGTGCTGGTTGTTTATTTGAGGTCGTCGTTTACTCGTGTCACTTTGATTGGCTAGAGTACCAAACTGGTGTTGTGTTTGTTGTGTTTCAGGCTGAAGAGGCTGACGATGACGACATCTACAACGTGTTGTCCACCCTGAAGCGACTCACAGCCTTCCACAAGTAAGATCAGCTCGTTATAGTTCACATTGTGTTTTGGACTGATCTTCAGGTCATCAAATCAAAGAATCAAAGCAAAGATCAGCAGCAACAGCAGGTCTTCTCAGCTGTTAACATCAAATCTTTATTTTCTTGAATGAAACTCGTTTTGAAGAATACTTCTTCAGAGCTGTAACGTGGTTTTGTTCTGCTTGCTCTTTAGCGCTCATGACTTGACACGGTGGGACTTGTTTGGGAATTGCTACCGGCTCCTTAAGGCGGGCATCGAGCAGGGCTCCATGCCGGAGCAGATTGCTGTCCAGGCCCTGCAGTGCTCCCACTACTCCATCCTGTGGCAACTGGTCAAGATCACGGAGGGAGTTCCCAGCAAGGTGCTTGGCTTACATGGCAATATTTAGATATCAGGATTTCTTTGGTCAGACTTGAGGCTTCCATGTCAGACCATCGGAGACTCCGCAGAATTCTGCAAACCAGGCCGAAGCTTAGGCATAGAAATGATTTGAATTACCATATAATTATATTATGCCTCACTTAGAAAGCGTGCAAATGCTTCAGGTTCATATGTCTTTGCCCTTCTGTTTGATTGGCACTTCATTACATCTCTTCATTATATTTTAAGTGCCCCAACTCTTCTCATAGAATTGTTTCCACAACTGTTTTATGAACTGTTAAAAGCATTGTCAATTCCTTAGAAGATTTACTCAATTCCTTATTCCTTTTGTCTTGAAACTAAAAACCAAAGAATGTTGTTAAATGCACTTAAAGTTTATGAGGACACATGAGGCTGTTTACTGTCGTGTTGGAGAAGTAGATTCAACTCTTTGTGATTTAATTTGCATTCATGATATAAAAATCTGTTTTTGCTTTTGTGCCTAATGGAAAAAATGCTTGTATTATCGAGCGACTCGTACTGACGGCGCGCCAAAGAGGAAGCGATAAATCCAACGTAATGTGTTTTCTAGGCTCTTTAAAGGGATGGATGTATTGATTGTTCCAGCTAACTAAAGTTAATTAAAACATTAACATTTTGCTCCATCAAAAGTGCTGTTAGAAAACGAGGGGACATCTAGCCTGACGGATGCTGCTGCTGGTGTTGTATTGATTTCTGCTCAAGTGCTCATTATTTGTGACAGTTTTCTAATGACAAGTGCCTGTCTGGGTTATTTGCAGGATGACCTGGTGGCTCTCCGGAGGGTTGTCAAGTCTTTTCTAGCTGTGTGCCAGCAGTGTCTGTCCAATGTCAACACGCCAGTGAAAGAGCAGGTACCAAAGAAGGAGTCCTGCAGTTTCTGGTTCTTGCGGTGTGATGCGATGCAGTTTTTTCTGGTGGCTGATCTACCCTTTTTTTTTTTTTTTTTTTTTTTTTGTGGTAATCAAAGCCTGTTTGTGCTCTTCTCTCTCAGGCGTTCATGCTTCTCTGTGACCTGCTGATGATCTTCAGTCACCAGCTGACCTCTGGGGGCAGGGAGGGCCTCCAGCCGCTGGTGTTCAACCCCGACAGCACTCTGCAAAACGAGCTGCTGAACTTCGTCCTGGACCACGTCTTCATCGACCAGGACGACGAGAGCCAGAGCATGGGTGGGTGAATATAGAGTTGTTGTTTTTTTTACAGTGTATTATTGCTTAGAAACCAGACGATTTCCACTTTTATTGAGGTATTTTGCTCGTTTTTTGTTTGTGTGCTCTCAGAGGGAGACGAGGAGGACGAGGCCAACAAGATTGAGGCGCTCCACAAGAGGAGAAACCTGCTGGCTGCTTTCTGCAAGCTTATCATCTACGACATTGTAGACATGCCAGCCGCTGCCGACATCTTCAAACACTACATGAAGGTGGGACAATCTGCACGTGACGTGATCAAACTTCAGACTTCACTACCACTCATTTGTTTTTTATTTTTATACCATTTAACCATAAAGATGTTTGTTTGAATAATGGTAGTTTTTAAATTGAAATAGTCTGTGACATTAATACAGCACTCTGCTTTAATCACTTTTTATAATCAGTCATTATTATTATTGTTGTTAATCTTATTAAAACAGGGACGGAAACTCTTGAGATTTAACATCTCTTTTTTAATAACATAAGCACCTTTTACATAAGCACCATAAAAAACCGAAGTCATCTAAGACAGCCAACATTTATGTCTAAAATTGCTGCTTATTTTAGGCCTTTAAAGTTTTCGTGGCTGATTGTTCTCAGTCGTAACATCAACAGCCAGATGTGAACTCATGTTGAGTATTCAAACTATTTTAAAAACCATCTAATGAGACCAGATCCTTGAGGTTCAAGTTTGGAGCTGATTTCATGTGTGTCTCAGTTCGGACTTTAGGTACAGTTAAAAGAATCGAGGCTTGGAAAGTCTGATTTTAATGATAATGTTTGTGCATATGATATGAGAAAACTGAATGTATTAGTATGTTTATAACTCTTTCTGTTCTCTGTCTCAGTATTATAACGATTATGGCGACATCATCAAGGAAACACTCAGTAAAACCAGACAAACGGACAAGATTCTGTGCGCCAAGACGCTCATCCTCAGTCTGCAGCAGGTAAAAGACCAACACGTCCCTCTGCCGTTCACGGGCTACGTCCGTGTGAGTTTTGAGTGCCCTCTTGTGCACACCTTTAACACTCGCCTGTGCCTGTGTCGCAGCTGTTCAATGAGCTTCTGCAGGATCAAGGTCCCAACCTGGACCGAACCTCGTCTCATGTGAGCGGCATCAAGGAGCTGGCCCGCCGCTTCGCCCTCACTTTCGGCCTGGATCAAATCAAGACCAGAGAGGCCGTTGCAACGCTACACAAGTAAGATCCTGAGCGCTTCCGTATCTTGTTAAATGAGATGATATAAAATAAACATAAATAAGACCGTCTACTCCTCCTTTATCCCTTTTTTTTTTTTTTTTTTTTTTTTTTTTTTTTTACAATCTATGCTGCCTTTTATTTACTTCATGTTGTTTTGGCTGTTCTTCTGTTCTTCTGTGGTGTCAGGGATGGAATAGAGTTTGCATTCAAGTACCAGAATCCTCGAGGACCAGAGTTTCCTCCTATAAATCTGGCCTTCCTTGAGGTCCTGAGTGAATTCTCCTCCAAACTTATTCGTCAAGACAAAAAGACGGTGTAAGTACTCCTTTTTTTTTCCTTCAGGCAAAACTGAAGGTCATTTCATGTCAGTTCAGAGTTTCTAAATTATTCTGAAACCTCCTCAGCCACTCTTATCTGGAGAAATTCATGTCCGAGTCCATGTCGGAGCGTCGGGAGGATGTCTGGCTGCCGCTGATCTCCTACAGGAACAGCTTGCTCACGGGAGGAGACGAGGACCACATGTCCGTCACTTCAGGCTCCAGCAGCAAAACCGGTTCAGTCCGCAGCAAGAAGGGACGGCCGCCGCTGCACAAGAAACGCATCGAGGGTGAGCAGCTGTTTGTCAGACTGGGTCCGCACCTGTTACAGAAAAGTCTGCGCAAAAACCAGAAACCATTTGTGTGTACTTATTTTCAGAGGAGAGCAGTGTGGAGGGCTCGTGGATGATGCGAAACGATACCATACAGACGCCGGGGGCGCTCCAGACTCCTCAGCTCACCTCAACAGTCCTCAGAGAGAACAGACCGGCAGAGCACATGCCTGACCCAGACTCAGAGCCGGGGTCAGAGAACGACTTTGTGCACAAGTACGTTGTCGAAAACGGTATCCAGAGAAAAAGTGCACATGAACACTGCACGTCAGTCCACCGCCTCACACGCGTTTGTGTCCAGTCCTCAGATGCAGATGTCGTGGCTCGGCCAGCAGAAGATGGAGGAGGTCAACAGGAAAGACCGAACGGGCATGAACTACATCAAGTCACGCAACAACCAGGGCGTCCGGCAGACTGTGTAAGTGTTGGTTGAGCTTTTAAAAACCTCCGTCTTGGAGCGAGATCCTGCCCCCCGTTTAACCAGCGTTCCCCTCTCAGGCGCGGGCTGATGGAGGATGACGCGGAGCCGATCTTTGAGGACGTGATGATGTCATCGCGAGGCCAGCTAGAGGACATGAACGAAGAGTTTGAGGACACCATGGTGATCGACCTGGTCAGTGATGTCATTTTCTGTAAAATTACGTTTCCAAATATTTCTATGCAGACGTTTAACTTCAGTTCTCACTAACTTTGCTCTCTACGTGCTTAACATTTGAAGAGTTCTTTTTATTGTTATTTACATCTGATCTATTTCCTTTTGTGATTGTGGTCACTAAATATTGTATAGAGCTCGTATCCCTCTGTTTGTTCTAAATGTGCTTTTTTTAATTAAACGAAACTGTGAGCTGCACCGGCTCCAGTACTCCCACAGTCTGATGTGCATCCTCCCTTTTTCTGACGTTTTCCAGCCGCCATCGAGGAACAGACGGGAAAGAGCGGAGTTGAGACCAGACTTCTTCGACTCTGCAGCGATGATTGAGGATGAGTCGGTACGTGCCATAACAGCAGTTTTGTATATCAGTGTGTTTTTAAGCCGCTTTCCTGAGCAAAACAGTGAGGCTCATTGCTGAAACGACGCAACCCCTCATGGAAATCAGTTGATAAAAACCTCAGAGAAAAATAAAATAAAATAAAAACCTCTGAGGAGCAGGTCTCATGTTGACGTTTAAAGCGATGGTTTTGACTGACTTTACATAACACAAAGGCAATAGAAAGCTTTTATACTTTTTTACCACATTAAACTACATCATTTTACCTCCAAGTTTTAGAGAAGGTTGATGTTGAGTGTTTTTTTTTTAATCTAATGTCATCGGTGTCATCTGTCGTTTCAGGGTTTCAGCATGCCCATGTTCTGATCCTGAAAGGAGGGGACGTTTTTGTGGACGTCTGACCCACTTCACCTGCCAATCGAACTCTTTAAGAAGAAGAAAAACAATGTTAAAGTACTTCTCTCTTTCTCTAAGACGTGATGGAAGGATGTTTGTCAAAGGGGGGATGGTTCTGATGGATCCCGGATCAGCTGGATCTCACCCGTATTCGAGGATCCGCTCTGTTCTTTCGCGCAGACTGAAGGTTCCCCAGCCTAGTGTGAATTATTCAAGAGCTTCGTCCTGCTCGTGTTCCTCCTCTTCTTCCTCTTCAGCCTGTCGGTTTAGCGCTTTTTCAAGTAGTGGCTCCGATTGGCGCTTTGGCAGCTGATCCAGCAGCCAGGCCGAGAGCACCCGCAGTTTTTAAAGTTTCCCCCGTTACACAGACGTACACTTGTTTGCCTCCGCTTGTGGTCAGCATCACAAAGCAGCGTGACACTCTGTACAGCCCCCCCCCCCCCCCCTTTCGGTGTTGCACTTCAGTCCCTTTGATCAAATCTAAGGTGGAGAGGACATCAGCACTAAATGTTCCAGATCTCATCTCTTATTGCCACCCACTGACCTCCCTCCCCCCCTCCCTCTCTCTGTTCGCCATCTCTTGTATGTGGTGTGTGATGTAAAGTGTTGCCGGTGGTAACGGTTGATTAGTGGCACATGCACAAGGAGGTGAACAGCTGTTGGCCGACCAGGGGGAAGTGATGTAACAGTCTTGTGATGTGTGACGTCAAAGCGAGGAGAGCGTCGTTTGACTGTGAAGCCGCATCTCTGACGGACCGGCCGCCTTCTCAGATCCTCAAAACCCCTTTCACACACGTAGACACACACACTCCCCGAGTAACGGCTTTTTGAAGTAAAAAAAAAGGAAAAAGTTTTAAAAAGACAAAATATTTTCAATTCTTTAGCTTTAGTACTAAAGTTTTAAATCAAGTGTGTTTTTGTTTTTGTCTGTTTGTACAGTTTTTCTTTTCTTGAATATGTAATTTGTTTGTTGCCAAATTGTGGCCTACATACTTAAAGTATATTCTACCCACTCCCTCCCAGTCACTGTATGTCATATCAGATGGTTACCAAGGGTACCAGCCTTTAGGTGCTGCATCATCTGATTGTAACGGTTTTGCGTTTTGCAGCAGAACATTTTTGCAGTTTCTCCATGTTAGGTTTTGTTTTTTTTGAAGCTGCAAACAGTGTTAACAGGATCCACCGGTAGAAATTTGTTCGTATCATTGTTCATATCCAGTTGCCGTGAAGGATCTCCACGTCTGACTGATGTGTTTTGAATGTTCTCAGCCATACCCTTACTCGCCTGCGGTCGGGGTAACCAATCATTTCCAAGCTCTGTTCGTTGACTGGATGGCAGTCCTGTAAATATCAGAGACAATTGGATCATTTCTGCAGTGCAGTTCACATCAGTTGCCCTAAAATACTATGAAAGCCTGTGTTTTTTTTTTTTGTTTTTTTGTTTTGTTTGTTTTTTCTTTTTTTTTTCTGTGAAGTTACATTCTTTTTAATAAAATAAAATCTGTAACCGATTTCTGCACCAGCGTTTGCGCCTATGTTGATGACGCTCCAAACTCAGCAGTTCACGACAAAGTTCGTGGCAAAGCAAACAAAGGAATTACGACTTTAATTCTGCAGGAATTGGAAGATGTTTATTCGCGTTAACATTTAGAAACCAGAAACTATATTTTATTTCATCCAAATCTCTGGGAAGAAATGACGTTATTCAGTAGCCTGATCTCAACTCATTAAATGATGCTTTTCAGTTACTGAAGAAGAAACTGAAGGCAGAAAGACCCACAAACAAGCAGCGACTTGAGGTTTCTGTGGTGAAGACCTCAGGTAGTTCATGGCTGCAGGGGATTTTTATCCAAAGTTTTCATCATTCTGGTTTCATTTACAATCAGGTCACTTTGTCCACATACTTCTGGGCTCCTGAAAATGCAGGCACTTTGATTAAATGGCTGTTAGATGGCACTTTTGGGAAATCTCTTGAAGTTGCTGGTGTGTTTTAAAGGCAAAAACCTGATTATTCAAATCCTTGACCCCCAAAACTCTGCAACGTAGACGACCAATATAAGCTGTTATTTTGGTAAAAAGTCAGAAACACAAAATTACTGAGTCAACCATTTATTTTACAGATGGCAGAGAAGGCGGCTGCCGCGGAGAAAAGGCACAGTTCCAGGTTGTGAGAAATGACATTTTATGACCTTAAAAAGACGACAAAAGTGCATCTGAAAGTGCTGCAAAAGACCCAAAAAAGTACATCAAACAGCAGTGACTAAAAACTATCATAGTGACTGTTTTTAAGATGTAAATGAAGTCTGCGCTTTCAGATACAACTTTATTTCAACAAAAAAAAAAAAAAAAGGGAAATCAACAATAGTGACCAATATGGTCACTGCTGACGTGATTATTACCGAGTTCAGGTCTTTTAAACGGTTTTTACAATCTCCCATCAACATTTTGTCTATCAGACTAAAAATGTAAAGCTACGTGTCCTGATTTATGTCACAGGGAACCAAAGAAATGCCTCCAAATCCAAATGGTTTGAAACAAACACGGCGGTGTTAGGAAACGAGTCGAGGAGGGATCTTTACTTATGCTTTTAGTGGAGTGGTCAACAAAATATGACGACTTCAATCTCCGCAGCAGGTTTCCGAAGTCATCGCCACTGCAGTTCGCTTGAACGTAGAAAAGACAGACAGATGGTAGTGTTGAGGAGCGGCGCCCGTCTGGGCTCACAGGGGGATGTTGGCGTGCTTCTTCCAGGGGTTCACCTGCTTCTTGCTGGCCAGCACGTCCAGATCATCGCAGATCTTCTTCCGCGTGGTCGCTGGCTCAATGATGTCGTCCACAAAACCTTTAAGAAATGTCGTTAAAACAAGCATGTTGGAGCTGTATGCACCACGCAGTTGCAACACATCTAATTGGAGATGAGAAACTTGAGGCCATTTTGCTGAACGCAGGTTCACCTCTGACGGCCGCTGGGAACGGGTTGGCGAACTTGTCCACGTACTCGGCCTCGGCTTCGGCCTGGTTTTCCTTTCCTCTGAAGATGATCTGAACGGCGCCCTGTGGAGGTACACGACCGGAGCGTGAATGATGCTGGTAGGAATAAAAGACAGGAGGAGACGCATTCAAAACGGGTGTTTACTACCTTGGCGCCCATGACGGCAACTTCAGCCGTGGGCCAGGCGTAGTTCACGTCTCCCCGCAGGTGTTTGGAGCTCATGACATCATAAGCTCCTCCATACGCCTGAGACACAAAAACAAAAGTTACCACAAGGCCTGCGACTGGCAGCTTTCTCGGGACGTGCAGATCTACTCAGACCTGCAGGTGTTTGTCAGTCTGATTCGTAACCTGGAGCTAGTTTGAGTCCGTCTCCTGTCGTTCAGTTCAGACACTCCTACCTTTCTGGTGATGATGGTTATTTTGGGAACGGTGGCCTCGGCAAAAGCAAACAGCAGCTTGGCTCCATGTCTGATGATCCCTCCGTACTCCTGAGACGTACCTGTCGGGAGCGCGCGGCGTCAGACGTGACGTGATCCGAGGCGAGCGGTAAGAAAACGCTGCTTTCCACTGACTCACCTGGCAGGAAACCTGGCACATCCACAAAGGTGATGATGGGAATGTTGAAGGCGTCACAAAAACGGACAAAGCGGGCCCCCTTCACCGAGGAGTTGATGTCCAAACAACCTGATGAAGAAAAAAAAAAACAAAATCACAGGACATCCAAACTAAAAAAATAAAATAAAAAAGTCTGATTTTGAACTCTTCGCTCACCTGAAGCCACTTTAGGCTGATTACCCACAATCCCCACAGTGCGCCCATTCATTCTGGCGAACCCCACGACTATGTTTTTGGCATAGTTGGGCATGATCTCAAAGAAATCCCTCTCATCCACGATCTAAACAAATACAGCAAGAAAAGCGAGTTTTACTTCTCACAGAAATAAAATGCTGCGTATGCACGTGAAGGCGTGTGCACGTGAAGGCGTGTGCACGTGAAGGCGTGTGCTCCTTCACGTACTGAGTGAATGATGTCCAACATGTCGTAGGCTTTCGTTGACTCCGATGGGACAATGGTGTCCAAGGACTTCACCAGTCGGTCGCTGAAAAGGAACAACATAACAAGACAAAAACTTTAAAAGTTTCCAATAAAAATGCATATTTGTGTACACACACACACACACACACACACACACACACACACACACACACTTAGTTTTACAACTTCAAGAGCAGCAAGATTCCAGATGCTAAATGACTCACCAGCCCATTTAAAATATGAATCATGATGGCAGTTAAAGGGGTAACAAAAAACAAATCAAACATCGTGCAAGTATAATCAATAACTTTGGGAACTACAGAGTACGTCATCTCTGGCGTGCTCACAGGTTTCAAGGTGATGCAAAAACAAAACATTTCCTTTTTTGTTGCTTACATTTAGTTCTTAATGAGCACTAAACTAAAACAAAGGAATACAAAAGTACAAAGAAATGCTCTCTTTGTACCATTTTATCTTATAAGTAGCGTTTAAGGAATTAGTAAATCGTTGCATTCCCTTTTTGATTCACATTTTACTAAAAAAAAAAAAAAAAAGACGATTTTGGACACGATCGGTTACCGGGGGTCGTGGCACTCCCTAATGGGGGCGGGGTCCTGGTTGCTGAGTGGCAGGAAGTTGAAGAACTCTCGCAGGTTCAGCAAAGCCTCCACGTCATTCTCAAAAGCTCGGTGAGCGACACCTGAACACGAGATGATAAAGAAAAAAAAAAACAGGAAACAACATTTTTTAAAGCAGTACTACTACTACTTAATGCAGGTAAACATCCAAGTTTGTCTTCCAAATATAATTATTTCGAGGGTTGTGTTCTGGGGAGAAACTAAAGTTTTGATATGCAAAACTAACCGGATACAGATGTATGAGTTTTGGCTCCACCAAGCTCCTCTTGAGTCACATCTTCATTGGTGACAGACTTCACCACATCTGGTCCCGTGATGAACAGGTACGACGTGTCCTATGAACACAAACGCAGCACTCTCAGGCTACTGGGGGCAGGAGCACAATGCTGAACTCCAGACTGTCTCTTCTGTGGGCACGTACGGCACACCTCACTTCATCTTTGGTGTTTCTAGGAGGAGTTAGTATGTCAGCAGCATCAGAGCAGCCTCGTACCTTAACCATGAAGGTGAAATCTGTCAGGGCCGGGGAGTAGACGGCCCCTCCAGCACAGGGACCCATGATGAGGGAAATCTGAGGGACGACTCCTGAAGCCAGCACATTCCTCTGGAAAAGAAGCAGAACGCATCATTTTATTTCTTTCATGACAGTGGTGGTGTTAAACGAGACAACAAGTCCAACAGCATGAAAAGAAATTCACAGCTGCACACAGAGCATCTTCTACGAGTTAAAAGAGTATGTATGTATATGTATATGTATATGTATATGTATATGTATATGTATATGTATATGTATATGTATATATATATATATATATATATATATATATATATATATATATATATATATATATATATGAAAAGCAGATAAACTTGCCAGGAATATATCTGCATATCCTGCTAGGGACTCCACCCCCTCCTGGATCCGAGCTCCCCCAGAGTCGTTCAGTCCGATGACGGGCGCCCCCACCGTCATGGCCTGGTCCATGATCTGAGCACATTCATAGAGATGATGAGACAAAGACGAAGAAAATGGAAAAAAAAAAAAAGACTAAAGCTGATCCATCAATGGCAGGATGTTTGTTCACCTTGCAAATCTTCTGGGCGTGAGCTCCAGACAAGCTGCCACCAAACACAGTGAAGTCCTGAGAGATGCGGAGACACCAAGACCAGGGTTGAGTTTTTATCTGCACTGCCACAACATTCATGTTTCCTGAACAAGAATCATCCACTGTACCTGACTGAACACATAAACCAGCCTGCCGTTGATCCTGCCGCGGCCCGTCACCACGCTGTCGCCTGGGAACTGGGAGAGCGACACAAAGATAAGTAGAAAAACGAACGCTGGTTGTGTTTTCTTCATTATTTCCACTGCACAGAACCGGACATCTCCAGAGCGCCCTGCGTGTGAGCCGCTACCTTGTTACTGTCCTGCTCCATGCCGAAGTCAGCGCAGCGATGCTCCACGAACATGTCCGTCTCCACGAAGGACTCTGGGTCCAGCAGGAGCTCCACTCGCTCCCTGGCTGTCAGCTTACCCTTCAAACACGTGATCACAAAGGTTACTACACACACCTTTATTTCTTCAGTCATTCACCGTTTTCCACCAATAACACCCACATCCACTGGTCAACTGCAACTGGCCACTGATTTCAACCACAGTTTAGAACACCATCCAATCACCATGGGAACTAATTAACACTAATAACAACCAAGACACCACTAATAATCCTCACATAACAATATAATATACTTACATACGGGGCTTACATTTTAAATTGCAATTCTTAAGTATCATCTTCATCTGTAACCTTGACTTGTGACTTTGGTGTTAAAAGTGCAAACTAACTGACAGACTTGCTCAAGGGCACTGAGATTTTTTTACACACAATATCTACGTGACAGTGGGCCTTTTCAGAGCAAAAAGGTTGTTGAAATGTGTGTCTGAGGGGAAATAATAGACGTATAAAGCAAAAACATAAAGACCCCCACAGAGTCCACAGTTAGATTACGGGTCCTCAGGCTGATACTTCCCATCCCAGCCACTGCCTTTGTTAATGTGTTATAAGTGTCATCGTTAGGAGGAAAGACGACATGTGGGAGTGAAACACTTCGTCTCTGTACCCGTTGGTGCTGAGCATCTATCCTCCTCTGACCTCCTCCGACCAGCGCTGCCTCCCGTTTATTCTCAATCCTTTGCTTCACGGACAGGTGGCTGACCGAGTACCAGCGCCAGTCCCGTCGGAGGTTTGTCTGCGACGCCGATGAAGACGCTGCGCCGTATTTTAGTTGCGCCAGACTCCGAAGAGAAACCCTCAAACCATTTATCAGACCACAACTGCTGCGAGCCGCACCGAAGGCCGCCATCGCTGCTGTGCCCGTTCTAGGATGACAGCGGCCTGGGAGTGATAGACGGGCACTTCAGCCAACGGCGTACGGGGGGCGAGTTCCCGCAGCCAATCGAAAACAAGTACGTTGTTGCGACACCAGTTAGGCGGGACGTTGGGAATTCGTGAAGGAGGGCGACAAATTTACCCTGAATTGGGTTTGTCAGGTAGATCAACTTCCTTCAAGACAGCAGCAAATGGATTTTTATTAATTAAAAAAGAAAAAAGAAGTGAACAAAGGTCGTTGTCAATGTTTTTTCATTTAATTTTTTATTCTTTTTTTGCTTATGGAACATATTTGGCTTTTGAGTGTAATTACTGCACTTGTATTATTCTAAAAAGCAGCTTTATATATATATATATATATATATATATATATATATATATATATATATATATATATATATATATATATATATATATATATATGGTAACTATATATATATACTAGTTACCATGTATATATATATATATATTATATGGTAACTAGTATATATATATATATATATATATATATATATATATATATATATATATATATATATATATACTAGTTACCATATATATATATATATATATATATATATATATATGGTAACTAGTATATTATATATATATATATATATATATATATATATATATATATATATGGTAACTAGTCGAAGTCTCGCGCGATGATCCACGGAGCTGGAACCGCGATGGTAACCAGGGTAACTAGTCCAAGTCTCGCGCTATGTTCGACGGAGCTGGAACCGCGATGGTAACCAGGGTAACTAGTCGAAGTCTCGCGCGATGATCGACGGAGCTGGAACCGCGATGGTAACCAGGGTAACTAGTCCAAGTCTCGCGCGATGATCGACGGAGCTGGAACCCCGATGGTAACCAGGGTAACTAGTCCAAGTCTCGCGCGATGCTCGCTGCTGTCGAGGGGGGTCGATATGAGGAAAAGTGGGAAATCGAACTGATTGATGCACTTGTGAAACGGCAAGTTAGCTATGTTTCGGTCGTCGCTCGCAAAATATCACAGTCAAACGCACAGAACCCGCACGACTCCGGGCTGCAGCCTGCACTCTGCGGCGCCGTCGGTGGCGTGAGGCGGCGCAGTCCCCGCTAGCTCATCGGCTAGCCATGCTAACGTAGCGCGTTAGCTTTGTTTACATCAAGCGCGCGCCTGGCGGAGTCGGGCGGCCAGTTTGCGAGCAAACAATGTGCGACTACCGCAGCGGCTCGTGATTCAGCCCCGGCCTGCAGGACAGCGGAGTGGGAGAGCCACCGCCGAACGTCGGTTGTGTTCTTTGGGGAGATGTTTGACGCTAACTCGGCGGCGTTACGCTAACCTATTGATCACCTGGTTCGGCGTTAGTCCAGGGCCGTCGTTGGCTTACCTGGTGGTAACCGTCCCGAACCCGTTGTCTCGTTATCTGCGATGTGCAGTAACTCGTCAACAGAAAGTAATCTAAATTAACGACAAGGGGCAGGTGATGCTAAGTCGAGTTAGCCACCTGCTGAGCTAGCAGCCCTGTTCGCGTTTAGCGACACCGCTTCATCATGTTTGTCGTCTAATTCTGTGTCTATAATTTATTTGTATATAGCTTTGCCTTGGCGTGCTGGAGTGATTAATTATTGCAGCACCAGGTGGGTGTTTTTCCCCTGTCCCCCAAACACTTGGGTGTCTAGAACCCGGCCGGACCCCCCAACCAGGCAGTATTTCCCATTTTTCCCAGTCTGGGGAGTACACCGATATGAATCCTGCCAATGCAACCGCCCTGTATGTGTCTGCCAGCCGGGCCGTGCTGCAGTGCGACCCGCGGCATCCACACAGCTTCGCAGAGATGTACAGGCTCCTGCCCTTCTTCCGACAGTCGCTCGCATGTCTCGTCTGCGGTAAGAATCATAAGCATTTTATAATCACAGAATAAAGCTCCAGGGTCATTACAACGTCGTCTTTTGAAGTCTGTATGCTTTGAATCTTAAACCATAATCCTGCTAGCCATATTGACTGAGGTGTATGTGGGCGTGCGTGTTCTCGAGGAGGTTTCCCCTCGATATCTCGCGCTCGATACAGTGGTCTCCTTAGCAACCGAGGCAGAGCCTCGGTCATCTGTCCTCCTGACAAGACAAATGACTCCTCTGTTGTTGTGCTGCTGCAAAGCCATGCGGTTTCTATTCATGCTTTATTTACTCACCCTGCTTCAGCCAGTGAAATATCAAAGCAGACACAGCTTTCATTAGCAGACAGGCGGTATTGAAAGAATGATAAATTGCATTTCTGGCATAATATCTAATTGTGTGACGCTTCTTTTGCTATTATCATTTATGCATTCATACGAAATATTGAACCTGTATTGCAAGTTTGTTGGCTGTAAACACCAATAATAAGGCACAGGGGTCGTTTACGTCAATACATTGTGGAAAATAATCCCATGGCATGCTAAGAGTCAATAAATAAGACATATAAAGTTTTGTTTTTCATGGTAAAACTCCAATGTCAAACGGTTCATTGTCAAATACTTAGTCACATTAAGTGGTAATGAAGACACTGCAGCTTCTCTGCTAACTAGGACTTTTAATAAGCTGACTGAGGTTGAATCTGCAGTAAATAGCCAGTGCTCAGCTATTACGCTGTGCATTGCAGAATGGCTAATAAAAAGCAAACCGTTATTTATTTGTTTATTTTTGTTCAAGGTAAATTGCTCCAGGATCCGATTTCTCCAACACACCCAGAGTGTCAGCATTATGTCTGCTTGGGCTGTAAAGGCCTGAAGATGCAGATCAGGCCGTCGTGTAATCGCTGTAGGGACTATTCCTGCTTCCAGGAGAACAAACAGCTCTCTTTACTTGTGGAGTGCTACAGGAAGCTCTGCCTCTACGTAACTCATTCACCATTGCTGCAGTCAATCAGCAGTCATGTTGGTGGGTCTCCAGAGGTCATGACCTTGTTAGAGGAGGTGCTGATGTCACACAAAGAGGAGGCAGAGGACACAGAGGACTTGTTACTAGAAGATGTGATTCTGTCTGCTCCAGAGTCCCTTACCCCCACAGAAGCACCACCTGCTCCTGCAGAGCTCTCAGCTGTTCCCCAAAGCTCCTCCTCTGACCCCCCTTGTTATAATGGACCACAGGAATGTAATGGAAAAGTACTAGAGGATGTTGATCCCTCTTCCCCTGAGTTGGAAGTATGTGAGCTCGTGGAAGAACAGCTACCTGCAGGCCTGTCAGTATCCAATAGTGCTTGTGGTCTGGAACTGAGTCTGACACCCGGCTCTTTAGCCCCAACACCAGGCACTGTGTGCTCACTCAGGGAATCTAGTAGCAAGGAGTTGGAGGAAGGAGAAGTGTTGCTCCTCAGTGTGGAGGAGGTGCTACAGACATTGGATCCCCTTCAACCTAGTCGAGACTCTCTTCACACACAGCCAGAAAGGACGCACACACACATAACGACGGACAGAGCACACACTCAGATGTACATACAACTTGATGCAGCCCACAACTACACACAGATTCAAACTGAGAGGACTAACTCAGTGCCAGGGCATGGCGCTCACATACACACATCTTCCTTTGATCTTCCCTCAGCTTCCAAGCTCCTGCCAGTCCGCCTTAACCGCAAGCGATCTCGTTCAGAAAGTGACAGGGAAAAGGTGAAACCTCTCCCCATCACCTCCATCCTGCAGGGCTCCTCTTCAAATGTAAAGTCTTCAAACCCCTCACAGACTCTGCACACAAAACTGCCTACACCTTCCCTAACCGTACCAGCGCACACATACTCATCACTTCCCAATGGTGCATCTCCCAAGCCTAGTCGCCCTGTACAGAATCACAATAAAGGTGCTAGGAAGCAAGTGGATCAGAACCCGAAGAAGCCCCATGCTAAGGCCCGCAGCAGTGGAGGCTCCAAGGCCAAGGACCGAAGCAAAGACCAGCGGTCGATGCCAGGTTGCCTGGTGTCCACGCCACCTGTCAGGCCTCCGTATAAGAAGCCGGTGGAGAAAAAGGGCTGTAAATGTGGCAGAGCCACTCAGAATCCATCTGTATTGACCTGCAGAGGGCAGCGTTGTCCCTGTTACTCAAACCGCAAGGTGAGAGAAGCATTAAATAGCAAATCTTTGGCTTTACTGTTTTTAAATGCCTTTATGCACACGCAGTGTGCTGTGTTTTCATGTAATTTTGTGCTTATTATTTGTCGTTTTTGTTTTAGATGAATTATTGTGAACCTGAACTGTTGGCCCAGCTAAACTTTTTTAAAACAGAATGTGTCATGGGAGTGCGGGAAGACCAATATTTTCCATTTACGCTCCTGTTTTTCAGGCATGCCTAGATTGTATCTGTCGAGGTTGCCAGAATTCTTACATGGCCAATGGAGAGAAGAAGCTCGAGGCCTTCGCCGTGCCAGAGAAGGCCTTAGAGCAGACACGGCTCACGCTCGGCATCAACCTGACCAGCATCACAGCAGCCGCGGCGCTCCGCAATCCAACCGCCGCCAGCATCCGCGCCAACACCCTCCTTAATGTTGCCACTGCAACAGGAACCCCTGTGACCACTGCCTTCCTGTCCCCCAGCCCCCCACAAGATCCCAACTATGAGGACAGCCTGGAGCTGCTGATTGGATGAGAGGCTGGAACTCCAAAAATAGACAGCTTGGTGCTGATTGAATGTGACGATTGATCGTTGTCTGTCAGAGAGTCTGTATCTCGTCCGGAAGGGAGGAAATCTAAGGCAGCTATGGGTCTGTCCCGTTCTGTAACCTGCTCTTCTTCTGTGTTGGAAAACGTGGAGTAGTAAGACTAGCATGGGTGTGCCAAAGCCTCCTGTATCGTGCCTGTGTGCTGGTGTGTGTTGTTGCCTGTATGTAGTTAAACACTTGTACTATGTTCAAAGGATGTTCTGTACTTCAGAGGTGCTTTTTTTTTTTTTTCTTCATAGACCACAGACATACTGTAAGAGGCAATCAACACAGGTGTTGCATGCACATAAATGTGTGTGCATGTAGTTTTTAATTTTTTTTTTTAACATTTGGAGCATAATGCCAACTAAAGTGGGATCATTATGTCACGGTTCCCCATCTTGAATAATCCATCACAGAAATGCATTATTGGTATCGGGTCAGACCTTACTAATCCTAAATCTCATACACGTTCACACCTTTTCTGTGAATGGCTCTGGTGATTCATTTCTGGAGGTCGTCTGACACAAGACTTTATACTTTTTCCTCTCTTGTTCACTCAATTCAAGTACTTATGCTAAAATGATCTGTCTTAATGAACTTCACTGACGCAGGTGTTGTACATGCAGCCGGCTCATGTAAAAGCACTCGACTGGCTCCAAGGTTTGTGTGTGTGTGCGTTCACCTGCTGAGGTTAACTCTAATCTCAGTGGGGTTGTGCGTTGTTAGCACTTAGTTTGATTGCTCAAATTACATCGGAAACCTTTATCATAGCAATAGAAACTCCAGCGACGAGCCTTCCTGCCCCCGCGTACAGTTCCTTACAGCATCGCCATTACAGACTGTAACTCGCTGTTCTCTAAATAATTCGTGTTTTGATTTAAAGGATCGTACATGACTGTGTGTAGAGAAAAACTGAAGCCATAGGTTGTCGTAAAGAAGACAAAATATCCTTTAAAAATATTTCTTCCCACTACACAGTTGAAATGTCCAGAGTGATCAAAGATTATTTTTGATAAAATGTTTCAGGTTTGGTACCAGTGTCTTGCTTAAGCCACAGCGGACCCCTCCCTTCGTTCACAAGCTTTCCTTTTTGTCTGCATTTCTGTTTACAATCTCAGCTGTAATTACAATATGTTTGTCAGTTCAGTCGCAGTGACCAAAAACAAAAGACAAGACTGAAAAAAGAGACGACTAGGGGTTGCAAACAGGTTGTTTTCTCCGCGAGCAGGATGTAGCAGGTGGATTAAAGGTTGATAAGAAAGTGTGACCCATCGTTCTGTGTGTGTGTGTATGTTGCTGATTGCATTTCTTTTGGGCATTACTTGAACCCTGATTGATTCGTATTTGGTATCTTTTTTTTTTTTTATTATTGTAAACATTTGTTAAAGGAGTGGCACATTTTGCTGAAATGTTCACTGCCATATTATGGAGACATGTAAGATGACATGAATTAAATGATAGTTTTTTACTTTTTCAGCTTTGTGTCTTTTTGTGCGCAAAGTAACCAATAATCAGACAAGTTTTGCTCACAAGGCAGCTCTAAGTTTCATTATACCTTTAACGTTGAAGATAAGTATGGATTGAGATTCGTGGTTGGAAAGTGACTGCTTTTATTTAGCATATTTTATTTAGACGTTTTCAAAGGAAGTGGAAAACTTCCACCTGATTTGCTAAACTCCAACTAAAAGCCTAAAGATTTTATATTTCTTCCACCCTGAGATAAAGTACGCACATTCATCCATCACTTGTCAGGTATGTGACATAGGCAGGATATGCGTTCACTTTAAAACACAGACGGTTCCACTTGGTTGGTTCCGTGGACAACGGTCCGTCTCGCCATACGTTGTTCCCGGACATTTCACAAAAGACATTCAATAAACAAATAGGAAGCTTCATTGACAACATCCATGTTGATTGGTCATCACCTCGCAATGGGAGTTCAGCTCCTGACTTCTTCACCTGCAAGAACACATCACTCCTCCCTCTACGGGGGCATCCGTAACATACAATCTGTGTGATGCCTCCTTTATCTGTCATGTAGCACCCGCCGTTTACAGTCATGCGTGAGGCCTGACTGTAACCACAGCTCATAAATAACTGGGCCTTCTTTCTTGCCCTTTTGGTCCACTGACATTTAAACATAGTGCTGCAGATCCACGGACCAAAAGAAGTCTTTTCAATTCCTTTCTTCTCATCTTCAAGTCCTGTAGCTTCAGACAGCCACTTGTGTCACCAAGAAAAGTCGTGACATCTTGGTCCACCTAACGGCCCTTTCTGTTTCTGTCCCAAACATCTGCTCTAACCCACCAGGAAAGCGCCGAAGTAGCTCGCCAACCCCTCCATCTCCATGGCGCTGGCATTGCTGACAGTGATGAAGAGGCGATCGGCCGGCTGCAGGAAGGCAGTGCCGGCCTGATGCAGCGAGAAGAGGCCAGGCTCCTGACCTCGGAGCCAGCAGACGCTCCGGGAGGATTTCATCAGCAAGATGGGCCCCGTGTAGGAACTCATCTGTGGGGAACATCACAAAACGAGATCACAACTGTCAAAAAAGCACTAGGTTATAATCTCACATTAACATTTAACAGGGATTCAAAAGCACATCATCATCATCTCAAACCTTTGACATCATCCTTTTTATTAATTCAAGGAAGTGCGAGAGTTAACTTGCATGTGCATGTCATGTTATTAGAAAAGTACCATCTACACTGGAAAAAAAAACTTTCATGTCCACTCTGCCTTTCAAGTCTGGGACTGAATCCTGACCTTTTTGTAGATGTACTGCATAATCTCTGCTTCCTCTTCCTCCTTTGTTTCCCCATGTGTCTCCCCCATGGAGGGCAGTTTGAAATAGGTCTGCGCGTAGATGTAGTAGAGGCCAGCTTTGGGCACCAGCAGGTCCCCCCCCCTCAGCTCTATGTTCTGCAGGAAGGACGGTCCTTTTTGGCTATCCCACGCTCTTATGCGGTCCCCAAAATATCTCCTGCCACTGCGCAAGCCTGCAACAGCGCCAGTCACAAACACACACAAGCAGACACTGAGTACAATGAAAGGGCAGGGAGCAGTGTCGAACACAGGCTGCACATTTTTACAGATGCACCCACACAACAGCAGTTGCTGAATGCTCAGCTATGTGTTGCTGCTCTTTTTAGGTTCTTTGGCACCATAACAGGCACATGGTTTAAAAAAAAAAAACAACTTCAAAAGCAAAGAAAAGGGAAAAAAACAATTATGAAAGGTTTGATATTCAATGGTTAATATCTTGAGAATCTTTAAACCTACTATGTGAAGATTTAGAACTTGACTTTGGCTCCCCCCAGTGGATGTATGAAGAACTACAACACAGTCGCGAGTGTGGTGAGTTTGCACTGTTACTTTTAAACTACGTTGTTATTTCTGATGTGACAAATAATTTCCACTTCCAGGACTAAATAAAAAAATAGCACAGAAAGGTGTGTGTATAACTGTATTTTTTTCATTAATAAAAAGTTATTAACCTTCATTATTCTTTTTGATTTTACATACATGTTTTGTGCATTTCCAAAATTTTGCAAGAACATAGCTGCAAGTATAGAATTTAAAGTTCTATGGTGCTTGTTGATTGATGTTATCCATCGCTATTCATTTCTGTCCAGTACGCGTGTGTTTCACCCGGGGTTATAGGAGATGCAGCTGCACATCTGCAGGTCCCGACAGACATAGGTATGAGGAGGTAACTGAATCAGTCCATGATCCCTAGAAGCCAATTCCTCACCCATGTCCCGGACAGAGAGGCCTTCTATGTGAACGTGAGTGAAAACTGCACAATTCCTTGACACTTATCGTGTTCCAGGACACTGTGGATTATTCTAGATATATTGTTTCCAGTTAAATTAAATTCTCCTCACTTTCGTCTGCCGGTGGCGTCGCAGATGAGTTTTTACCAATCACATGAGCAGCAACTATAGGAAGAGGGACCCCTCCGACCCCAGGGTGCAGTACAGGCAGGGCCCCTGTCAGCTTATCTGCAGAAACCCAAACACAAACGAAACACGCAGGGGCATTTTTGGTGGGAAAGGTCATTCAAAAGCCCATTAGGATTCAATGGTGGCATTGTTCTTACTTCTCATAGCAGTGGATATCTCCCTCTGGAATCTGTCAGCAATCTTCTGACAAAAAAACCCCCAAAACAAAACACACACACACAAGAAAAAGCAGGGGAAACTGTGAGTAAAAGTAAATGGTAAGTAGATTTAAAGCCATCCTACGTATCACTTCCAAAAACTGGACTGGGGGGGGGGGGGGGCATGTATCAGAAGTGCATGTAAAGTACTGCAATAACCATGTTTTATCTCTGAAAGTGAACATATTTAATTATAAATAATGAACCCGGCACACGTTAGATAAAACAAAGATAAATGAAAACCTTCTCTATGTGATAGTGGAGCTGTTTTGTGACCTGCCAACAGGGGTCACTTTTTTTGTCCTCAGCAGGTGGATCCTCAAACTCCAAGTCCAGCTTTGCGTTTACCAGACAGGACACGCTGCTCCGGGAGAAACTCTCCTGCATCTGAAAGTGTGTAAAATCAATAAATCAGCTTTAAGAGACAGCTAATTTATGCTTGTGTCAAATGACTTTCTCTGTAAAGAGGCAAACTGTTCACCTTTAAAATGACAGACAAAAATAGAGAATAAAGGCTAGTAGGCCGTTGTATATCTTAAACTGAGTAAAAACTTAAATATAACACGAGAAAAATACTTTTTAAAAAGTTCATACATGACAAAACGTTTGCTTTTTAGTTGTACGATTGTATATATTGGCCAGGTATTTCCTGTTTAACCTTTTTTTGTTTGTCAGCTGTTTTTGTTTTTGTTTTACCTTCATTACAATGAAACAGAAACAGAAAAACAGAACAGAAAATTGATGTCACCCATTCAAATTCATCCATCCATCCATTATCTGTACCCGCTTAATCCGTTTCCGGGTCACGGGGGTCTGTCGGAGCCTATCCCTACGCATATCAGGCGAAAGGCAGGGGTACACCCTGGACAGGTCGCCAGTCTATCCAGGGCCACATACAAACAACCAATCACACTCACATTCACACCTAGGGAGAATTTAGAAAGATCAATTAACCTACACTGCATGTTTTTGGACTGTGGGAGGAAGCCGGAGTACCCGGAGGAAACCCACGCAAGCACGGGGAGAACATGCAAACTCCACACAGAAAGACCCACCGGGCCGGGAATTGAACCAGGAACCTTCTTGCTGTGAGGCAACAGTGCTAACCACTAAGCCACCGTGCTGCCCATTCAAATTCAATAGACGGTATATTTTTACCAGAAGGCCTGCAAGCTGAGTTCTGGGTTCAACACTGCTGGTTCCAGGCCGAAGGCAATGCAGAAGTAGGAAAATGTGTTGCTCCCGGACTGACCACTGGCAGCTCACTCCATAACCGGGCCGATCTCCATTGACCCACATGGTCAAATATCCAAGTTTTCCACAGAATAAACATATTCACAGCCGGTTTCAAAGAATAGTTTTGGTCTCCTGGAAGGGTCCAAGGACAAAGCTTAGGTGGCTCCTGCTATCCAAGCATAGAGTAAACCTGTTGCCGGTAACTCCACAGCTTCTCCAGCATGGGTGGGCTGGAGGACCCGGGAGCCACAAAGGATCATTTCAGGACCTCTTGAAGTGGAAGTCTGCTGGGACCCGCGGTGACATCGGTAGTGTTGATCATCTACAACCAAGCCAAGTGAACGCGGGTCCTAGTGAAGCTTTACTGGTCCTCGTTTCAGCACTGGCAGCTCTCGTTTTTTGGTCGTCTTGGTAGTGACACTTGAAACGAGGCTGTTTGGACATTTTTCATCAGAATGAATGAAAAGTCATATTTTAGCTTGGTTGACTAAGACATTTCAAGCTTAAGAAAATCCATCAGCCAATCGAACTGAAGCTACACAGCTTGTACTTTCCAATTAAATCATAGGGGTGTGGCTGTTGTCAAGGCAACCTGCTTAACAAGAGAGAACAAATTTGATTGGCTGTTTATTGGCATGACGGAAACGCCCACCAGCCAAGCCTTGCTGTCACGCTCCTGTTGAGTTCAGGGTGATGGGTCATCAACTCTGGAGCGGTCTCAGGTGCCGCAGTTAATAAGAAACCGGACTGGATCCGGACCGGATCCAGGACCGGATCTGGCGGTGTCGGAGCTGTTGTTCAACGTTTACACGTATCGGAGGAATACTTGAACTTGCCATTTCTTGCATTAGGTGTCACAGCCCATTCAGTAAGAACCAGTCTCATTTCCTCCCATTGTTTTATGTTATCTGCCAGCACACTTTCTCCTCTTTTATTGTTCAGCCTTGAGGAGCAAGTTCTGCATTCAACTAAGACCTTCCCAAGTAACTTCACCAACTTAAAGCATTTCTGAATATCATTGCTGGTGCAACCATTAAAATGAAGCAATGATATTTCTTGGTTAAATATAACGTTAAATCTCATTACATTTTGCCCTCCTAATGTCTGCGCTAAATGGGTCAGTTCAAGTTCATATGTAAAAGTTCCCACTGAGACGGTTCAAGTCTGGTCTGATTTCTCCGTTTTGTCTTTCATCTGGCGCCGTGAACAACCCGTTTCACCTAATGCCTTCACTCTGGGATTAAAATCTTACCGTGCTCAGGACTTTGTTGAAGTACATGAAACTGACGGCGACAGCGATGGTCTGCAGCAGGACTGCAGCGAGAACGGTGAGCCCGAGACACTGCACGGAGATGGAAATGGCCATGTCACAGCCTGCAGAGACACCGAACCGAGGTCCAGGGAGGTAAGAAAACAGTTGAAGCGACAAAACGAGTCGGATGAAGCTCTGGAGCTCCGAGGGAGGGAGCAACACGGTGCAGCAGCAGCTGGTAGGTGGAGCAGAGAGGAGCCGTGAAGGCGTGCAACTTCCTCATGTTCCTTCTGTTACCAGACAGGAAGGCTGGAAAACCCAGAGGCTGGATTCAGCTTAAGGCGGTCACAGAAGTTTGGTAACCTTGAGACTTGATGATGAGCTAAAAACTTCTCCAGATTGAACATAATTTATTTATCAAATTGCATAGCCTTATTGAATGCATGTCACGTGCAAAAGTTAGTATTCCTAGTATTAGATTGTTTTAATCTATCATTTTTTGTTTAAATCTAATAAAAACTAAAGAACAACAAAAAAAAGTGGGCAAAACTAAGTTCCCCCTTCCTTTGGGTTTAAGAGGATGAACCAGTTGAAGCTAATCACCAGTCTTGCCAATCTTTGCTGGTTTGGACCATTCAGTTTTGTTTTAACACACTGCCAAGAGGGAAAGAGGTAAGCCTTATTGCCTAAGAAAAGCAACAGTTCTTTTCACATAGATCTGGAAAGAGTTAATAGAACTGTTGCCAAACATTTTGGAATTCAGTGTTAAGAATAAAGACATTATTAGCAGGAAAGATGGACTTAGCCCCACCTGTAAGGGCCCAACCGTCCACATTTAGTTTATTTAGGTTATCTGCAATGTTTGCACACATCTTTACAATACCCCGCAGTTAGTTGCTGTGTGGAGTAAGCATGAAAAATGAAAGAATCTCCAGATATTCAGTAACATCTCTTTAGTCTTGAACATATTTATGTCCAAGAAAGTTGACTTACACTGGTGGAGGAGACAAGAACATCGAATGAAACATCATTAACTTGCATACGCTGGGACTTCTCAGTTAAACAGTTTATCAGCAAACCTATTAGACCATATCTTTAAATTTGAGTCTCTTTGCTGAAACAGGAGGCCGGATATTATAAAAAGCTGACAAAAGATCAAGCTGCACAAGGGACTTGACACCCTCCACATGGTTTAACATCCTGTTTAAATTGGTGCCTTTGCTTCAACCACACCCCTGCACTGACCTGGAGGAAGTCCAGATTATGAGAGCATACTTCACAATATTCTTGTAGGATTAAAAAAGAAAAAGAAGTCAATGCAAGACTTCAGAAATCAGTGAAAGACTAAGCAGTGTAAGTTTTTAGGCTGCAGCCTAATGATGGAAGTCTTCCAATGGCTGTGGAGCCGACGAAGCTGGACAGACCATGTGAAAATAAAGCTGAGTATTTTCATCACCTGATCAGGGGCGTAGATAGATAGGTGGATAGGCGGGGTGGGGGGATAGGTAGGTGTGGACATTGGGGGGTAGGGAGGGGGGTGGGGGATAGGTGGTTTGGTAGGAAGGGAGGGGGTAGGTCAGGAAGGGTAGATAGGTAGGGGGATAGGTTGGTAAGGAGGGAGGGGGTTAGGTTGGTAAGGAGGTGGGTAGGTAAGGAGGGAGGGGGTTAGGTTGGTAAGGAGGAGGGTAGGTAAGGAGGGAGGGGTTAGGTTGGTAAGGAGGAGGGTAGGTAAGGAGGGAGGGGTTAGGTTGGTAAGGAGGAGGGTAGGTAAGGAGGAGGGGGTTAGGTTGGTAAGGAGGAGGGTAGGTAACGAGGGAGGGGTTAGGTTAGTAAGGAGGTGGATAGGTAAGGAGGGAGGGTAAGGAGGAGAGTAGGTAAGGAACGTATCAGTAGATTTGAGTGACGGGACAGCTGAGTGTAACTTTAAATCTCTGTTTCTCTTTCGTTTTTCCCGGCTGCGTCACGTAGACGATACAAGTGGGTTGTGATGATTGCACACAGCCTTGAAGCAGGAGAGGGAACGTCAGGTTCCCAAAACAAAGATAGCCTTGATTAGATTAGCTTTGATTGAATAAACAGCCACAATCAAGTAAATTCCCATTAATACTTCTAGCCAGAAGTCTTTAGTGCAAATAATTTTTACCACTTTAGTCTGCAAATGAGGAGCAGCTGAAAGCAGCAGAAGATAACTGCAAGGCTTTTGAGGGAAGCATGAAACCCTGGGAACAACGAGCTTAAAAAAAAAACGATGAGGCATCAAGACATTTAGGCTTTTCGATGATATGTTTCGGTGATTTAAATGTAAGCAACTCCAGATGAAGAATCTCGATATTAACAAGCACAATGAGAAACTAACAGGTGTAAGTCAACAGGCGAGATCCCCCTGAAATACACAGGACAGAAAACAGGACCGACCCAGAGGTTCCCTTTCTCCGATCATGAGCTGGTTCGATGCCATTAGTGGCGGATGTGTGATTTTATCATAATGTAAGTGGTTTTAGTGTAGTTTTGGAAGTCAAAATTGAATCCACGTGGAATCCGGTCTGCAAGATTTGAGCGTCGGTACCGTTAAGGCAGCAGAACGTCAGCTTCTGAAATATGTCCTTTTCCTGCTTTTGTAAGGTGATCTGAGAAAATGCAAGTCAATTAGTGCCAAATAACTTGCAATTGTGAGAGCTTCAGTGCGGCTCAATGTAGTGTTTGTCTCACGGGAGTCATTCGATCTGCAGAAGTTAACCTCAAGTGATTCCCGGTGGTTCCTGGGCTTTCATTACTTGACCTCTAACCCCCTTCTCTATTGTCAGTGTCAGGAAGTCACGAAGGAGCTGGAGGAGGACACACCCAGCAGCCAAAACCCGTGTCAAGGCACGTAAAGCAGATTCAGGTCAGCATGCACACACTCATCCACCTGCAGCAGAGACTCATCTCAGCATGTTGGATCCTACTGCAACAAGATCCAACTTTTACCTCAGAACATGTGTCATGCTACGTTTCCACCCGACTTTCAGTTTACTTCAAGAACAAGTTCAGCTACTCCAGTATCACTGGTTTATTGTTATGACGCTGTTTTACTGCCAAAGCGACGACAGTCTGAAAAACTATGCACTGCTGCTGGAGCTTTTCAAAGCTCGAGGTCGCTCAGTTTGGCCTTCAGTGTTTGGAAGTTGGCTGAAACTGCTTCAAAGGACAATCAAGGCCAAGTTGAGAAGAATGAAAAATCCTGTCAGTTTCCTTTGCTGATTAGGAACTTAAAATCCAAAGAGGAGGCGTTAAACGTCTCCTGTGCGCTCCAAAAGTGAATAATTTCCCCGGTTTGATCGAGAGCAGGAAGGGTGAAAGTGATACTTGAAGGCGGCGAGGCCTCGGGCGACGAAGGCGACACCCTGACAGACATGCTGAGTGACTTAGTGACCTGCGATGACATTAAGATATGTCTGTGTGTAGCTTTAACTCTTAAACATGGTTTAGAAATGCTGGAAAAATGCTTTTTCAAGTCTGAGAGTCAGAAAACATGATCATGGTTGCATTATTATAGCAAGTGATTGATAGCTTTATTAAAAAAAAAAGTGTTTTAATCAACATCCTCCATCTCTGATATTTGACCTTTGTATAAAACTGTATTATATTGAGTCAGAGACACATCCTGCAGTGGGACTTTAATATAACTTTAGTCAATATTTAAAAATGTGCTTCTTTCTGTGAAGGTTGCACCCTCTGAAAAACTTTGACACCATTTGCAAATCTGAAATCAGTCACAAGATCAAAAGGAAAGAGAAAATCACTGGGAGAGCTGAATCTTTACGAAGGCTAGAGCAGTTTTTTTTGTTTTTTTTTGTCTGTTTGGGACTTGAATCCCCAGAAGACATAGCAGATGCTCCTTCCACCCTCCTCTGCCCGCCACTCCCCTTTTCTCTCCCCGAAGGCTTCTCTTCACCAAGTTCCTCCAAGTAAAGTCATGGAATCTCCCTAAATTCCCAACAGAGGACAACAGTTGTTCTTTGTCTTTTATTTGAATTTGACATGAAAAAAAAAGAAGAAATTCAGAGCATGCACAGAACTGTCAGAGACTGAGCTGGTTCGTCACCAGAGGCATTTCTCTTTGATGGGAGGCTATCAAACAGTGGAAATGGAGACATTACGGCCAACTTTCCACAATCCATCTCTTCTAAAGCCTTTAGGCTTCAAGTTTAATGATCTAGATTATATTAGAGAGGTATTTGATGAAGGAGAGATCACTTGAGAAATATTTGGAGAATGGAGATGATGGAAAAAGTTAAGACAAGATCTTAAAACCAGATAAATGTATTCTTGGCAGTTTAGTTTTTTGACAATATCTAAGCCAAACTAGAGAAGCAGGTTAAGAATTTAACTTTGAAATACCTTGATTTTTTTGCATTTCAACCGGTGGCGTCTCCTCAAAAAAATGTAGGTCCATCCAACCATCCATCCATCCATCCATCCATCCATCCATCCATCCATCCATCCATCCATCCATCCATCCATCCATCCATCCATCCATCCATCCATCCATCCATCCATCCATCCATCCATCCATCCATCCATCCATCCATCCATCCATCCATCCATTTATACCGTGGCTGCTGATACAAACCGACACTGGTAGCAGTAATATAAATGCATTCCCTTTTCCCTGGTAATTTTTAATTTATTGTTTAATAATTCGATTAATGTAAGTATGATATTGCAGAATTACCAATAAAATTACCAAAATCCCATTAACAAAATTCTTGAATAGAAAATGAGATTACTGGAAGATTACGTTTATTCTAATTGTTAGTCCTTGTGGCGCCACCTTGTGGAATAACGGGGCCATTACAGCTAAGTGAAATCATTCAGTTTTTGTGATTATACCAGCAGCGGGGGTGAAAGCCGCGATTATACGATTTCCCAACATTTACAGAAGCTTGTTTGACGTTTAAATGTTGTTTTGGAGGGGTCGTTGTTTCGATGCCGATATTTCCTCTTTATTACACTAACTGAACGGTTCTTTAGCGTCTGCGAACAGCAGCCAAAACGTCACTGCCCTACTGGTCCAACTTTACATGTCACATAAGTACGTTTGTGTGAAGCCTCCCGGAACCCATAGAGATTACATTCAAGCGCCTAAGATGTAATAATAAATAAATAATAATAATAGTAAAAAAAAAAACACCAGAGTCTGTATATATAGACTGTATATACAGAGTCTGTATATATATATATATATATATATATATACACACTAGTCTGTCCAGCAGAGGGCGCCGGTGCAGTGATTCTATGTGCCGCGGTGATGCAGGCGGCAACATGATGGTATTGTGGTAACAAACCACTGCCTAATACATGACTTTTGTCGTAATACTGATGTGTATATTTGTATCTATTTCATAAAATTATTTGATTTTCACTTACAGACACTTCTTTTTTTTTTTAAATGTTTGAATTTTTGAAGGTGGTTAGACTTATTTTAGAATATGCATCAGTAGAATTGATTTTTTTTTTCATGTATAAAATGTATTAAGGTTATGGACTTCATCATTTTGATCAATTAAAACAATCGAAACCATGTTTAGTAGATAAAGTATTTAGTAAATAAACAGAGAACTAGGAAACGTATTGCAATTCATATGAATTTGATTTTACTTTGTCCGACATTTCTCTCATAAATGTTCATCTCTATATTCAGCAAATAAAAAAACGACATCATATAATCACCACAACCAGCTGCCTGATATATTAATTACAGTTTTATTTTAATGCAGGACACTGGTGCATGTTGGAGTCTTTTTGTTTGTTTGTTTCTTAACTTTGATGATGGCGTTGAATGCAAAAACCACAAGATCGTAGCCGTCACACGTTTTTCTGAGGACGTGCGCCAACGCCCACAAGCTCCTTGGAAATAACGCACTTCTTCACAAACTCGTTATATAGAGATCTCAACGGTCAACCGCCAGGAGTCGTTGACGTAAACATCTGTTGGGAAACACCAGATAGACCTAGAAATAACTGCATCCTGTCACCTGGTGAGTTTTAATGTCAAATAAACAAGATCACACACATTTTAAACCAGCACCAACGTCTGGCTGGTGGCTGTGATGCTTTTATTTTGAAAGTGTAAAAATCAATTCCATCTCTTGTTAAAAAAAAAACATCATTGTGTGCATTTGAGCTGATGTGGCGCCTCTGTGTGAAAACAATAATTAATGAATTTAGTGAGAAGTCCCGAGGCTGCAGAAGCATTTCGATGCGTGGTGAGAGGTGAGGTGAGCCGTTGGTGCCGGCAGCTTCTAAATGATTTATGTAACTTGATGTGTGCTGAGAGTGGATGTGCAGGCAGATGAAGGCCCTGAGCGCAGACGTTGGAGGATATTTACAAGCCCTTAGCAGGTCTGTTATTCACAAAATCTTAGAAGAGTAGCTTGAAACCGTCCCACGCATGCAGCGCCAACTCCGGACACGCTTACAAGTTGTTCTGCAGCCAGTTAATGTAACTCCTGACTGTCCTCCTCCCTACTTCGAAGTCCATCGGCCAGGCTATGAGGCTAAAGCATCCGTGGAAACCGTCCTCGTAGTGGTCGCTGGTAACGGAGACTCCCGCGTCCCTTAAGCGCCGGGCGTACATCAGCCCGTCGTCCCTCAACACGTCGAACTCGCAGGTCAGGATGTAAGCACGCGGGCATTTGGCCAACACCTCTGGCTCGGCCAAAAGCGGCGCCGCCCTCGTGTCCAGAAACCCCGGCACCTTCTTCAGAATCCCGTGTGATCCTTTCTCCGTGACGACGGGCTTGTGGTTCTTCTTGAACTCCTGCGGGAGCAGGGCGGTCCAGTCCAGCCGTGACCTCAGCGCCGGGGTGATGGACGAGTGGTTGTTGGCTATTACCTGCGACCTCAGGGAGAGGTCGGCGCTGAGGTACTGAAGCCAGAACTGGGCCATGAGGTGCCGGGGGAGGATGGCCATGTGCTGGTTCTGCAAGTAGGATGGAGTGTTGAAATCCAGAGCCTGGAGCGCCGGGTAGACCAGAGCCTGGACACTGAATTTAACACTTGTGCCGTCATCTGTGGAAATCTGGGAAAACACAGACACACAGAAGAGCTCAAATGTCACGTTCTGGCCTGACATTTGTTTCATCACACGTATGTGAGCGACGGCTTCTCCGTGCACCTCCTGAGCGACTGCAGCAGCCAGATTTCCTCCGGCGCTGTCCCCGGACACGGCCACGCGGTCAGGATCGATGGCGTACTTCGCCAGGACCTCCGACGATAAGAAGTGCTTGGCAGCAGCGAGGCAGTCCAGGTACGGCTCAGGAAACTGTACCTCTGGATACATACGATAACTGCACACATACGCAGACTCGGATTACCACTCGGCCACCGGCTCCGGGGGTTACAAGAGGAGACATACTTACTCAACCGTGGCCACAACGGCATTGAGCTCATCGGAGACCATGCGGGTGATGGAATCAAATGTGCCCGTCTCTGAGGAAGCGACACATGAACGAGGACAGAAGAGAGTCATTCTGAAAGATCTGCATCTAGTTTATATGACAAACACACGCCAACAGGACTCATCTTGTTGAACGAGAAATAACCAAAAACTTGAATGGCCAATGAGATTTGAATTTATTTTCATAACACATTTATAATGAAAGTATAAAAATACAATTAGAAAAAGTTGGGACCGTGCAAAAAAGAAAAAAGGAAGTAGTTCTTACATTTACTTCGACTGTTATTTCTCTGCAGAACGTATCTTTACGTAAGCTTTTTTTTCTAAAAAAATTCAGTGGATATATAGAGAGAACAATTTTAACACATTTTTCTTTGGACGATGAATTACCAAACTGAAAAAAATGATTTTATCATCATTTAATCTACTTTCCACTGATGAAATAAGGAAAACCTAACCCTGTCTTCAACCGGACATGTAACCACGTACAATCAATGACTCAAGTTTTAAAGTTGTGTCATTTCTCCTTTTGAGGCGTTTGTTTTTCCCGTCCTGACACACTGGCGTCCTCCCCGATTGACCTGTACGCTTCCCGTTCACAAGCTTCCCATTTTGTTTGCTTTTTTTGTTTTGACAGACACCAGCGAAAACGACAAACTCCGTCTTTGACTTTAGTAGGAAGGAGTTTAATCATTTGTTTCATCCTTTCATCTGACAGCTCTTTTTGTTGGAGCCGCGTTTCCTGTTAATTATCCAGCTCGTCAGGGTCTTTTAACTGCAGGCTTATTTGCATATTTAAAGTCGAGCAGGGGTTTATTTAAAAATTTGAAACCACGGAGCGGAGTGATTTCATAATGTTTTATTTTCCTCAGTTCAACTAACAGTTCAGCTGTTAAACGTAACAGTTTATGCTGAATTAAACGAATAAAGCTCATCCTCCAAGAGTGTTTTGTCATGGGTGTTGAGGGCGCGGGATCAGACTCACTGCCGCTGCCGAGGGCCCAGCCACCTCCGTGAAAGTACATCAGCCCTCTCCTCAGGTGACCCTCTCCTCCAGCCGGGGGCTCGTACACTCTCACCGGGACGCCAGCGAACGTAATGTCGCTAACCTTCACTCCTGGGATGACGCCCCCGTTGGAACCGTAGCTCATTCCCCTCTCCATTATCTTCTCCAGGCCCACAATTGACTGTCTGACTGTCGGGATGTAATGATCGAGACCGAGCCAGCTCTTCGCCGTGGCCTGAAGACGGAGAAGGGAGGGAGGTGAGACAAAAGAGCAGCTCCATGACCTTGTCATACAGATTTAGACACATTAAAGTTAAAAGGCCACTTGTGCCCGCCCATCCTTTGGCAGGGATCTGCCATCCAACTGGCTCACCTCTGCTCTCCTGCTCTCTGTCTCACTGATGCAGTCTGAAACTTTTGACCCCACAGCCCTCTCAGACTTTCTCAATAATCATGCTGAAATGCCAGATGAGGCAGCCGCCTGGCACGGCGGGGCTCGGAGCAGATCCAGACGGCTTCCTCATGAATATTATCCTTAAACTGATGACTAATCATTAAGTTTACACTGCAGCCCTCTGCTTCGGAGCGCTCTGTCACCGCTCCTGGAGACCAGCTGAGGTTCATGTTCTATATGAGCGTGACGTGGCAGAGCTGCGGGAAGCGATGTGTAAACCGAAGCCAGAAATTAAATCCATACTCCCCACTCCCATCGAACGGAGGCAGTATAGCTGCGAGTCGACCTGCAACTTCTTGGTGTCATAATTTTGTACTATTTTGTCGGTGTTGCACCAAAGATGATGAAATCGCCCAGTAACGTGATTCTACATCAACTTGTGAAATGTCTTGCTCAAATGTCTTGTGTTTCAATATTTGGCATCACATATTTCCACAAATTTAGTTCAAATTAATCCACAGAGGTAAGATAAAGTTGGTTAACAAAGCAAATCCATCCTAGTTTTCCAAAAAGTTGGGATGCAATGTGAAATGTGGATTTAAGAAAGTAAAAATCTGTGAGCATGATGTCTCACCTGGTTTCTTCCCTCAGTCTGACGGGTTGTCCTTGAACTGAAAGCTTGCAAAGTAGTTTTACATTACATCCCACTTTATTGAAAATAAATGGGATTAAATTTGCTCTGTGAAGCGACTTTATCTGAACTCCAACATATTTATTAGCAATAAATGCAACACTAAGTCTTTAGAAGAACAACGAGATGTTTTAAAAGCAACATGTTAACCTTCGCCGCTGTGACCATAACCCGAACGTGCAACACTGTTGAAGTTTATCTGCAACAATACTTTCAAATGTGGAGCAAAGGTGACATGGAGGAGGTCACCGTTAGTGTCCCACAGGAGGAGTCGGCAACTGCCGAGAAGTTCCAAGATCGCAAAGATCTTCCAAAAAGAGTTTTTGACCTTGATCTTAATCCAGATCATACACACCGTGCACTAAGTGTACTTTATGATAAAGCCACTTGAGGAAAAATAAATGTTTGTGTGCAATGAGAACTATTGTGGACAACACATGAGTTTTTGAATAAACTGCACATTAATATTTTAATTCTGTAGCTCTTCCTTTTATCCATGTGCATGCCATGAAATCTGCTTTTAAAAAGACTGCATCGCATGTACACGCAGACACATTGCAACATCTTTATTGTGCAACTGAAATTCAAGTGAGATTTACTATTAAAAGGTAAGGTCGGAGTACAGGTTTGTGACTGCGTTTCTGTGCCAGATAGCACACACAGTAAGTTACAAAGGCTCTAACTTATTCAAATACCTCAGCTGCAGTTTTTATTTAGTCTTTTTCACAATTTAAAAACACAGTGCAGGTGAATGACAGCCACGCATTTCTGTCAGATGCTACCCGGACCGTGAAAGCGCTGCTCTCCTACCAGATGCATGGCAGACCTGAACGCGGCGTCCACCATCATCAGCTTCCAGGGCTCGTGGATGGCATCAGGCAGCGGGGTGTAAACGTAGTAGGCGACGGCTGCGGTCAACGACACCGTAACAAAGAGCGGCCTCAGCCTCATCGTGTCGTGGGTCTGTCAGCTTCACGGCCTGCGGGACTCACGGGGAGCTCTGACGAGGGCGACAGCGGTCCCGACTTTCTTATTAGTGGTCTGAGGAGGGCTGGCGTTGGCAGCTTAAGGGCCGTGGAACAGCGACGTCACCGCGCGGAAGGTCGTGGCTTCTTACTCGGTGGCATAAACTGTAAGATTTCATTTAATGGGAAAAGCCTCTGTGACGTCACGCACAGGTTTTCTGAAGCGCGGTTTGTTTTGAAACCCCTTTCTGCTCTTCCTGCGCGGCACCATATTTGGAGATGGGCGGAGCGAGTAGCCTCGCGAAGCCGACTGGGACACGCCTACTTAATCAATCATAATTAGTCGTGGTCACCGGCTCCTTATGATTGAGGCCGAAGAGCTGCGGAGTCGCTGGCAAACATTTGCAGTGCAATATTCAATATCAATAATCGTTTCGGTGACGGAAAAAATAAAAGGAAATGAACGCGACGTTTGGGTTACCCCTGGGTTAGTACTGATGAGCTTGGCAGACTGCCAATCAAAAGACCACGCCCTTTTATGCATAAACGTATTGCTTTATATGACTTTACCTGATGTGGTACTAAAAAATGAACTCCCCTGTACATTTGTCATAAAAGTTAAAGACGTGTTTAGAAAGTAATCGAGGTTTTGAGCATTCGTTATTTATTTAATCTAATTTATACTTTATTGTCAGAAATGCAGGAAAATGTTCCTTTTTGGTAATTTATAAAATAGACTAAAGGTTCTGGAGACAACAAACTGTTTTATAAATCCATCCATCCATTTTCTATACCCGCTTAATCCTTTACGGGGTCACAGGGGTCTTCCGGAGCCCATCCCGACTCATTACAGGTCGCCAGTCTGTCACAGGGCCACATACAAGGACAAACAACCTTGCACGCTTACACTCACACCTACGGGCAATTTATAATGATTAATCAACTTAGTATGCATGTTTTTGGACTGTGGAACCACGCCGGAGTACCTGGAGAGAACCCATGCAAGCACGGGGAGAACATGCAAACTCCACACAGAATGACCCACCAAGAATCAAACCACGAACATTCTTGCTGTGTTTTATACAATCTTTTCTAATTAGGAGATAAAATAATCCATGTTTGAGCACTCTAGGCATTGTGACTTGAACTGCACCTGTTCTCATGCAGTCTAACTCCCAGATAATGCAGGGGGAAAGGCTTTAATTTGCATTTTCATACATAGAATAAAGGCTCCACAAATCAGTATTTATATTCTAGTCAGTCTTTACTGTCTAAGAGATAAAGTAATTCAAGTTTGAAGAGTGTAAATATTGTGGATCTTGATGAAAACCTGGTCTGTGGCGGTGCAACTGCCAAAAACACGGGAATTTCTTTTTTTGTTGTATTTTCATAAATAAAATAATGCTTTTACCAGTCACATTGTTCTTAGTATAATCTTCATTGTGTAAGAGATCATGTATGTTATATCATGTATATTAGATCCTCTATGAATGCAATTGTTTTTTTTGTTTAGGACCTGGTTTAGGATGATCTCAATGATTCAGCATCATTCTGCAAAAAGTTGAAAAATGTAAGATTTTATACTGGAGTGGCTAAACAAGGGTAACCAATATAATAATGATAATAATAATCACTGTCATAATCCTAATAATGATAATAACAATAATAGTAATATTCAACCATAATCCTAAGCCACAACACTTTGCATACAACCAACGTTTCTGAAGTAGAAAAACAGTTTTCGGGTTTTATTTTGAAGGGAATTGTATCTGGGAGTTGTGGTGTCTTTGTGAAACCTTCAGGCTGCTGCAAAGCTGTAATACACATTTATGACCACCGAGAGGCCCCATGGAGCTGCAAACGGACACAATACTGATTTACACAGTGAAGTTCTCCCCGTGATTTCAGTTTGATCAGTTTAACTCCCACTGTGGGAGGGGACAGTCTTAAATGGAAATGTAACAAAGACAATGAAATGCTGAATAAAGTCATAATTTATTCATTTAGAAGATGGCAACTAGTCATGTTATTTACAGGAAAAATTGAGAGTTGGTAAATTATGCTTGTAAAGCTGTTATTATACTATAAAAACTTATTCTATGAGGGGCAATAACATGAAATAGTGCTATTAAAAAAACAAACAAAACAAAACAATATGTATCAATTGCTATTTGCCCTATAAAACCAAATGTGCAAGACTGCTGCAACACCCAAATAAATAAAAGGTCCAATAAACTTTTTAATGAAAGAAAACAATATTTCTTTGCCTACTGTTTTATGTGTCAAAATTAGAGGAAGTGTGATTATGGGAAAGTGAAGTCGTGCTTCTTTACATTTGGTTAAATCAGGAGCACTTTTCTCCCTCATTTCTCAGACTTTTTCATGCGTACACATCAGCTGGGTCTCACTAGAAGACATTACAGATGCAAGCTGCTGCCAAGACATCAGCAATTAGACCCTATCGATCCACCTAATGTTCCAGCTCCCTTTTCAGACTTTCCAGCTGCTTTTAGATCAGTTATTTTTGTCTGTTGGGCAAAGTGCCTAACAAAGTTTTCACTGCTTGTTTTACTTTTAAATAACAAACAGCAGTGACCTTACACAGCAGGCGTGAGATCCTAGAGAATCAATACCATGGAGGTCCAAACGGTGAATTCTGTGGTTACATTCAGACTTTCATAACCCCACAAAGGCCACCCTGACTCCTTTGATCAGAGCCCCAGAAAGGTTAGGATCAGCACAGAACAGTACAGTAATAGCAGAGCCTACAGTGCGGATGGTGTAAAGAACCTCCGTGTCACCTGTCTTGTTCTCTCCGTCAGTGTGCTATTAATTTCCCTGATTCATCCCACTGCACAACTTTTAAATGGCCACACTCTGTCCCTGGTGGCCTAGTGTGCGAATGTAGACAAACATTAGACTTGATGAGGATTTGACCCCCGAGCTGAGCTGGTTTTCCAAAACATACCAGCTGGACCACCAGAGCATGTCCACATAAGCCTCTGGGAAAACCGGAGACAGAAGACGATGTGGAAAAGTGGCTGTAGAAGTTTATACAAATACTAACGGAGGCATCTGCATTGGCTCTTGGCTTCCTTGGAACATTATAATTAACACTTTGTCACACAGAAGTGTGAAAATCATCTGTTGACTTTGCTGATTCAAACCTTTTTCTGATGTGTCATTTCTTTTTCTTTTTTTTTTTTAAGGTTGCATAATTGCAGAGATTTTGGTGAATCAGTTTGTGGCTCTCTGAGATTATGCATCATCAGCAAAGAGTGGATTTCACAGAAATAAAGTCATTGGATAGTACTGGTCTTACCAGTAGTGAGTTCTTAAAATTACTTGAGATGCAAGAAAACAACATTTTGCAGTGTTCTTGAAATCTTAAATCTAACACGGGAGCATTTCACACTCAAAACACCACAGATGCCACACTTAATCGTTTTCCATGAGTCCCTGTGAATGAGAGTGTCAGCACCAGGCTTAAATTATAAATATGATATATAATCTTACGTGAATGTGTGTATCTGTGTGTTCATGTGTGGAAAAAAAAGAGAAAGTGTGCATTAAAATTCCTTCTTTCTGCACCCTCCCTCCCTGCTGTGCATTGGTCCGGCGTCTCCCTGCAGTCTGTGGTATGGAGGGCAGAGACGGGGCCCCTCGCTTGTGTCGCGGACTGGAATTACACTTATGGACTTTTAACTTGAGTAAACACATGAGGCTGAAATGGATGTTTTCCATTTCAGGCCGCCCTGTCTGGTTGCTCAGCCTCAGCTCTGAAGCTCTTACTAACCGTTAACTAATTCTGCATCAGGTGTTCGGATTTCAAAAGCATACATCAACATTTTGTGAATTGGCCTATTTGCCATGATCCCCAGAGTTTGATAAGAGGGTAAATACCGCTGTCTTCTCTGTGCATCTAATAACCCCTCTGAAAAGGGAAGTGGATTGATCCACCTTGAGCTCCAAATAAGCTCTCAAATACCTTCAAAATGTTCTTACTTACATTTTATTTGTGAATTCACTTTATGTGAAAATAACTATGTGAAATGTATCTTACAAGCAGATGCATGCAACACCCCCAGAATCCTGTTGTAAATGCCGGGTTTGAGTAGCCTGATACATCAGACCCACATCTAGAAGGATCTAGGGTCTGAAGAAGATCCATAGAGCCTCCAGAGCCAACCAGTGGTTCCTTATCAAACTGCCTTTGCACGTTGGTAAGGAACATGTGCTGTGTATTAGACCGTTTTAATTCCAGTAATGTCCAACAGAATTGTCTCACTGGATGTTTTTTCACAAGCTGTGAAGCTGTACGTCAGGTCCAGATGAACAATGCAACAAAAGGAAACCACATTTCTTGTATCTGCTTCAGTTTTGATGTTGTGGTGAATGACCTTAACGCTGATATAACTGCAACCTGCCTTCCTCACTATGTCAAATGAAATCATCTTCTCTGGAAAATATGTCGTTTTCGATAGAAACAGGTGTTTCTGGTACAGGAGGCTTTCTATTTTGTCACTTAAAACCAGCCACAAACCTATTTAGCCACGTTTCCAGAGATGTGAGGATGGTGTGAAAATGGTTAAATATTACAGTTGCACTTTGTTGCATAGGAAGAAACCACCAGTCATCACACTAACCAACAAGAAATGAGTCCACTGCTGGAAACGGAGGCTGTAAGTGGATGTTCTCCCCTCTCAAGAAGCACCATTGGGAGGATTATCACAAGCCAATGAAACAAATCATCATTTATAACCTGGCAGTGAGACTGATTTAACACGAAGCCACTGTTCTTCAGTTTGAACCCCTGAAGAAATCTGAACCTCTGCTTTACTGCCTTCACTTGACCTCAGAAAATGTGCACGCCATTAAAGTTATGCCAGAGGACACAATCGGTGACGAAGGAAGCATCAATTTTGAAATACTATGACAATAATCCACAAACACTTCGCTAGGCTTCGCTAGATTCAGAGAGAGTCGTGTGAAACGCACGGCGGTTCAGCTGCACACGAACATTATTTCTGAAATGACGAACTTCAAACTGCTGTTCTTCGTTCGAATGCAAAGCAAACTCTCCCGTCTGAGAGAACGTGTCACGTCCGAGGCTCTGGCACTCAATAAGTGGCTGTTTGCTCTGCTGCCGGCGAAATGCTGTCATCAATCTAGAAATGCTATAACATCATTTGCCACGACAGAGCATGTGACTTGATTTAGATTTTTCAGCTATGCAGAGTGATTACCATGGACACAGCGGCGTTGGCGTGCTGATTTCTCCGCTAAATGCCTGCGTACAGAAGTTTACCTGAACTTTCCTTGACCCGTGTCAGCATGCATGTAAGAATGTACAGAAGAACTGATAATAAAATACATATTACAGACCAAATATACAAATTTTTGCTCAGTTTTTAATGGAAAAGCAAAAAATATGATTGTTTATTGCCTCTAGACAGAAATAAATACCCAAGTATCTTCTTATTCACTGCTTAGTCATTGTGCAGGAGCCAGTTAAAGGTAACATGAGGTTTTCCAAATCTCCCGTCCTGGGTTAAATAACCACACAAAATAGCCACGGGCAAAGACGAGCTCTGACAAACGATGACTTTAGATCCTGAATTAAAATCGTTTACTGTAAATGAGGTTTCCTCTTATTTTCCCCAGTTTTCTGTAAAACTCCTCCCTCCTTTTTACAGCTAAATCTTTCCATTGGCAGCTCAGAGCCAGTCGTGTCTTATTCTTTCTCAGTGGCCTTCTGAGGATACTTGAAGGAGCTGCATGGTGTGGTCTGATGTGGCCAGACACAGATGGTACATGGGCTTATGCATCCCACAGGTTGAAGAAAAAAAAAAAAGCATCAAGCTGCCAGCTGGCCTGGACAGAGACAAGTGAAAGGTCAGGTGTCACACTGAAGTGGACAACAGCATGCCTCAGCCCTGACCTTTTAACCTCTGCAAAGACAGCCCTGCACTGTTGAGGAGCGATGCAGTCGCGCTCAACCGCCGACAGACTCTTTGATGGACTCAAACAGAAATAACCACATTAGAGGCTATATGTCAGAGCACATATGCAGCATCTGTGATTAAACACGCATTAGTAAACATGCAGATGAACGCACAAGCCCACTCCCACGACACCCCTCACTGGTCTAAATGTGATCCTGATGTTCTGTTAACTGGAACCCCTCACCCCCCCGCGCCTCAGTCCCTGCCCTGCGTCCCTTTGAGCCAGAACTGAGGCTGTTAAATGCGGTTTTTGCACTCCTCCCCTCGTCCTCAGCTGCCGCAGAGCGACGTTGACAAGCGTCAGCTGCTGCGGCGGTGAGAGGGTGAGAGTGATGCAGCCGGAAGCAACCGGAGGAGATGCACAGATTACCAGCCATGTGGCGGGGAGGGGGTCACCTCCAGAATGCACATCCACTTACAAATTACAAGAGCGCTAACCTTTTTATCAGCCCTTCAATCTGTGGTCGGTGCCTGGGGGATTTCATTTACCAAATTAACATGTGGGGATGAGAATATTTGGCGGCAGCGCTGCAGAGAAAGACCTTGACATGTTGGGAAGCTGCAGATCGTCTGCGCACAAGCTGAAGAGCTGTTCTGGAGGAGAGGAAGAGGATGCCGTGTTGTAGAGAAGGGATCCCGTTTAGACAGCTGGTATCAAGTGGTGCTGTTAAAAACTTTTCCCCTTTTTATAGAGTTTCCCTGTGTGGTAAAAAAAATAAACAACCTTCAAACTCACAAGGACAGAGAAATGGAGTATTTGACAAACTGGCTGATAGTTCACATACGCAGGCGAGGAGACTCTCCTTGTTAAAAATGCACGAGCCGTCAAGGGCTTTATTAACTTTGGTTTGGTTATAAGCCTGTTTCTGCCTGCCAGATTTAGGCCTGAATATCTGAGCTGTTGTGTGTGTGTGTGTGTGTGTGTGTGTGTGTGTGTGTGTGTGTGTGTGTGTGTGTGTGTGTGTGTGTGTGTGTGTGTGTAACTATTGTCCTTGCTTCTATATGTGATGCTGCATTTTTGGCATCTGTTGCTTTCAGCAGAAGCTCAGATCCAGGTGCCTCATGTGTAAAGCAAGACCTCCTCATGCACAGCATGTATACGCACGTGCAATTCATCCATGCCGGTGTGTGAGGTGCTGAGTGACACACCCTGTCCCATTTTGTCAGGATGTGTCAGCACCCTCATGGCCTTTTCTTTCATCCGTCCACCGTCTCTCTCCTCTGTCTCTTGCTCAGCTCTGCGCTGCTTCTCTCGTGAAAATGGTCAAGTCCTTTAATGAATTTTAGTCGAGATATTTTTTCTTCATTAGGCTAAAGCCACAGCTCTTTTCCTCAGATTACCCTCTCGAATGCTTAACAAGGCTCACAGTGTCTTTTTGTGAATCAAAGTCAGCCTCCAATTGCTAATTGGTCTCAAGCAGCAATGCTCACATTTATATTTAGGAAATCACCAGACCTAAAGGTGTCTTGTCAGAAAAAGGGGACATCAAGGTCTAATTCACTTACGCCAAAGAACATTTTTGCACTCCAGCGGTTGTGATACGAAACATACATGGTAGTTGTTTAAAAAATGTAGTTATGTAAAAGCTGGTACCAACTCTTTTAATCTGATGGGGTTTTTTTTGTAATACCACAATAAAATCATCTGATTGTGGTGTGTATTGGTATTAGACACATGCATTCTCAATGAACAGCAACATATAACCTTATTTTCATTGTACTATTGCTTGTTTAAAAAATTAAACCGAAAAGAAAAATCAGGTGGGGAATACTACGTACCCCCTTACTATAGGCATAAGATTTTAAGTGGGTAAGTTGCAGTCATGCACTGCTAACCATCAGTCCTTGATGAAATGATCATGAACAGGTGTGCAAACCTCTGATGGCAGGCTTTTGGCAGTTTCCTGGTTTGGAAGTCTGAGTTAATTAAAAATGACAAGAAGGAAAGACAAAAGAAATGTTCTCACAAAAGCAATTGTTGATGCAGATTCATTTGGACAGGGTTACAAAGTTATTTCCAAACAATCTGGAGCTCAACATCCTACAGTAAAAATGATTATTGTTATAAGTGAAAACGATTTAAGACAGCTGCCAATCTTCCCAGGAGGGGATGTCTCAGCAAATTTACTCCAAAGTCAGGCCATGCATTGCCCAGAGAAATACAAGTAAGTCCAAGAGCCTACAGACCTCACTGCGCTGTTTAATGTTAAAGTCCATGACAGCACAATTAGAAGTTGGTTTTGAAGGGTTCACAGGAAAAATCGTCTTCTGTTTAAAAAGGGCAACTGAGGTTCGTAAAACTACATTTGAACAACCACAAGACTTTGGCAACAACAACACATCACCACAAACACTTCATTGCAGTATGGCGGTGTAGGAGTGATGAGTTGGGCTTGGGCTATAATTGTCAAAATGTTACAGTGGCCCAGACCTGCATATGTTAATTCTGCAACCCTTAATGAAGTGAACCAACGTGGAAACAAGTTTGCACAAATTGCATTTCTCTGCAAATGGCTGTTTTATTTACCACTGACACTCTTCTTCCCTGCAAAGCTGACGCTGTGTGTCTTTCTGTCTGTCTTCCTGTAAATCTCAGCTGTCTCCTCCTCTTATTGAGTGTGTGTATTTATTTTTACCCGGAGGACAGAACAAGGTACTGACACACACACACACACACACACACACACACACACACACACACACACACACACACACACACACACACACACACACACACACACACACACACACACACACACACACACACACACACCCAACACAGAAGCAGTCACTTAGTGGCTCTACTTGTCATGTGACGCCAACCTTGTGATAGTTGATGTTGTTACAGGAGATGCATTCCAGCAGGATTTGGAGGGGATCTTAGGTGTGAGTTTGTGTCTGTGTAAAGAGCACTGCAGACCATCCATCAGCAGGTTGCACCCTCATTCATCAGCATGGTAACTTCACACCGTCTGCCACAGAACCACAGGCTACACCCCATTTCAGTCACCTTTTTTTACCTCTTGGGTCATCTCCTAAAACTGCAGCTTCTATGATTAACCGGTGCCTGCAGCCTCGTTGTCTCCTGTGACAGTGGTGGGAGACACCGATGTGCCATCTGGAGGCAGAGGACACATCTGGAGTCATAAAAGGGTAAAGAAATTCATTTTTTTTCTGTCTTACTCTCTCTCTCTATCAATATAACATGGAAGAATAAAAAAGAGCCTGTTGATGAAACCTCTGCACATGAGTTATGTCAAACCCCGTCTTAGTGAAGAAAAAGTTTCTTCTTGTCTACATGTATAAATCTAGACAATATAATCTGCAGCCGGTGCTGAAGTTGACTACCTTGTCTCCATAGAAACACTAGTTTTGAGCACAGACATCTTGCAGTTTAAAATGATAATTGGGTGCAGTAACGATACCTGCTGCCTGTTCTGGACAATGTATTTCCATTTATTGATCTTTGACAAATAGAAGCTTAAAGCATAAATCTGAAGCTGTTGCTAGACTTTTGTAACCTTCAGTAATGACTATGTGCAGTGCAGGCTACAGTTTCTCCAACACTGCCCATGCCACAGACAAATAAAAGCAGATAATTAGAGCTCTATAATTAGACCCTATAATAAGATGATTTTGTTACTGATTTATGTCGCGCATGGAGGTCTTTCACAGTATTTTGTTTGTCTTACGAGGCAAATACAAGGAAAGGAAGGTACTTTAAAGCCCTATGAAAGTACCTTTTGTATTCCGCCTCTGCAGAGCATAAATTAAATGATTCAAAGAATCTGGAGAAGTTTCAGAGCTTAAAGGGCAAAGGTGCAAGACTGAGATGTAGATGTACATTTCTCTGTGTAGAGATTTTGGATTTGAAAAGGGCTATTTGAGACGATCAAAAACAGTGAGATATTTGAGAAAAATTATAATCATTTATGGTGTCGGTTATAAGTTCAACCAGCTTTGTTGTTTTATTAATGACGGAGCTGAAACAACAAATGTGTTATTGTGAAATAGCATATTAATAATAATAATATTAAGTGGTTTCGAGTGTCGTCAGCAGTCTTTGGTTCGTTTGAGTCATTTCACTCGGTCAGGGTGGATAACTGACACACTGCCTTGAAAAAAACAGTCAACAACAATTTTATCGCGTTAAAATCACATAAAAACTCCACATAATACAGAAGCATAATGTGTTTGAAGTGGTTGACTGTTTATCAGCAATGTCACTACATCAGATTGAATGTACAGTTATCATTAGTTGACAGAGCAATATTCTGTCTAAAAAGTTAACTTAAAGTAACTGTTAACGGGCTTCTGGTCACCAATGCTTCTATGGCAAAATTAATTGTTTTATTAGTTTTGTTTTGTAATATATCAAATACAGTTCAGTTGGGTTCAGTGTTTTTTTTAAACAAAGATTAAAAATGAATCATAACATGCAAACATAGCAATAAGCTTGGGTTTTTATAAACAGTCTCTATTAGGATTTTGACTTTGTACTCAATTGGAAGAAATTAGACTTTAAATGAGTATCAAGAAACGGGACTGAATTGGGGTTAATTCATTGTGTCTTTCATCAGCAGGTATCATGTTTGTCAATTCATCTTTTGTTCTGAACTGGTGCTATAAAAATAAAACTAAATGATCAGAATCTGACTAAATGGTCAGATATAGCCTGACCAGTCATCCAAATTCATTTCCTTTTTGGTACATTGTTGGTTCTGGATGTCACTGGATAAACATAGAACCAATCACGACCCATGCAGAACCACAAACAGACTAACATCAACAAAAGACATCCAAAAGTCTGAAGTAGAATAGGAGCGCTGCTGAATGAATGTTGTTGGTTTGATGTAAAAAACCTGTTGATACAAGGTCTTATAAACGATTCTGTTAATTCTGTTCTTTTGAATTGCGGCTCTTTGATACTCCTGTATGAGTCATCACATAAAATCACCCTGGTCTGATTGGTTCAATATGTTCTATACAGGATAATGGGAAGGGCACCAGGACCATTTCTTGAAGGAGTATCCTTGTGAAGTTCATGTTTGTGGCCAGGCTAGGCAAGATAAGCTAGACTAGTCTAAATATTAGCAGGCGAGCCGGGTTTATTTTTAGGTCAACTTGGGATCTTTAATTGGAATTATAGATTTGAGTGCCATAACACTAGTCTGTATTCTTCTTAAAATGGAACATGCATTGCCATACTGTATTCTTTAAGTGGCATGAACCAGATCCCCCTACAGGTGTGGAGGTTAAATCGTTTTTACGGTGCTCTACGTGATTTTACACTTTTTCTCTCTCGTGTGTGGTTGCTCTGTCCTGTTAGGTTCACAGACAAGCAGGTCTTTATTGCTCAGAGAGGAATGTTCAATTGTTGTTGCAAGTCACCACAGTAAGTGCATTACAGCAGTATTGTGAAAAAATGTGCGTGAGCTGTGATAAACTGCTGTCATTTCTTTGCAGCATAATGGTGAGGCTGTGGAGGGGTTTGACGGGAGTGATTACTGACCAGTGGGCTAGTCGGAAAAATAATAAAGAGATTAAAGAGATTAATTGGCTTCCAAAGTGCAAAACGATACACTTCTCACATCAGACAACCAGGATAAGATTCCAGAGTTACTGTAGGTTGTGTGTGTGTGTGTGTGTGTGTGTGTGTGTGTGTGTGTGTGTGTGTGTCTGTGTGTGTGTTCTTTAAAAGGCATTGAACAACCTCATCATACTATAGTATTGCATAACAGGAGGCTCTAAATTTCCTGTTGCGTTAGATGCACAAGATGTTTGAAAAGACCCTGATATGACCTAGTTACATAAGTATGCAAAGGTATGCATAGCTACATTGCTGGATGGGTACTGCATAGGTACATAGGTAGATGGGTAATGCATAAGGACATAGGTAGATGGGTAATGCATAGGTGCATAGACAGATGGGTAATGCATAGGTGCATAGGTAATGCATTGGTGCATAGGTATATAGGTAGATGGGTAATGCATAGGTACATAGGTAGATGGGTAATGCATAGGTACATAGGGACATGGGTAATGCATAGGGACATAGGTAGATGGGTAATGCATAGGTACATAGGTAGATGAGTAATGCATTGGCACATAGGTAGATGAGTAATGCATTGGTACATAGTTGCATAGGTAATGCATTGGTGCATAGGTACATAGGTAGATGGGTAATGCATAGGTACATAGGTAGATGGGTAATGCATAGGGACATAGGGACATGGGTAATGCATAGGGACATAGGTAGATGGGTAATGCATAGGTACATAGGTAGATGAGTAATGCATTGGCACATAGGTAGATGAGTAATGCATTGGTACATAGGTAGATGGCTAATGCATAGGTGCATAGGTACATAGGTAGATGGGTAATGCATAGGGACATAGGGACATGGGTAATGCATAGGTGCATAGGTACATAGGTAGATGGGTAATGCATAGGTGCATAGGTACATAGGTAGATGGGTAATGCATAGGGACATAGGGACATGGGTAATGCATAGGTGCATAGGTACATAGGTAGATGGGTAATGCATAGGTGCATAGGTACATAGGTAATGCATAGGTTCATAGGTACATAGGTAATGCATAGGTACATGAGTATATGGGTAATGAATCGGTACGATGCAAAAGAAACATAAAAACGGTCCGCCTGTCACTCTCCTGGAGCCCCCGCCCCGCCGGTCTGTTGACGGGAACTCCCCCTAAGTTCCCCGGTTCTCCTGTCTCTCTATGCTCATTCTCTCCATGAGCTGTCACACTCACACTCACACACACACACACGTCTTACCCCACTCGCACACACACACACGCGCACCCGGAGCCGCTGCGTGGTGAGGCAAACATCCGTCTAGTCTCTGCTGTTCCCCGGTTACCGAAGAAAAAGCGCCTGTTTTAGAGTGCAGACCGCGTCGAGCCTCGTCGTGACAAGAGTTTGGAATCAGCTGAGGGAGGAGTGGACGGCGGAGAGGAAGGTAGGCGATGACCGCCACTCTCTCTTCTCTTTTCTTTGGAAACTTCAACTTGTGATCATTTATTCTCCTCTTTGCTGTGCGCGTGTCGGGGAAACCGATCAGCTGTATTTATTTATTTTATGTCATAAATAGGGCGTGCGCATTTTAACCGTTTCTATTTGCGTGCGCGCATATTAGCGCGTGCCCTTTTCACATCAGAGTGGAAGATCCTCCTGTTGTGTGAAAGGAAGTTTGTGGATTGTGACTGTCGCGGATTATTGCGAACCTGCCCCTGCACTTACATTTCCATACACAGTTCGTGTACGTGAAACCTCAGAGGAAATAAGTTCCCGATGCGCGCAGCCTCAGGTAACTTGATTTGGTCAAAGCAAGCCAGCATGTTCTTTTATTACTTGGAAACGCTCTTGTGGATTTCACTTTTGGTAGAAACCGCTGTAGATTAGTTAATTGAATTAATGTTGAGGGTATTTATTTGCTTTTGAGTCTGTTTGGCAAACCGGTATCCCTCTCTAGCGTTGTTGGGGGGTCCTATCCAAGATTCTTACTGGGTCAGGCAACTATTTTGCAAAACAGGACGAGTTCAAACCTTTTCAGAATATCCGTGCTAAATTGTCAGTGTTTAACACCTCAAGGCTAGATTTGTGAACATAAAATTCAAATTAAAGGAGCACAATGGAGTTTCTTTTTGTTTTGTCTTTTTGTTAATTTGATTACTTTTAGGTATAACTGTCAAGCTCTTGTACTCCCAAAAAAATCAGCCAAAGTAACTTCTGACTCCCATCACTGAGGTCTCCTAATACAACTGCTTTTAGCTTTACATCACCAAGTGACCCGTCAATAATGGTGAAACTGGCTCCCAGAACTACAGGGGACAACAAGGCAGAGGTGGCTGAGAGACTCAAAACAGAAAAAAAAGGAAGAGAAAACAAGTAAAGGACTGATCTTGGACGGTTTCGTAAATGCTGTTTAACTTCCATGCCTATAGGGGGAGCCTTTGAGTGAGAAAATGCTAGATAGAAAATACCACACCCATGACAGCAGGGTGGGGACACTGTTTGCTGGAAATCAAATTCAAATCCATAGAACCAGACTAATTCTTTATATCCAAGGCGAAAATGATCAGGACGGCTTGACAGGCTACAAATTTGGCCCTTACTTTTGCGGCTCCCTATAAAAATCCTACAGGTAAATGGCATTGTCAAAGCCATGCTATGTAATAATACTATTTCACGCCAATGAAGGAAAAAGTTCACCTGTCAGTTTCTGGTGTAAGACACAGTGAAAAACGCCCCCTAGTGGGAGGACGTGCTACTACAGGGGTTGTTGCACCATCGCCACTCGTTTTGTTTTTAGTGGTTCTTAACAACAACACGGATCTCAGTGTTTAACCGGACACCACAATGGTGTTTTTCTAAATTCATTTGGCTGATTTAAAAAATTGTAAAGTGTATATGTTACATGTAGCAGCTTTAACGACTGCCATCTGTATTGCGTCATCGCTGTCAGTCACCCTAGTGATAGACGTGACTCCCTGTGCGATAACGTAATGATTGCATCTTAGTTTTGTTTATATCCTACATTTTATTTATAAGTGTAGAACAGCATCAAGCTGTTGTTATTTGTATTAAGTTAAGTTAAACTTTCATTAAACACATGAAAGGAGCCTAGATGGCAACAAATAAAGAAAAATAATTTTAATTAAATCCAAGTTGTAGACAATACTGAGGCAGACCTCGTGTTTTGGGGTTTCCAAATGAAAGAAACCACTCTGGCTGTATTTAATGTTTATTTAATATTTTAACTTTCTTGCACCCTCTGCACGTAAAAACAATTAAAAAATGTTGCACAGGAAGCAAAAGCATAAAGTATTTGCTAATAAAAACAAAGAGAGGGAACCTTTTTTTTAAATTTACACATTTGGTGCAGGCAGTTTTCATTGTCTTGCGTTCATCTGCGTGCATGTCCTTCAGCTCTCCTGTGCTCTGGCTGGTGCTTGTGCACATATGTAAGTGTGACTGCTGGGTGGTGATATCCTGTCAGGTCCTGTGGGGTGGGGGGGTCAGTCACAGGGTCTCCCCTCTGGAATTCTCCGAGAATAGATGTGGCAAACAGACACACACAAGGACACTTTGAGAGGCATCTTCAGTCAGATTGATGTCTTTTTTTTTTTCATGGAATGACCTATAAGTAAAGTGTTAAAGCACCCAAGTTAGAGCATGTTCAGATCTTCTTGATGCTGACCATGTCAGATAGATTGAATTTCATCCTTTTGATTTCAGACTCATTTAGGAATCTCTGTCTGTGGGTAAATGTATTGAAACAGAATACTACATCTGTAAGTATTGCTCTATTTTTATTTGGCGTTTTTCTGCACCAAGAGATTCTTCTTTTTTCTTTTGTTCACCTCATGTAGTGAGGGTCAAAGTGTCATCTGCAGAGTCTCATGGAGGGGGGGGGGGTGTTAAAACAGGCCAGACAGTCCATTATTTGACATATTTTGATGGGTGCCTTTTCTTTCTTTCTTTTTTTCTTTCTCTCTTCTTATTGACACTCAATAGTGCCTTTTTTTCTTTCTCTCTTCTTATTGACACTCAATAGTGCCAGGAATGAGTCAGAAAGTCCAGTGGATGTGTTGTGTGTGAAATGATGGATGCTTGAATGTGCATGTGTGTGAGAGAGCGAGAAGGAATGAGAGGATCTTGTCTGCTGTAACTCGAGCCGGGTGGAACACGCTGACTTTTGGAGGGCCACAAAGAGTGCTCCGCATGAACTTTAGGGAATGTGGAAGTTTGTGTGTATTTGTATGTGTGTGTGTGTCACATCCCCAAACACTGACCTTTTTATCGCTCATGCACACACTCAGCCACATCCACCAACATGATCATTATTATCCTAAAAACATGGATTTTCATGGATAGAAGTATTCTGGTTATTGAACTTCTTATAAATATCTCAATGAAAACAATATGTCAGTTATGGTGTCTGTATAATTATGATGTATGATTTTGCATTTGTTTTTGCATTTTGCATTTTGCACAAGTGCATTTGCTTTCCACTTCATTGGATTTTGGTCCAAACTAAGAAAAACAGTAGACTGAGCGTTCTCTAACTACTATCAGCTAGTGTCAGAAATTAAAGGTAGGGTAAGTGAATTCCAAGTAAGTCAGGAATGTTGATAACTGAACAAAACTAAAAAAAGAAAACACAGAAAACTAGTTTCTACCTACCATCAAGTCCAGTACTCCCTGAGGAAGCATGCCCCTAGATGGTGAGCAAGTGGATGGTGAAGCGATATTTGCTGAACGTTACAAAGGTTAGAGTGACTTTGTTAGAAATAGTGAAGAATCACTTACCTTACCTTTATCTGCTGGCTTCTCTCCTGCCATCACTGTTCTCGCATACTATATTATAATCCAGCTGAATTCCCAAGAAGACTGTTCTTGTTTGAATTTTTTGTGTTTCTGTTATCAGACAGCACAGTGAGTCAGACTGCCATTTCTGGCTCATTAAATGAATCACAAATTGCGTGTAAAGCGGGCATGTTAACCAGCATTTCATTTTGTAAATGCATCATGAGTCACTGTCAACTTTGACAATGTTTGTGTTTTGATGTCAGTTGCACTTGCAATTAAATATGACTCTAAAGACAATAGGACACATGTGCAGCTCACGACCAGGCTCTGGCTCTGCAGGCCAGACGGATGAGGGTCAGATAAAAACAGGAGGTTGTCGTCAAGGGCATGAGTTTAGTCAAATAGATAGGTGGACATGTTTTTAAACAGCTGCCTCACTTGTTCGTTTGCCCATTACTTGATCAATTGGGGTTGGGCAGAGTCAGTTCGTGTAAATATGGTGCTATGGAAAAGATACTTACTAAAGCACTGATGAGGATAAGAGGTATTCGATGGTATGATTAAATGTGTGGAAAAGCCCATAGATGGATGAATGGATGAATAGTGCCCTGGTGTAAAACATGATCTCATGCAAGCTTGGGGCTTGTGTGAACCTCTCGAGGTGTCTCGGCCCACAGTGGGGAGAATTAGAAAGTTCACACCTCAGGACTGAAAGGGAGGCTTTGCATCCTTCCTCCTCTGCTGATCAGTAAGCTTTGATTTTCTTACTTCAGAGGATTTCAGTGCTCTCTACTTTATCTGAGTTACAACTTCTCCTGCAGGTGGATTTTTTTCATGTTCATATCCATTATAAAGAGCTGCAGATATGAGTTAAATCAATTTTAAATGAGAGAACATTTTAATAGCCAGAGTTCTTGTCTTCTCCCGTTCTGATCAATACATCTCCCCCACGTCAGCTCCTCTTCTTTTACCAGCATGTTGAAGACAAGATTGTTTTATGTAATCTAACTTCCAGATAAGTTGGCAGATGATCTTCTCATTGCCTTCCTGCTCAGCTAGATGGTTTGTGGGTGGAGTGGTGGGTGGCTGGCCGACAGAGTGGGAGTCCGTTTTGGAGCCGTGTGCATCGGAGCCATGGTTTCCTAACATTCCCTCAAACATGTGTGTCTTTTCACAGATGCACGTTGCTTTCCGTCGTGTGCATTCACGCATATGAATCTGGATTTTATCCATTCCTCACATAGGTGTAGAAGGACAGTAAGTGGCCATTGAACATCATCCCACTGGGAGTGTCCTGATGTTATGAAGTAATGACTGTGGTTGTGGTGGTTCAGAGCAGACAGATGTAGGTTGGATCTGTGGGCAGAGTCACAAACTACAGACTCGCAACGTCCTGTTTTATTTCTGCTCATGTTAGGTCTGTTCATATCTGCTTTAGGCATTTAAAAAAAACAAAAAACCTCTTGTTACCATGGCAAAAACAGCAATTTATTTTTAAGTTTAGATTGCCTGTGAATGTCAACAAAGAGCATACCTGATGCTCAGGTGCACAATATTGATTGAAAAGTGTAGTTTCTTTTTTATATTCCCTGTAAGACTGTTATTTTTCTTATCAAAACAAGGAGTTAGGATGGAAATGGTGATGTTGGACTAAATTAAATTTGTGATAACCCAACCCATATAAATGCAGTATGTGATATTACCTGACCTAAAAAAAGAATAAAATAGTTTTTTTTACATGCACATTTTAGTTTCATTTTACGTAGTATTTGACTGCTTTTAGGAAGTGTTATCTAGCTCTAGCGGTATCCCATCCCTGCTATCGGCAAAGCCACCTTAAGCAACTCTGGAGGCCTGTCCTGGTTGTCTCCTGTGACATCTGCGTTTTACATTTCTGTTACATCTGTTACTGTTACGTCATGGCAGAGGCGACTGCATGAAGAAGAGACTGAACAAGAATAAATCTTGGATGGTATTACAGAAGCGAGTGAACCTCCACGCCTGTAGGGGGCGCTACTGAGCTAAGAATTACAAATGCTTCTTTGTGCTGTTAAAGCATTCCTTGAGGTGCGTGAAATTGGTTTTTAATTCAGGAAAAGTATTTCAAATGCAAGCAAACAGCCAAATTTGTATCAAGTCATAATTCAAAGTGAAGTTGCATCATGAGCTGCACTTCTGCTGTCGTGTGCAGCTTCAGAAACAGCTGAGAAAATAATTCAGATGATTTCACAAGGATTAGAATGCATTTGGACATGCAAAATATACATTTATAACCAAGGGTAAAATTGGGATTTGTCATGGGCTGCGGCTTTGTGGTTTCAGTGTTCCCATTAGTGCACGAGTGTGTATGCGCACAGAGACGGGCAGGAAAATGTCTGAAAACACAAAACATCTGCATCTGTTTAATGTATGCAAGGCCATTTTAAACTTGTGTTTTCACTTAAACTTGCTTACTGTTGGTTGTTCAATTTTGAAAAAAGAAAAAGACCTGAACTTAACAATCTACAGCAGTGAGCTCTGGTTTTAATTAGACATGTATTGTAGATGTATAACGAGCCTTTTTCCTGTCTTTGGACCAGACCAACTTAAAAACATTCAGTAGCCATGGAGATTTTTTTGTTGTTGCGAACCTGTGAATGCTTCATCAGCACAGATGTGTGAGATAACAGGAGTGTGATTAAAAAATAACAGTTACATAATGGGAAGGTGACTGAGGTGGAAACTGTTTGAACTAACATCGACGTACACACCCTTTTATTAAAGTCAGGAAACTCCCTGATACAGAAAGCTGCTGTTTGTGTGTGTGTGTGTGTGTGTGTGTGTGTGTGTGTGTGTGTGTGTGTGTGAGAGAGAGAGAGAGAGAGAGAGAGAGAGAGAGGGAGAGAGAGAGCATGTCCCAAATGTGTATAACAAAAAAATGAAAAAAAATCAAGTTTAATTTTTGCATTAGTCTCACATGAAATAGTTATTTATGTCATGCTTTATTTCTGGGTGTGTGTCTCAGGATGTGAGTGTGTGTGTGTTGATGGGTGCGGTGTCTCCGTAATCAGACGTTTAAAAGCGCTGGTCCACCGACTGCTTTTAGACTTCTCTCACTTATGCTTTCTAATTGACTCAGAATGTAATTTGCGTTGCTGTCTGCGCTCACATGTGTTTGCCTGTCCTTGGTTGCACAACGCCCAATCAAGCACACACCCATGTGCACACAAATGCACCCTATGGACACACACATGCACACACACAGACGCGTCGACTCTCGGCTTTACTCATCGTTGCAGCACAAGGCCGTATTGTGTTTAGCGCCTTGGCGGACCTTCTAGTGACACAGTCATTCATATTTCCCAGCAGAATGCGCGCTCGCGTCTGTGGGTGGTCGTCTCATGTTCCATGTAAGGCTGCCGGCTGCTAAAAATGAAGACATGACAAGGAAAGTGTGAGTGTGATAGTGGGAAGTGGGCGTGTGTCTGGGGGCATGCATGGCTGTGCATCTCAATAAGCCGAGGTTGCATACTTTTCTCAGTTATCGCTGCCTTGTGTCATCAAGTGCTTATTTTCTAATTAATCTTTTTCAGATACTGTAACCTTCATATCATAAATACCATTCTGCAAAGATAAAAGCATAAAGGTTAATCCACAATGAAGTATGGTAGATCCCTTAAAATGAGATTGGACATGAAAAACAGACAGTCTGAAAAGGTTTTTATGGATTCTCTTAACTTTGAAAGTGAGGAACCCTTAGACATGCAGATTGGTAGAAGACTTTGTTTATTTGGTAAGGTAAAGGTTAGGGAGTTTTGCTAAAACATAAAAGCTGGGTTAGTGAACATAAATACAACAGTTATGTCAAAGAAGGGAAGAATGACGTGATCAGAACCTCAGGAATCTAAGCCAAGCGTAGTTGTGAAACACGCGGCTGAACTGAACGTCGGTTCATTTATTAAGAGCGCTTTGTTGTCTTTACCATAAATAGCAGTTAAAGATTGTTGGTTCATGTTCTCTTCACCAAAGTCTTTCACGACGTTCAACGAAGTAGTTTTTGGATAGTTTTACTGACAGTAAACAGATGTGCAATAAATAGAAGTGATTAAAAAAAACCTATTATCATATTCTTCTGTGTGTCATTTTGTGAGTGGCTTAGACTGTAACATCAGTTTGTTAAACATCTGAACGTTGTAGAAATGTTATATAACTCTATTAAGGATATATAAATTAACTCAATTGAATCAGTTGCAGGTGGCTCTAGGTTTAAATTAGAATCCACACTTGTAAAATGTCCAATATGAGTATTTGGTAGAGCTAATTTTGTGTTTTGTAGAAATGTTGAAAATGTTATTAAAGCGTCTGCGTATGCTTGATTGTGGCTTGTTAAGTAAAGTGTTTTATGGCAGTTGATTTGTTGAATTATTCACAATTAGTCTCCAGAAACAAAAGGTGAAAAATATGGAGGTCAAATCTAACATTTACAATCAAATCTGTGAAAGAGACAGGAGTAATATAATCACAGCAAAAGTCAAAACACACCATAGTTTTTTTTTTTTTCTGTCGACTGTCTCTTTGTGTTTCTTTCTCTGTAAAACTTCATATTAAAAGTGTTACACGTATGACTTATATTACACTTATCTTCCACTGGATTTCTATGACTTGAACTGCAGAGATAATCTGAAGTCATAAACAAAAATATTTGTACGAGATGTAGCTCGATGTCGGCGAGCTTGTCCCCATTCTCACAGAGGCCTAAACATGAAAGAAACAAAACCAAAAGAAACCAAAACAACAGCTAGATAAGACACAGGCGGTTACAAAAGTTCTGAAATTAAAAGCACCACTGTTTGGAAAAGAAGCTTGCCCACAAAGAGGTGATTCATACGAGTGAGTGGGAGGTGGACCGTGCCCAGTGGCCTCTCCTAACCACCTCTGACTACTGAGAGATCCACCCTGGGAAAGTAAGGAGACAGTAAAAGGACGAGGAGGATGAGGAGGGGTAGAGGATGAAGATTAGTGAGGCAGGGATGAGAATCCGGCACTTGGATTCACAAATCTCCCATCATTCTCCTGCCGCTCATTGACTGGCCCTTTTGTGGCTGTGGTGAAGCGTAGCTATTGGCTGGTCGCGTCTGAATGTCACTGCTTCTCCTCTGCAGGACTCTGGAATTCGTGTGTGAGTGTTTGTGAGCGTTTGTGTGTGATGAGTTAATAGCTATCCATTGAGAGGTTGATTGTGTCCCGTTGTCAACACAGGCTCTCTTTGTCCCGACTCCGAACACTTGCACAAATACACACATGTAAACACACGCACACACATCAGAATATGAACAAGGCATTCCTGCAGCGGCAGGGAACCTGCCAAGAAAATAAGAGTGGAGAAAGCGCTACCAACACCATTCATGGTCATCATGGCAGTGTGGTTCTTCCTGGCTCGAGCTCGAGACTTGAATGAGGCTAAAAATATTTTATTGCTGCTTTTTTATGATCATTTTACTCCTTCTGCTCCTTTCATTGCCCGTTTCAGCTCCAGCAGTGGAACCAGATGAAGCCTGCACCGAGTTTAATTGAATTTGGGAGTTTATAGAGTAAAGAACGCGATTGCAGTTCTTAAAGGTGCAAATGTGTGCAAGCATCCTGCTGGGGGTAAAACGCCTTCAAAACAGTCCAATTCGGTGGAGTTTCTGGTTTTCTTTTGGATGAATGCAAATAGATAAGAAAAAAGTTTTTTTCAGATGAAAAGGTAAACAGAAAACACAGAATAGCCATGGATGCCTAAACCAAACAAAGAAACGTATAATAATCATTACTAAGGAATAATACTAACACTTCATGACGGCTGGGTAAAAACATAGTTGGGGTCTGAAAATGCCATCTTCAGGCATTACTTGGGTGACGAGCCTTCTCCGAAGATTCTACCTGCTTCTTCTACTTCTTTCACGCTTTTAGCTGGAAGTCGCTTATTTTTAACCGCGGATCGTAACGGGAAGCATCCTGTGGTGTCATCTTTTACAAGCAGGACAGGCTGGCTTTCAAACGCGAGGACGACGTCAAGAGACAAATCCAAACCTGCGACATCATCGAGTTAACGTGTGTGTGTGTGTATGTGTGTCTGTGTACGTTAAGACAGTGGGATGTTCTGGCCTGCAACATCCTGAGCTAAATAACAGACAACATCGATGAGGGACAGAAGCACATGGCTACTTTTTATTGGTCGGTCTGGGTAGACCATGCGTCACAGTGCCCACCACAGTTGGGGAGTAATGGGGAAAAAAGATGGAGGAATCGTAAGATAGAGCTAGAGAGAGGAAAGTTTAACAGTAGTCCAGCAAAACTCACATGTACAGGAAAGTAGAAAGGCAGACGTGTGGGTAAATTATTTGATCTACTGTTGGGAATTTTCTTCACAGCAGCAATACCTTCAGTTTCCCATGGGAAAATGCAAGGCTTTGCTCCTGTCTGTTATGCCAGTCTGCAATTTAGGGCAGAGAAAAGGTTTTGCAGCGCTGGTACATTAACATGTGAGATGGGAGGAGAGGAAGAAGAGGAGGAGGAGGAGCAGGGATCAGTCTCACTCAAAGGGGGGAGGCAGAAATGACCCAGTTGCACCAGTTTGCCCTTTCTTGTTTTTTTTTCCCCTCTTCATTTAATCTAAATCCATTCAAGAAGCTTTATTGGTAAGATAAGATCACTCTGACATTGCCAAAGCTTAAGTGCAGCTCTGACTCTTTCTGGTTGGATGGAGGCGGAAGTAGGTTGGTGTCAAGAGAGGAATGACAGCCTTTATCTCGGTCAGTAAACACAGGCCAAGGGAGTCCCTTCAGTGTTTATACTGCAGCTCCCCGCTCCGTGCACGCTCACTTAGAGGTCGTTGTAACACATTTGCTCGGTCAGGGACACACACTGAGGTCTGTGGTGCACACACAAATACAAGGTCACGTGTGCAAAAGTACACGTGGACAGACACGTAAGTAGACGCACACTGCAAGGCTGCGGTTGAACAAAGTAGTGCTGTGTGTGTACGTGTGTGTGGTGGACTTCTGGCAGCCACTGTACGGTGAACTGGTCAGAACCCATCACACACAAGCTTCCCTCATGCCTGCCAGTCTGACCACTAGTGGTTGTGTGTGTGTGTGTGTGTGTGTGTGTGTGTGTGTGTGTGTGTGTGTGTGTGTGTGTGTGTGTGTGTGTGTGTGTGTTTTACGACACAGTGGACTTCAGTGCAGCTTAATGGGCCAATGAACCAAAGATAATTCCATGTTAAATCCTGTTCTTCCCTTGTGGACCTGCTTATCTTGAATGATGTAGAAAAAAAGTTTACATGAGACGTGAACATTTGCATGTTTACAGAGTTTTTGCAGCACTTTCTAAAAAAGGCAGAGAAGTGTAAACTCTGTAAACGCTGTAAACTGATTTTTCCATCAACCCAGTGCCGCAGCAGAATATACATGCAGTGTACAGAGTGCATAAAATACAACATCGGACATAAAAATACGGAATAAATACTCTTGTAGGATATTCAGGCAAATTTTTCATGAGAAAAAAAATAACAATAATGATAATAATAATAATCTAAATAATTAATTAATATAATAGAAGACATTTGTAGGAGATTAGTAAATAATTAAAGGTAGGGTAAGTAATTTCTAGATGACATCACATTTGTGAGTATTTGAAACAAAAAAGAGTTAGCTCCTCCCTCAAGTGCTCCCAGAGAAAACCCAACACGCCGTGAACTCTCACAAGCCTGATTCCACCTCCCGAAGCCTTGATTGTGATGAAGAATTTTTTTTTTAATGTTTGTTTCTTTTTCTTTTGCTTTGGTGAGGAGTTTTTCTCTAAATGTGTCAAAATGTATTCTGGGTTAGAAATCACATAGAATTCCTTATTCCTTATTCCTCCTTTAAATTCAAAAAAACAAAAAAATACAAAAAACAATTCACAGGTATTTCTTTAAATCTTGGGCACTTTTCTCATTTCATCAGCTGAAAGCAGGTTTGATGATGATGACGATGATTATTATGATAAAAACATTAGAATGACAAAACATTTTGCCACATAGCTTTAGAACGTTAAAAGCTTTCTTTAAGACAGAATTATAAACTCAGTGAAAAAGCCAGCAAGCAGTCAAGAACTGAATTTAAATGGATTTAAGAAAAGAAATCATGATGCAAATCTGATCTGTTAACTGTCGCAATTTGAAACCTTATGAATAAAGAATATTGTTTTGCTTTAAGAACCAAACCCCGCATAAAAGTCAAAGGAGGTGCAACAAAGTAGACGATTCCACAATGTTTTGCTCTACTTGATTAAAAAAAAATATGTTCAGCTGTTGAATAAAACAGTTTTGTGTCATGAAGATATCTTTTTATCCTTGTCACAACTTTATCTTTGTTGTTCTACAAAATCTCCGAAAGTGGTTATTCCATATGTTATGTCAAGGCTAAGGAAAAGTATCTGGATTATTGTTCTGTTTGATTTTGAAACTCAGTATGAAAATGTAGTGACTTAAGGATTAAAGGCATTTTCTCCGGTTACTTTTGGGCAGCTGCAGCTTTTGGCTGCTTGGCCACGTCCTCGGCTGAATGCAGAAAAAAGAAAGAGGTCACATTGACTTGAAATGTGAAAAACTCTGGGTTTATTTAACCTGAAGTACAATTGCTCTCTTGCATTAAGTCAGTTTGTTTAGTTGCAAGAACCCAACCGCATGAATGACTTCACATCTGCTTTCAGCACCTCCCTGTGACTCCAGCGCTCAAATATTGTGCTCTGTTCACACCATATTTCACTGTAATGTATTTGTAAAAGACTCTTTTCTTCTTTTTTCTGTCTCTTTGCTGACTTCACTGGCTCCTCTGACTGGCTCATTAGCTGTTCTCTGCTCAGCCAAGCAGACCTAATCCAAATGATCTTACCAGTATCCTGTCTTTGTTGTAGCACCTTATTTTCTCTGCATTTATGCTTTATTAGGTCTATTTTAGCCCAGCAGGGTGGGATGTTAGGTGATTTAACTTAAATTCAGCTGGTTTGCTCTCAGACACAAACCTTGTATCTGCGTGTTTGATATTTTCAGTACAGCGCCGCTTCTCGTCGTTTATGTCTCTCAGAGGATTGAAGCGCATTAACCCGAGTTTGTAACTACGTCTTTCACCTCGACTTCCTGGGAAATAATGATTTTGGATTTCACCCAATATTTACCGAAGGTACTTGATATAATGGCTAATTTGCAAAAGGGAGCACAGGTGTTCATTTTTGTGGCGCAAAGTTTTTATTTTTTTATTTTTTTATTTTTTTAGGTTGAGAGGCTCCAATTATTGCTGTCACCTCATGGAGAAGCAGAGAAAGTCCAGGAACGAAGATTAAATAACCAGAAAAGAAACAGGTCAAGTTGCCCTTAAGCAGCATGCTGAATTGGAACAGTCCTAGTGCCGATGACTCAGTGGCTGCACGAATGAGAAGCAAACCTCCACCGGAAACTTCTGACCTTCTATAAAACAAATATAAAAGTTTTACGACTTCTAGCAATATCAAAAGAACAAAGCCCTCGCGGACCTTCCAACTTTGATCATAACATTTTCCATGTGTGTGTGTGCGTGCGTAAGGATCTGACATCTAAAATATGCCGGTGCTTCCTATGATTGTCAGTGCTACCATCCTTTTGGTTTCCATGGTTACAGACATGGCTGGATCCCTACACATGCGCAAACAGCAGCCAGATGAGCGTAACTTCAGCTGGTAGCTGGAGCCGACTCGTGCAGTGGTCTGAAACCAACCCGACAAATCCTCAAACAAGTCTCTTTTGTTTTCTTTCCCCTTTTTCTGATGTGTTGGAGAGCCATCAGAGGCGCTGACCGTCTCGGCAGAGTTTAAAGCAAAGCTAAGTTCACATAAAATCTTAACAGTTGGAAAATTGGGAGTTGTGCCTAAGTGGTTTTGGTTCTCGAGCAGTTGGCAGAAATACCCTGCATGGTTGTCTACCAGACTCATCCGTGAAGCCTTCCAGAAATGCCACACCTGTCGCTGCTGCATGTTTCGGATTGTCTTGATCAGCATCCTTTGTGATTGAAGGGACATTAACAGCTTCTTCCTTGGAATGTGAATTACTTTTTATTCTTTTATTTTTGAGCATTCACATTCATAAGCATGTTTATTCACTTAAGTCCAGCTGTGTATATATATATATATATATATATATATATATGTATATGTATTCTTTTTATTTTTTTTTTTAAAAACAGTTTGAGACTTTACTCTAAATTCCCTCTTGACAGTTCCATGGAAGCAATTACTCGTCACTCCCACCGTTCCAGTCATTTTGTTTTTCTGAAAGCAGGCTTAACCCTGTAAAAACACAAAGGCAGGTTTCTTCAGCTGAGTTTCTCCTCTTTTTATTTTTTACATTATCTTTCCTTGTCTTTTCTCTTCTTCTGTCTTATCTGTCTTTGTTTTCTGTTCTGTATCTAAACATCTTCTGATTTGTCCAGATAAGCCTGACAGCAATTTTCTACTCTGTTGCCTCGTATCTTCTCCCTCTGACGTCTAGGTAGCCCCCTCAAGGCGATAAACATCAGAGATGTTAGTCTTTGACTTAAACCCAAAGTCGGTATCTGGGATTGTGTTTGCATGTAAACAAATGGCAATTTGTGCAATGATGAGTAACAAATGCAACAACAGCTCCACATACCTGCATCCAACTTTTCCTTAATCACAAGAAACAGTCTTTTGTCCCTTTTTCCCCCTTAAGAGCTCTGTGATGTGTGTGTCAGTGGCTCCTGCCTGGGAGAGCTCAGACTCTGTAGTTTGATATCACTGGCTTTCTTTCATCAGTGAGGTGATTCTCTTGCTATGTGTTTGAACGGAGGTAAATCAAAGGCCGCTTGTTGTTCTGCTGCAGCTGTGGTTGTATCACCTGCACGCTGAATCACCCGGGCCCCTCTTTTCCCTCCATCTTTCTCTGATTTTTGACATCTCCACAGATTTCTTGGTTCTGTTTTTTTTTTCTGGGTGCACAATGTGGATGCCAAAGTCGCACTGATCTCTCTTTCATCTCTTATCACCCACGTCACACGGTGTAAAAATGACAGTTGGCTACGGCATGCAATCCATCCATTTTCTAGTTGTAATTTAAGCAGCAGACAGTTTTGCAAATCTTCTCTTTGTAGTTACAGTGTTTGCTTGCTGAATCACATGGGAGGAATATAAACACAGAGGAATTTTGTACAAACAGAACTCCAACTTAAAAGACACCCAATGGGCTTGCCTGAGAGTGAAGAAATCTTAGTTTCAGTGGAGCACTAGATTCTGTAAAGAATAAAGTACACAGAAGGCATTTTAGGGCTAAATTTAAAACCTTAATCTATGGAATATTAGCCTACCCTTTTACCACATTTCTAATTTTAAGTTTACATCTTTTATGGAACATGTGGTTTGCACCAAACAAATTAATTTTTCACTCAGTGTGGAAGTTAGTTTTGAAATGCTAATATATATAGTATATGAATTCTAATATAGTCCGGTGCAAGTGCACTAATAAATATTTTATTTTATTGTAATTTCTTTAATTAATGTATTTAGAAATAAATAGATACATACATACAACTTTATTCAGTAATTAATAATTTTTTATTTTTTTTTACTAGATTTTGTTAAAAATTAAAGAACATGCAACAGCAATCTTGCAATCTTGCAATCTTGCAATAATATATATATATATATATTTCTCAGTAAAAACTATCCAGAGGAACTTTGGACGCCCAGCCTGGTCGCCTCTTGTGACATCTCTGTGCCGGTTTATGATACTAGATCACGTATCACCAAGACCGATGGAGCCAGCCCACAGAGCTGCAGCTGACATCATGGCAGAGGCAACTTCAAGTCCCAAGAAAGTCACAGTGGAAGAAAACAACCAGCAGGAGAGTAAATCTTGGTCGGCGTTGTAAAAGGGACTCAAACCTCAGGGGGAACCCAGTGAGCTAAGAATGGCAAAAGTTGCTTTGTGTTGCTTTGAAGGTTTGACCAACCGATTCTGATATTTGTTGATTCAGATTTTACCACAATCGACCAGTGAAAGATAGCAGGGGCTGCAGGCTGGTGGCTCTTCCAGCTTAGCACAAACAAGCATAAACCACACACACACTTCTTAGTGTTTTGTCTTAGTTTTTAGATGCTGAGTTCAAGACTTGTTAGTACAGGTTATTAACGCTGCATTTCATAACAAATGAGAGCGATGAATTTCCAGTTTCTGCTTTGGAAAAATCAAAGAAAGCCCCAGTGAGAAGTCTGGATCAATGTCAACTCGTAGATATCAGAACATGCATGCTGCTTTATAATAATTTGCTATCAAGATTTACACTTAGCCTTATCTTTTTTACTTTCAACGTAATCTGAATAGGTGGCTTGTTAAAAGTGATTGCAAAGGCTTCATACTGGTAAAGAAATGACAACACATGCCACTTCAACATTTAGAATTACAAAACAATCCCTTGCTGGAGCTGAACCCGTTTGTACTTTTTGATTGCACCCTGATTAAAGACTAAGTTCAAAAGCATCGATTTCAAAAACATCTAACTACATGTTGACTATGCAGATGTGGTCTGAGAATGTAATTGCTGTGTAATTTCATCATAGTAACGTTGTGATTCAGCAGTGTTTTGCTTTTTTATTTAATTTTATTTTTAATTTAGGCAACATTGTGGGGCGTTTCACAATAGAAGGCAGCAGAATGCAGCGACCGGCTGTGTGGGCAGGGTGCTCATGGGAACCAGAGTGGCTTTTAGTGCTCAGGCCCTTGGGGACATCTAGGATTGTGTTGTTGTTGTTGATAAACCCACTCCCACAGCCTCAGAGCCAAAACACTCTCCGTCTCTCTTCTACACACACACACACACACACAGAAAAAAGAAAAAGGTTTTTGTGGGTTCATGCTCAGATGCTCACGTACCACTATTGATCTACTGAGTAAAAATGTAATGACAACTTCATGGAAAGTTGGAGGGAACCAAAAGTTATTTTTGTTGGAAATTCACACGCTGAAGCACACGCCCCACAAGTTTCACATACCGCGAGGTTCGACAACTGTACGTACGAGCGCAGAAACGCGCCCAGAAATGGAACTAAACACACAGGAGTTCAGAAATGTGGATCAGAGCCAAGACATTTTCTTCATCACTTCCTTGATTCCTCTGATTTTGCTGTTTTCTTTCTTTAACATGTGACTTTCTTTTTCATGTGATGGCCTTTTGTGTCTATGAAGGACCTTCAAGCAAGCACCAGTGTTTTTCAGTGGTTTTTGGATTTTGAGCCCTTTAAAGCAAAGTAATGTCTTCTTGTGACCCTTAATCACAGATACAATATGATCTCTGTCGGGCTTTCAAGATAGATAGATGGATGGATAGATGGATGGATAGACAGATGCTAGACGGATACTTAATATATCCTGAGAGGACAAATGGAGCAAATGACAAAAATACTCCATGCTGTAATATGCGGTTGTTATTTAATAGCGAGAAGTAAAAGTCCATTAAAAAAAAGCAGAAGGATGTAGGAGGTAGGAGGAGGTTGAAGGGACGGGGATGTGAGTGGCAGATCTGTAGTCGTCAATGAAGGAGGAAGGTAAGAAACTCAGAGCTGGCAGAATAAATAAATTTCAGATATGAAGCGTGCCAACTGTGTGGAACAACCTTAAAGGTAGGGTAAGCAATTTCTGTCTCGTCTGTTTATATTTGATAAGTTGGGCTTTTAGTGCATGGTGAGATATTCGCTGAGAAAATAGTCACCTAAAAAGGCCTAAACTACCTTAAAATTGCAAAGAGCTGAATAAAAGTAGCTCAATACCAGAATTTTCTTTAAAATAAGTGGAGTTACAGTTCTGGTGACCAGCTGGCTGCAGTTGGCTGTGGTTGAATCACTAAACGGAGTTATTTAAATGTAGCTAGAGTATATGGGAGCATTGAGGATATAAAACAGCCAAGACTCGCTTGATTCTCTGTTGCTGGGGGATTTTTAAATTGAATCTACACTAAGAAGTGAGAAAATGCCTTCTTAACAAAATCGATAATGCACAGAAGGAACATTCAAATTGCTTCTATTTTTGTTGCATGCTCAAAGCTCTTAGAATTAAACTTTTTTTTTTTTTTTGTTTTTGCATGTATTACTTGAAGAGGGGCAAATACGGTGAGGATAGGATTTGAATGTTAACGTTCACCCCCTGCCAGGACAAGCTCTGGTAAACGACCATGACACTGAGGGACGGTATCTAAAGTATCCATCATTTAGGCTGAATCAGGGGAATGCAGGCCACTCTAGCCACAGGCATCAGGGCTTATATATAGGCTGTATACCTCAGGATACCAGTGTGGCCCTCAAGATGTGCTCTGTTTCGTTCTCCTCGGATGCTGCAACCACTTACAGCATGATAATCACACGCTAAAACCCTGTCAGACTGTTTTCACATAAGTCACGTTATAATGGCTTCTGTCTTTGCTTCTGCACGTCTGTGGGAATCCAAAACCTGCCGTTTTGTCATGATGAAAGAGGATGATGACTGAGTGGAAACCTGACTGAATACAAACAGAACTCCTTTTTTTTTTCCCCTTTCTGTGGCTTTGTTTCTTGTTCACAGTCAGACATGTAAGTGAAATGCTATGATTATAGGTGTTACAATTTTTTCCTCTTAAAAATGTCAAACTCTCTCTGCTTTAATTTCTTTGCCTATAAGCATGATGGACTCCTCCATTTCTGCTTCTTTAAGTCAGAATATCTCCTCTGCTAAAACCCAGAGTCTTAGTCCCAAACAGTGTGATGTCTCCTAGGGAGAAGGAGAGCTGAGATTATATGATGCTTTAAAAAACTTGGATTAGTGACTGACGCTTTTGAAATGAGCAAGAATTTCCCGAAAGGGAGTGAAACTGCTGGACTTAACTTGAGACGGCGGCCCAAGGAGTTTCAAATAGATCATTAGCACTTGGTGCCTGACTTTCTAATGAAGCTTTTTGGAAAGCTACGCTTTAGTCACAGACTGAGGGGTGGAGACGGGGGGAAGGGATTGAAGCCAGTTTCCCAGAGGTTTACCAACTCCTGACTTCAAAGGCCTCAAGAGTTGCACTGTTACAGCTGCTGGACAAACCCTTTCCTGAGGGATCAGAGGTGTGTGCTGGCTTGGGATGAAAGTCAAACTGTGCACAACAGTGTACATGAAAAACACCCAAATGTGATTTGATTTGAGCACAAATATTCACACTCTTGAGCCATGCCCTTGTGTGGGCTCAGTGACCTCGATCGGCGTATATGTTCGCGCGTGTCTCGATTTCAATGCACATCGTGACTGTGCACGTGGGCACACGTGCGTGTTTAGCAGCAAACAGATGTGAGGCAAGAACTTGGAAAGCTCGGCGGTTTACTGGCAGGATGACTGTGTGTCTGCTTTCCCTGTCTGACTAGAGCTCAGAAACCTAGGAAACTTTGGAACCATGCGGATGACTGCGCGTCCGTGTAATGTGGAAACACACTCTCACGCTCATCTTTACATTTATAGCATTTAGTGGGAGACACCTACACAGCTACTTGACTTACAGCATTTACAGCCAGCTACCTTTTATTACACACACACACACACACACACACACACACACACACACACACACACACACACACACACACACACACACACACACACACACACACACAGATGAGATATGAGCCCGTAACACATCCCAGCAGTATTCTGCATGCTGTCACGCTGATGCGTGAGGCATATGGAGACAGATGAACACCTGACTTGAGGCCCTAAATATTGTGTGGATGTATTACACAATCCTGGATAAGGACGGGCCAACAAGGCTTTCGTGCAACCGGCTTTTTTTTTTTCTGTTTCTTGCAAATACCTTATAACTCAGCAACAACATATTAAAAAGCATGTCATTTCTGACTTGAAGCAGAAATTATGTTATAAAGTCCTTCTCTTCATCAGATTGTTTTATGCATCATCAAGTATAAGTTATCATGTAGGACACGTGATATTATCTAAGGTGTCGGATGTCAGTCAAGCATTAAAGGAGACAAATTTACTTCTTTCACAAGTAAATTTAAATAGTAAAAAAAAAAAACTACTACAGACAAGGTTCAGTGACTATGTTTTAACTATGAATTTACAGCTCTTTTCATATCTGTTTTTATGGGATGAACTATTTAATTGCATCCTACCCATCTCCCCTGCAAGGGATACCTTATTTATTATCAGTTGTATGGCTATGAGCTACAAAGCAAAAATAAATGTTGACACAAATGCAGGGAATCATGAGGATGGAGATCTTTTCTGACATGGAGAATAAACACTAGTGTTGGTGTGAATCAGTTTCATTTTGAAGCAAATGCAGACGGTTGTGGAAGGAAGCCAGAGTACCGGGAGCAAACCTTACTGTGTAAGAAGAACTGGACAATCCCCAGTGATGTCATCCATGGGGTTTCTGTTGTATACTTCTGACGCCTCTCTTGTCTCATACAGGGTGGCACCATGATGCAAATGGGAAAAGCATGCAGGGCTGAAGGCCTTGTTTCAGTTCTGGGTAGTTTTTTATGGGCTGGATCATGGCCCTGGAATGGCGTTGGGAAGGGGGGTTTTGGGAACCTTTGTGGGGCGAAAAACATTCCTGTAGTGGGAGAGGCACTTAGATCGGCCTAAAGAAGCTACCCGGTGGGGGGTCTCTGCTGATTGGGTATTATACCAGCAGGAATGTACCTTCAGCCATCTCACATGAACAGAAATCACCTGAACATAGCTCATTTCAACAATTTGAACCAGTAAATTCTTTTGGAGTTCGATTCTTTTCATGTCATTCGCTACCACCGCGGTGTGCGCTAAAAAAAACAAACAAACAAAAATGCAAGAAACAGCTGTGTTCCATCCATGTTTATTTGTTTTTTTCTTATCTTTCTTCTTTTGACGCATTTTTCTTTTTCTTCTCCTTTAATGCTGTTGGCCGTTTGCAAACCGCAGACAAGGTGCATTACCGCCATCTCGTGGTTAAGCAGTGTTACTTGTTCAGTCAATGGTTCTTGTGTGGCGCCACAGTGTAATGAAGACATGCCGACTGAGGGGGCTGAGGTGGGGGTCGGTCCTGCAAGGGGTCCCCGTCTCGCGGGTTTACCCAGAAGACCCCGCTAATGAAAACGCACCTATTGTCTTTGGCCAAATCCTACTTTTTCCATTCTTAAAACTGAGAACATTTTGTTTATCATGTTTTACAGTTTGCCCAACAACTGTGCATGCTGTAAACACAATTGTCCATCTAATCTAAATGTATTCCCTGAAAATGGGTCAGTATCATTAGGATTCATCCTTTTATAAGACTGATTACTTACAGACTTTTGAACTGACCAGCACTGAAAGTCCAGCCGGAGATTTAGGAGAGTTAAGCTACCACCTGACAGTGTTGTCTGTAGCTGCTGGTCTAAGGGAATTATAATGAGGAGGTTACAAAGGTCCGATTAAAAATCCTGTCTCTCACTTTTAAACTTCTGCTTCATCCTACTGAACTAAGTGACTCCAGCTCTGTCGTGGAGTATATCACCACACTTGGAGCTTAAATTAAGGTCAGGTCCTTTTTTCCCCCCATTTCTAATATCAAATCGCTTTTACTCTCATCATTTGTGGTTAATATAAAACTAAAATGCAAGATTTACAGGCAGGTGCGAGACTAAGATGAATTACTCTGAAACTAAACAAAACTCAAAAGGAAGGTGCTACAGGTGCACTGAATCTTTAACAAAAGAAAAAAAGGAACAACAGGAAACAGGGAATAGGGGAGGGAATATTGACAAAGATCCAGCAGCAAATAAGGAAAGCTTTGCATCACATATGTGTATATACAGGAGAGATTAATCACTAATAAATCGCAGGTGTGGCATGAACAGAACTTTAAATCTGGCTTGAAAAAAAAAAGCAGGAAGTAAAACAAAAGGACACATTCAACAGGAAGTGAGGGAAACTGAGAAAAACAAATCCCAGGAGGTATTAAATACAATTAATGATTTAACCTTTGAAGCTTTTGAGTTTGTGACTTTACATATCCACTTCCACATGAGACACTGATGCTGCTCTATCACTGCCAGCTCTGTTGGCAGGCAGCGTTGCCGTGCGTGTGACTTGCCTAGCTTTTGGTCAGTGCGTTAGTATAATACGTTGTGACAGTAGTCATCGTGATGATCCAGGCCCGCAGCCAGTTAGAGCCGTAGTAACAGCAAAGAGTTTCCACTCCGTCCGTCTTTCAACTGTGCTGCTATAATGAGGGAATGTTCTTTTCTAGGCTCGACCCAAAGGAGGGTGTATGACATGATGAGTCACACGTGCTGGAGCCACTGTCTTTATACTCCTGACATGCTGGCTCGAAACCAGAGGCCTTGAAGAAAGAAACAAACAAAAACTAAAAAGTTGTGTGTTGGTGTGCAATGGTCCTAGATGAGAGACTCACCTGATATCACCCCAGATTTGTAAGTTTGGCCAGATATATATATATATATATATATATATATATATATATATATATATATATATATATATATATATATATATATATATATGATGCATGATGCATGATGATTGATGACGGCAAGGGCAGGTACCCAAACCCTCCCTCCACCGCCCTCGTCAGCTCTCTGAGTGCTCCTTTTACATTATTGGACTTTAATAAGCTGTACTCAAGTCAGCTCATGTAGTAAATCTTTGGCTTTGTGCTGCCATATTACAAACAGATGTGCACCCGTGCACCGTAGACACGTAAATGTAGCCTGCAGCTTTGTTTGGAAGGCAGACAAAACAGCCTCAGCCTCTGTTTCATTTCTGCTGTTTACTCTGAACGTTTGAGCGACCAAACCCAGCTTTCTAACTTAGCTGGGTAAACAAGTGCTTTGTGTCAACGTTTCTTTTTCTTTTGCTTTATTATCCGGTTTTATATTTATTTATTTCCACCCTCCTCTCCATTTCTCTTCAACCTGTTTCTGCTTGCTTTAAAGAAGTTTACTCTTTGCAGCTTGTTGCAGACAATCTGTCAAATCATATCTGAGCTTTTTTTTTCAGTTAAAACTAGGAATTTTATTTCTGTATTTGTTTTTTTTGAAGCATTTTTCCACACTAGTCTGGTTGCTGTTCTACGTGGAGTATTTCTGCTGGTGATTCTGGCACTTTTGAACATTTATCATGATGAGTAGCCATATCAACCAAAGGATGTTTTCGAGTGGATGCAGCAGATCAGCTTTCCATAGACCAGCTAATGATCAGAAGAAGACCTCAAATGCAGATGAGTTGAAGAGGGGAGATTAAATGGAGAGTGAAAGGGAAGTCATTTAGACCGCCCCCAAACCTTGCTTAGAAATGGGATGGTTGAGCTTTTAGCGCTGACAGGGATATAATTTCAGTTTTTCGAGATGTGGCTGCAGAAGTGCGTTCTGAACTCCAGCATTTCTCTACATGGATGGTGGACTAAATCCTTAAGACAGACTGGCAGGAGTGCTCGTTAACAACATGTGGTGTAATCCCGGATATGTGACTGTGAAGGTGCACCTCTGCACCCCAGATGGTGAACTGTTGCACAAAAATAGATAAAGTCCTAATTAATTCAATTCAGTTCTGTTCAGTTCTCTGCTACCCAGATAAAAAGACATTCAGCAGCTCACTCCAATGTAGCACTATAGATTTTGGACATTTATGGACCATCATTAGCAGAAACAAATGCATGAATCTAATGAAATCATAAGCTATAACACTACATACATGAATAAGTGTGCTTGAGTTAGCGTGCAATTAGAAAAAGAAAGCACTGATCCATGAAGGATGGCTACTTATCTTTAGTCAAGTGCAGACTGTAACCCTGCCTTTTACACGCTCTGATAAAGCCACTTTCAAACCAGAGCATGTATGCACTTGCATACAGCAGGCAGTAAAGGCATGTGAATGAAAAAGGCTGCTGGTGCACACACTGGAGTCTCGAGCAGATAAAATAAAATGTCAAGTAAGGCACCAGCTGGACAGGAGTGCACAGCAGAGAGGAAGGAAAGAAATGAAGAGATTCTCTTGACATTTTCTCTTTCAGAGTCCTGAAAGCAGTAGTGAGTAATGGAGCGCTTAACTTAAAGAGGTGTTGATTAAGAAGAGACAGATTAAAGTACATAAGAGGGAAAGTGCTTGAGAAGAAGATAAGAAGAGAGATTTTGAGTTGAGATATTAGGTCGGCCTCAGAAAGGAAGTGAGTGACTAATGTGGACCTGAAGGTGTTAACATGGCCCTGTGTGCGTGTGTGTGTGTGTGCGTGCGTGTGTGTGTACGCGCGCGCGTGTGTGTGTGTGTGTGTGTGACAGACATTCTCAGACCGAAACTCACACACATGTGCAGTCTTAAGATGAACAAGGCAGCCGGACATTCGGCCGACTGGAGTCACATGCACAAACACCACTCCAAGAATAGACGCTAAACAGCAGTGGAGAAAATAACCCAGTAACAGAGGATGTGGCACACATGTGCGTGCGTGTGGATGTGTGTACTTGGGTGTTTTTCGTTCATGTTTGTGCTATTACATTTATTTTTCAGGTTTAACTGTGCTTAAACGAATGAGCAATCCAACAGCTTTCGTTCCTTTTTTTTTTTTTTTTTTTTTTTTTTTTTTTTTTTTTTTTTTTTTTTTTTTTTTCTTTCTTTTTTTTGCCCTTGTTTGCACATATATTTATGATTGATACCATGTTGGTATAACCGGAGTTGTATATATGCATTTTAATCTAGTAACCAAGGGTGTTTTGTATGTGTGGGTGTGTGCAAGTGTGCTACCTTCACCAGCCCTCATAACAGTCAAACTATATTTTTATTGATCCCTGGAGAAATCAAACAAGATAAAAGTAAAGGGAGAGTCAGAAAGAGGGATATAAATATTCTGCAGAGGAGGGCTAGAGTCACCGGGTGTGGAGGGTGAGGAGAGAGAGAGCAGGAGAGAGAGACGAGACAGTGGTGGTGCAGTCTGGTGTCTGTGTTGTAATATGCATCAAGAAGAGTTTATAATGTGTTGTTTAAAGAGTAAAAAGTGGACACAAGACAATCAGGTGTTATAAGCAAAAAAGAAAACAGAGAAAAGGGGGGAGGAACTTTCTATTTACAATCACATCATTTGAGCGTTTGGGGGGGGTTGGAGGCAGTATTGAAAAGTCATATATATAATAGGCATAGAAGTATTTAAATAGTCATACATGTCCACATATATCAAAATAAAGTTATAAACATAGAAGATAGATAAATAATCCATACACACACACACACACACACACACACACACACACACACACACACACACACACACACACACACACACACACACACACACACACACACACACACACACATATTCATACAATCAATGAAAATAAACCGTGGATTAATGTGTGGACATCTAAGAGTTTTGCTATGCATAGGTGTAAAATACATATGCACATGTACATGATTATACATACATACAAATATACATTGATACATGCTGTACAGGTGTGCCTAATTGAAGTACACACATATATATATATATATATATATATACATACATACACACATACATACCTATATATATATACATATATATATATATACATATATATATACATACACATACACACATAAGTATCTATTCATATGATATACATACACATACCTTTAAATCATTGCATATAGTATATCAGTATATGCATACACTTTGCATGTTCATGTCACAATACATTTCCCCGTAATCATTTACTTACACTCATGCAACTCATATTCATACATACATACATACATACATATATACACACACCCATGCATATCATCCATATAAGTATATACATCCACTTGCATGTATCCACATACACCTAAATAGATACATGCACATAGGGATACACACACACAAATACCTAAACATGTACACCCACGCACACACACACACACACACATATACACACACACACACACACACACAGGTGCGTGCGTGCATGCATGCACACACACACACACACACACACACACACACACACACAGCTATTCATACATACATACATACCACATACATTCACGCATATACACAACCACACTCACGTATATAACTACACGCACGCACACATACACACACACAGCTATTCATACGTACATACATACATACATATCACATACGTTTGCACACATATGCACAAACATACTCACGTATATAACTACACACACATATATACACACCAATACATACACATACACACACGCACACACATACACACACACACCCATACACATACACATATAAAACATGCATCTATGTATATAAACTCACTTATTTGCACATAAATACATACAAGAATATAATAATAATAATAATACATTTATTAATTACAAAACTAATAATATTAAGTCATTTAAACACTTCCTCCTTTAACTAGTTATTCTTACCATTCCGTTGTTGGTTCCTATCGTCATCGGTCAGCGCCCCAACCCTCCCCCCAGCCCTGGGCCACCCCAGCCCCCCACGGCAGCGGCCGCAGCCAGCAGGAGGGGAGGGAGGAATCCGAGGCCGCCGATCCCACACCCTCCCTTAGTACAGACCATTACCAGCTGGAGACCCAGCAGGCTCAAGGAAACAAGGCCGCGATATGCCCCCAGATCCCCCGACCCCCAAACATATCGAACCCCGCACGGGCAAGAAACAGTGTCGCCGGTGGCCCGCCAATGCATCGGCCCCCGCCACGCGCCCCGGCGACGCGACAGCGACACCGAGCTCCAGTAGCCACGGTGCCGGACAGGCAAAGAGGGTGGGGCGGGCGGAAGGCGGGAGGGAAGAGGGACAGAGGAGCCAGAGCAGCGCGACCAGCCCAGGGGGGGCCGGGACCGCCACCACCCACCGGCCGCAGATACACATGGCCGGGAGCGGAGGCAGCAGGGCGGGGATACAGCCGACACCCGGAGGCGGCGCAGGAACCAGGAGAAGGAGCCCGCCGACACACCGCAACACACCCAGACAGTAACCGGCGCCTCACCTTCCCCGCCAGAGGTCCCCCCCCAGAGGCCGGCCCCGGCACCAGACCCACCAACCAAGGCGCAACCCAGACCCGCCGGGGCCCCAGAAATCCCAATCGCAGGACCAGATCCGGAAGGCAAGAGCGCGGACCAGGCAGCCAGGCACCCAGAGACCCACCGGGACCGCCCGGCACGTGACCCCCGAAAAGCCCCGCACGACCCCCCCCACCCCACCCCACCTGGACTTCTCCCCTCCCATTTTTTTTTTTTCTTTTTTTTTTCTTTTTTTTTTTTTTTTTTTTTCCCCTCCCCTATTTTTAATTTATTTATTTATTTATTTATTTATTTATTTATTTTTTTTTTTTCCAATTACAATAGTATATTTTCTAATATGATTGTGTTCGGGTGCATTAAAAACAGAAACTGGCATCTGCAGGGTGGGCACCCCCCACACATCTCAGTTCTTATGGTTAAGTTTGTGTGTTTTTTTTTTTTGTTTTTTTTTTTTTTCCCCCTATTTTTAATTAATTTATTTATTTATTTATTTATTTTATTTATTTATTTTTTTCCAATTAAAATAGTATATTTTCTAATATGATTGTGTTCGGGTGCATTAAAAACAGAAACTGGTATCTGCAGGGTGGGCACCCCCCACACACCTCAGCTCTCTCCGTTATATTTGTGTTTTTTTTTTTTTTTTTTTTTTTTTGGGCATATATGAGAGGGGAGGGGGGGGGGTAACAGGGAGGGGAGGCCCGGCGGGGCCCAGGGGTCACCACCAAGCAAGCCCCGGGCAGCCACAGGGGACCAGGCCAACAGCCACGCCCGAACCATCAGGACCCCCCACAAAGGGCACCAGAGCCCCCGAAGAGGCTGAGCCACCCCCCCAGCCGCAGGCCAGAGACCGGTGCCGGCCCCAGCGAAGGCCACCAGGCAGGGCCGTACGGGGCCGCCACTGACGCGGAAGTTGGATGGCGGCGGAGCCCCAGTCCGTGCCCCAGCACCACCCCCGGGTGCCGACCGCCCCCCCGCCCCACACCACCGCCAACACCCAGTGCACCGCAACCGATAGGGATGGCAACACCCAGCCCCCCAACGCGCGCCGCACCGCCCCCGCCCCCCCAACCCCTCAACCCACCCAACCCCCCACCCACCAACCGACCCCCCCCCCCGCCCGGCCGCGGCCACCGGGCGGTAAGTCACCTTCGCCACCGGGACCGCAGAGCGACAACCGACACCTCAGCAGCACCCAGCAACACCGCCATCAAGCACAGGGGGACAACAGTCAGAGCGCCGGGGGGCGGTGACGTACGCGACCAAGTTCCAAGGGCACAACCGGGCCCCACCAACCATCAATACAGTCAATTTGGATGAAGGACCAAGCAGCCGCCGGACCCACCCCCACCCCAGCGGGGGCAGCGGCCGCCGGCCGGGAGAGCCGGCAGCCAAAGATTTAAGAGGGAAAAAAAAAAAAAAAAAAAAAAAAAAAAAAAAAAAAAAAAAAAGAATTAAATAAAAATAGTAATAATTTATCAAGCTATCAAGGCAAGAGAGAACGCACGGGCACAACCCCAATAACGACAACATCCACAAGAGATTCTGCCCCCCCCCCCCGACTTACCAATCTAGTTCAGCGAATTATCAGGCTAATAAAAAAAAAAAAAAACCTGCTAATTGCAATCAATAACAACGAGGAGTGAAAATGTTAGTTTGTGAAGGATGACATAAATTTATTCCAAATTCGGTTAAAATTTGGTGTTTGGTTTTTAATTGAGGCAGATAGTTGTTCCATTGATATGAAATCAGTTAATAAGTTTTTCCAAAGGACGATATTGATGGAGTTTTTAGTTTTCCAGTTCATGAGGATTGTTTTCTTGGCGATGATTAGGGCAATAGAAAGAATTCTATTGGAGGTGTTATCCAGTGATAGAGTAGAGAAATCTCCCAGAAGGCAGACTGATGGTGACAATAGAATGCGGCAATCCAGAAGTTGAGAGAGAGAGTCAGTGATGTTGTGCCAGAAGGTTTTGACTGGTTCACAGTCCCAGAGAGCATGCAAGTAGGTGTCCGGTAAATTTTGTGTACACTGTGTGCAAATTTTCGTATCCTTAAATCCCATTTTAAACATTTTTTCCCCCGTGAAATGAATCCTGTGAATTACGTTGTATTGTATAAGTTGTAGATTAGCATTTGAGGTGGATATAAATATATTTTTACAAATTTGAGGCCAGAAGTCAGCATTGAAGGAAATCTCTAAATCTTGTTCCCATTTAGTTGTTGGGATGGACATTGTAGACTTGTTTATCGCAATTAACTTATAAATTTTGGATAAAATTTTATATTGACTGGTAATTTGAGTTAATTCTGAAATCAGCAGAGGGAGGTTTAGGTTGGGTGTTTTACTACTTATTTTTGTCTTAATAGCAGATTTAATCTGAAGATATTCTAGAAATTGATTTCCTCCAATGTGATACTTCTGTACAAGGTGCTTTCGTTCCTAACTGTAATGGCTCCGATTAGCAGTTTAATATCTGTTCGATCTCCGTGTAGTGCCTTTATTGCTCCCACTGCACGTGCCAATTTGTTCTGTTCTGTCTGTTGAGGTTTTGCTCAACCGCAGGTTTAATAGAAAGAGGGGAGAGGAGAGGCAAAGCGGGTCCACTTTTACAGTCTTGTTTGTATGTCGGGTTGTAAATACACTAACTGGCCTAAAGTGACAGCTTTTATCAGTGTAACAGTGTCGGAGCCGGTCCTGCTGTAAATGTCCTGTGCAGTAAAAGAGGGTTTTTGGTGCCTGAAGATGTGGCTTTGAAAGGTCTAGCCTAAAGAAAAGTCAAAATGCAGAACTGGTGTTAAGTCAACTGCTGGCAACACAGATAAAAGATTGATTTATGAATGGATCCTGTGTGGGGAATAACAACAAGAAGGAGTATTTCAAGGCCGTGAGACTGGGTCCAAGAGGCCGAGCCAACCCACTAATAACAGATAAAAATTAGAGGTCTGTTTCATGATTTATACAAAACTTGTCATCCGACATACATCATGGAAATTGTGATTAGAGGGTTGCTGAGGTGGTTCGTGTTAGGTGAAGATGTGTGTGTGTGTTTTTTTTTGTTTTTTTTTTTTCAAAAAGCAAAATGTTAACTATCCAGCTGAGCTCTAAGACTCATCTGTGACGCATGTGAATCTTAAAGTTCAGATGTTTCAGATCAGAAAGAGCTTCACATCTTTTCAGGGATGGCATACGTAGGCACCTCGTGTTGACTTTTTTTCTTCTTCTTTGTTCTAAAGACCACAAATCTTATTAAAGTAGTTTAAAAAATGTTATTTTGTTATCAGAATCTGTCCAAGAAAACATGTGTCTTATATTATTTTACTAACTGAATACTCTATTTATTATTCCATTAATTAACCGAGTAACTAGATAAGAAATACTTTTGTCTTTTTAATGAGTATATACAAAAAAGGAAAGACAGGTCGCTTTGTAATGCTCATTTTTCCTGACCCTTTACCTCTACTAGCAGCAACTTTATAAACACTTCATGCAAGTGATATGGTCAATAGAATTTACATGAATTATTTTTTTGGGTAATCGAGTTTGTTGAGTTTTTTTTGAAGAATTCCTTCAGCTCTGAAGTCCCCAAAAGCGTCACTCTCCACAGTCAGAAGTCAGGTAATGCATACTTAGCCTGGTACTTTCACATGATATAACAGAAACTGCATCTCCTGCATCTCCCATGTATATGTATATGTATATGTATATGTGTATGTGTATGTGTATGTGTATGTGTATGTGTATGTATATGTATATGTATATGTATATGTATATGTGTATGTGTATGTGTATGTGTATGTGTATGTGTATGTGTATGTGTATGTGTATGTGTATGTGTATGTGTATGTGTATGTGTATATGTATATGTATATATATATATTTGTGTGTGTGAATGTTTAAGCTCAGACCTAAAGGTAAAGAAAGGGCCTGCCTCCTCAGCCTGATCTCAAAGCTGGTACCACATGAGAGGAGCCTGATAGCTGGCGGCTCTGTGTCCCATTCTGCTTTTGGAAACTCTAGAAACCACAAATAAGTGCTCTGTTGGGAAACTATGCAACTATGGCATCATTAAGATCTAATGGTGCTTATTCAGCTTAAAAGTAACAAATGTGCAAACTAATTTTCCTGCATCACTTAAACACGAGGCGTTTCTAAATTTGTCAATTTTACACGGATGAAAGACGGAGGTCGTGGAGGCTTGTTGAGTAGTTGAGTTAAAGGACATATCCTGATCATAAATAACTTCAAGGTTCCTCACAGTCTTCCTGGATTCCGAGGTAATAAGAGGGGCTTGATTCAGCAGTGGTTTGGATCACGATGACTCTTCCCTCCAGCTCAGTGACGATGGACCATGGCGACAGGGGTTTGCGGTTAGAAACCCTAATCTGCTCCTCATATGACCCTCTGATGGACAGGGACAGCAGTCCACACACACATACACTCGCATACTTACACACATGCACAGCCCTTACACTAGTTAGTCTAGCTTCAGCTTTCCAGTCTAAACATGCTCTTATAAGGATTTCTTTAAAAATCTGGACATCCCTAGTCTTTGTTTCATTGTAAACACACAGTTCTGCACCCTACGTGTAACTGTCCAGTGAGCATGTACAAGACATTTTGTTTGGACAGTCATTAGATGTGTGCATCTGTGCCATTGTATAAACTGTACAGCGGTAGTTAAATGTCTCTAGGGTGCTACTTTTGGATGTCTAGTCCAGGTTTCCAAGAAAGCCAGAATGAAGCTTCTTTTTTACAGGAAGTGCCAAGATGTGATGATGGATATCCAAAAGTATGTCACAAAAGGACATTAAATAATTCAGAGTTTCACGGAGCACTGTGATCTGTCATATTTTTTTTGATGACTCTTAAGTGGCAACTAAAATTGTCCCTATTAAAACTACACATTTACCATCAGTTACTTATTTATAACTCATTGTCAGCTTTGTCAAGTTGCAAGTCAACATTGGCAACCTCTGAATTTTGATTTTGGTTGCACTTTGATGTACAATCACTCAGACGATCATAGTTTAAATGTGCGGCTCACAGCCAGGCTGCTGATGCTCTGCAGCTTTGGAGTTGCAAATAAAAGAAATGCCTAATGGAAACATGTCAGTTTGGCCAAAAATACCTTATATACTGCAAAAAATGTTGTAACCTCCTGTGAGATTACTTGTCTGAAAATTTGGCAAATGAATATATTACAAAACTACAATGAGAGCACCAATTTCACGTTTTTTTTTAAAGAATCACATAGACTTTTCTGTTGGGACTGGCTCTTCTGGGCATAATGGAGCAGGCGGGATAAGACAGGATTTATTACCTTGTATAAGTTATTAAAAGTTGGGTGAGTCATTCTTTAGTTTATTCAATTCACCACTCCTTCAACCCCCAAAAAATCCCTCAGACCTTGCCAGCTCCATGTATAAGATGTTTGTCTTGTGACACTTTATTGTAGACACGTACATCTTTTTTGCGTAAAAATAAGGACAGCTAGAGTGGTTGCAGAAACAGAAACGAACTTGCCAAAATTAAAGAGGTTATGTATAGCCATCCCAGTTATTCTTGGAGGACGTTTTGGCATGATTTCGTTGCACAACATGACTCAAAGTCTCTGTGTAGTAAAACCACTTCTGACCAGAATGGAGGCATAGAAATCTGCTGAGTTGATGAGCTTTCTCGTGATATGCCCCCATGTGGTTAGAGGTGGTACTGCTCTATACAGTGATTTTGCCAGGTGAGTTTTATTAACATTGCAAAATATTTGTGCCAAAACTGTAAATAAAATTATATCAATACAAAGAGCATTGTTGGATTATTTTATAACTTGCTGTCGCACAGTGCTGCCTGCTTTATTTCTATTTCTCCGTGAAGCCTGTAAGTCATTTATTTACCCTGGGAAGTTATCAGATATGTGCTTGCCTTTAAAATAGTTTTGTGACGTGAGAATTGGTGAAATGTTTTAGTTGCCACATCAGAAAATTCCTGATTTAGAATTACAAAGCTACTCAAGTTTTGGATCTATGATTTACTGCTGTGTGATTGATATCTGCTTGTGTAAAAGCATTCCGGTATCTGGGGAATGTCTGACATCCAGAACTTTCTGGAACAAGAAGCTGAGCTCTGACCAGCAGTGGAGTGTGGATAATGGCCTGCATGTGTCCGGCTCCATGCCGTCTCGGTTGGGTTGCCCTCTCTTTTAGTAGAGCTCCAAATATGTGCAGACAGTCAACACCTCTTAATGAACTGTATTCCCCACATTTCCGTTTGACGTGGTGGACTACTTGGACTACTTGGACTACTTTCTACGTCATTGTCATTACCATCTAAATCACACGAGGCCAGGCAGGTATTCTTGATAAATTACCACATCGTTGCCACAGCCTCTTTAGCATAGACAAACTATGATTAACCGTGGATTACTCTGAAGTGTTTTTTGCTCGGTTATTTGTTGTTAATAAGCTTTGAAAAATGTCCACTTGTTCCTCATTAGATACTTTATCTGTTCATGTGAACTGATATAGTTTTGAGCTGCTACCACTAAACCTCACAAGGCTCTGCTTGTTGTCTCCTGCTGTGGCTTCAGTCAATATTGAGCTGAGAACACAGCTGTGCAGGGTATAACTCCAGCCTAATCAACCAACCAAGCAGACTGCTGGGATCTGTGAACCAACGACGTTTGAAGCGGTGCATGCCACTGCATAGGAACATGGTCTTCCTGCAGTTGAAGATAATAATCATAAACAGTTAGACCACATAACATAACCAACTTGATTCTACTGGAATAACAGACTACAAATCTTTTAGAAGAAACTTGACAACATCTTCTTGACATTCTACTGCTTTGTTGTTGTTTGCAGATGAATAATGACTTGGCATCGGGTAGACATCCTCTCTCAGAGCTGTTGCAGTGGTTTTAAAGGAAACTGAGTGTTATCTTAACATTGTGATGTTTACATGGTTACACTGGTAGAGCCCATTAACATTACCAGCAGCCAGAACAAGGCTTCTCTGGAGGTGCAGCATCACCTAGTCTTGGTAGCCAATGATTTTCCTCTTTTATACAAAGATTAAGTCTGGTTCCTCTGAAATGGATTTAGATTCCTAGGGGACGGTGCCAATGGATTTAGGGAAAATGCATCTCCGTACTATTGGATGGGGATACAGAGTGACAACCAGGTTTGTTTCAACAAAAGGCATCTCAATTGGTGTGCGGTGGAGAAGAAACACAATTGATTGACTTGTTGATCCAGGATGCTGTTAGCAATTCCCATCGTGGTTGTTTTCTGGGACACTCCTGTTATGAGCCATCATAAGCTCCGCCCTTTCCTTGTTGCAATTGGTTCGGTACATTCTGTACTGGTGGAAATGAAAGGCGTAGTTGACCTATTTCACAAGTGAGAAATTCTTGTGAATTAAATGGACATGAATGGCCAGGCTAAGATCGTTTGAACTTATTGCACGAGAAATAAATACGACTTTGTTGTACAATATGGTTCAAAGACAGTCTATGGAGAAATTACCAGATGGGGGCTTATAGATCTGCTGTGTTGACAAACGAGCCACTGAGAAGGGATGATCCAGCATGGCGGAATTAGCTACCGACTGCAAGTAAAGACTCATTTCACGAGAGCAAATTTTCCTGAATTGAATGGATTTGACTGGCTGAGGTTCAGGTGCCTCGCTGAGAAGATTGTTATGGTTTTAGAGAGTCTCATTTATAAATGTATCCTTTGTTTAATCTCTGACACACAATGTTTTATGCATTAGTAAGGTCTAGTAAGGTTATGATATTATACGTGTGTGTGTGTGTGTGTGTGTGTGTGTGTGTGTGTGTGTGTGTGTGTGTGTGTGTGTGTGTGTGTGTGTGTGTGTGTGTGTGTGTGTGTTCAGCTGCCTGCTTCCTGTTGGAAGTGGTTGGTGTTAGCTGGTTGCCTCTAGGTCTGGGTTGTAGGTGGCGGCAGGAGTAATGTGTTGACTGGCTGAATCCAGGTCAGCTGTCTTTGCGTATCATGTTAGATTTATTTGTGTGTCCTTTGTCCTCCCTGCCAGCATGACTGTTTCCGTGGGCGTGTGTGTGTGTGTGTGTGTGTGTGTGTGTGTGTGTGTGTGTCTAATTTGTGTGACTCTGTGTGCATTAGCAGAATGCAGCCACAAGCATGACGTCACCCAAAATGTGTTTTTGAAATTAGTGGCAATGCAGAGACTGGGGTCATTACAAGCTCCAGGCGAAGCAGGATGCAGATGTGTGCTCGTGTGTTTTTGCATGTTCATGTCTGGGACATGCTCTGTATATTCACGGTATAGAGATGTGTATGTGTGTGTGTGTGTGTGTGTGTGTGTGTGTGTGTGTGTGTGTGTGTGTGTGTGTGTGTGTGTGTGTGTGTGTGTGTGTGTACTGCACGTTTTGATATTTTGAAGCTGATGATGACAGCTGTCATCATCGTCTTCTCATGTGGCCTACAATGAAGCATATTTACAGTTTATTTTTTCTGCCCTCTGCAGTACAACAGCAGGGTTACTTTGTGTGTGTGTGACTAAGACTGGGTGTTATCCATATAAGGTTAAGTAGGTTAAACCAGGAAACATCTAAGGACAAAATAAGACATGAGTCACCATTTTCTGTCATCTGCTCCGAAACACAAAAACATCCTCTTCTTTGCCCTCCCTAAGGAAACATGTTGTGTTCATGTGTGTGTGTTTGTCCTGTAGATGTAAGAGGTTAGTTTTGGTCCTAATGAGGTGCTGAGCTATTCATACAGTTCCTTCTTCTGAGAGATGTGAGCAGTGCTGGGCGAACAGCTGGTGCATCCCTGGAGGTAATGAACTGCAGAGAAGCAATGATGTCATCACAGCCGGTGGTGGGAGTAATTCATTCTTCAATAAAATGTTGAATAATAAAGTTCAGTTTTATTTGAATCAAATAAAAACGTATTGGTGTCTCTACTTGAACATGCCATGAATGTGGCCAAAATCTGGTCTTTGATTGAATCTGATTATTAGGAAGACGTTTAGTGCATCTTTCTGTTATTAAAGTTAAATAGGTAAACAACAACTTTGTTGCACAGAAGAAGGACATCAGTGTAATTTATAATATAATAATAAAGCTAAAACGGCTAGAGTCTGCAGTCCGTAGTCTGCTAAGTTGATTGTCCTGGGTTTATTGGAGGATTTTCAGGTCCAAGCTTCAAACTTTCCATTCCAATTTCAAAAGTTCTGAACAATAATTCAGGTTTTGGCCATCCCACTTTTCTTTCTAGGAACATTTACCGGAAAACAAAATCAACTGTGGAAATGTTGCTGCAGCCTGTGTACTTGCTGTATTTTAGCCTCTGAGCTGTCGTTATACCAGTAACATTGGGCATGTTAATAAAAAAAATGTTTAAAAATAAACAGTTGATAAAAAATAAAAACATATTTGGTCTCCATAGCAAAATTTGACAGTTCTCCTACAGTTTGCATCCAAATCATGGATGGGATGTCTGCCCCCTACTTGTGTGGGTTTTCTTTAGGTGCTCCAAGTACTCACGCACGCACGCACGCACGGACGGACGGACGGACGCACGCACGCACGCACGCACGCACGCACGCACGCACGCACGCACGCACGCACGCCCACCGCTGCAATCTAGTTAAAAAGAGATAAAGCACTGTCAAGTGCAGTTGTAAAGTTTACATTCTAAGTCAGCAATGAAAAACAGAAAACATATGAATTAGTTCAGTTATAACTTGAAGGATGAACTCAAGCCTTTCAAGTTTAAAAACCAGCCTTTAATCCTTGGACGTGCTCTCCCAAGCCTGCAGATGAAGTTTAATACCAGCAGCTGTACGTGTGTGTGGGTTTGTATCTGCAGAGCGTAATGATTTGTGCTGTCAGCCTGGGTTTCATCCAGACAATAATTCTGGCAGACATTACAAGAGAAGCCCCGAGTGTCTGCCACATTTACACAGATACAACCTCCATCCTGCACATAGTAGCAGAGAGCGCAATTTTTTATGACACTTTCTTTTTAATCTCACTTCTAACCTCTTTTCTCTTCTTCTATGTCAAGTGTTCTTTAAAGATAATCCAGACTATGAAGTGAATCCAGTTGACAAAGTTTTTGGCAATCACATCATTTCTTTCAAAAGCTCCTTGATTTGTCTTTTTACTATATTTAACAACATTCTTTTCTGTTAGAATGAACAAAACAGCTGAATTAGGCTTTCGGCCCTTTTCTACACCACATAGAAACTGATTTTTGTTTCAGACTTTAGGGTTATTTTGGACATGAGCACCTTAACAATCTCCTACTCCCTCCTTGCCTCGGATATCCCCTTAATTTCTTGTTTGCTTGTGCTCTGGCTCGCGTACAGACATCTGGTTTGGATAGTAGCTCATCTTTTTATGGGACCTGGCACAGCTTTTTAACAGTCCACTTCTCAACAAAGACTTTGTGCTCCTGGCATTATATAGATATGTGTATGTTGTTTTTTGCATTATTATTGTGAATAGTTCAAAAACAGGAAAGGGGCTTTTGTGAGATTGCAACTCATTTTCATAAAAGGCGGTTTTCTCAGGTAGTTGTTTTTTTTTCACCAATCAGACCATCAGATCCTTGATGGTCTGATTGATGAAAAAAGACGAGACTCATGTGGCCGAGATTCAATAAGAGCATAGTTTACCTGTCTGATTATCTGTCTGTGATTTTCTTTCTGCCAGGAAAGAGCTGCGGTGTGTGTGTGTGTGTGTGTGTGTGTGTGTGTGTGTGTGTGTGTGTGTGTGTGTGTGTGTGTGTGTGTGTGTGTGTGCATTTAAACTGGCACTAAGAAGCTGGAGTGAATAATTAATGGGCGGATGACAGAATGAAGTAGAAAAGTGGGTCAGAACTGCAGTTGGTTTGTTGAACATTTGCAAAGATCAAACTGTGTGAGAAAACACTGACAACAGAAAATAACTGATACTGTAGATAAAGAAGCATATGTTTCCATTTGTTAGTCATGTTTGCATTTGCACTTCTCACAGTCATTGCATGTATTTGTCTATTTCTTTGTGTGGCTGAGTTTCAGTGGGAAAATGACGCTGGATTCATCCATAAGATATTGTCCCTCAACATTAATGGCTTCATCCATCTCTTGAAGTGACAGAAATTCAGTCATGGGGATAAAGGCATTATTCATATTCCTCCACAACCCATTATCGAGCCAGAACTTATATAACTTTATTGTTCCACAGCTCAAAATGCTGCAGTTTTATAATAAATGTAAAAAGAAAAAAAAATGTTTTGGGGTAATATTTTCCCGGTACAAATATAGACATATATCTAACGTCTTGTCATGTGAGGTGGGATGTCTATGTTCTGTATTTTGCTTTGTGGCAATGTAGATGTTTGACACTGTTTGTATTTGACAGCAAACTTAGTAAACAGAGTAAAAGCAGATAACAGCAGGAATTAGTCTGCCAACTTCCACCCTTTTACACCTGACTTTAACTGCTCGACTTTGCTCTCACAAGCAAAAAGCTTAGCTTACAGTGTTCAAAATACATGTTTGGGTGTAAAGTTTAACAAGGTCTGGGCTTGGCTCAGGGTGGTCACGTGGTCGCTGCCCTGCGGTCAACAATGCATGAAGGATATGCTGTTATTGTTATATTGCTATTTCTAACCGTCGATAGTTCTGCGATTTGGAGGTGAGACAAACGTTAATATCAGTCATTTTCTGGTGAGACTGAGCTGTGAGATGTGATCAGTTTATTTAGATAAGACCTTCTCAGTGATGGAAGATCACACGACTGGATGGGACATCCAAGGTTTTACACTAAAAATCACAGCACAAAGAAATTCCTTTTACTTTAACTTAGAGAACTGAGAACTTATTTATTTTAGATTAGTTCTGTACATTATGTGGAAATAGTTCTAAATGACACATTTCACAGGAGAGAGTTTTAACAAAGTGAATGGGTGTGGGAGGCCAGGCTACGTTTCTACAGACTTTAAAAACAAAACCAACCTGTGGAGGAACAAAACATTTGAAACAACTAATTAAGTCAACACCTATATGAGAATCACCTGTGAGAGTCTGCCTCCCACCCCAGCAGCCTCTGGTGCCTTTTGCTGGGTGATAAGGTTGATGTTGTGTGCAGTTGAAGATAGTGCTGCTTAAATTTAAAACTGTTATTGACCAACATCAGATTTGGTAGGTCAGACTTTCAATAAAATGAGAAATTCTGTGGTGCACCTCAAGTAACAAGGATGACGTTTGAGCGGTGATACTTTATTACAGATTGTCTCTCTTTTAAAATAATGTTGAAAGTAAAGCATATATGTTGCTAGGTAATGTTTTTAAAGAGCACCATGATGTTTTTCCAGACATGATCCTGCAAGGCTCTGTCCAGTTTTTACCCTCTTGTTCAGGACAAGTCAGCCTCTAGTCTCCTTTATTCAGTTGTGTTTAGAGTGTGTGGCTGTGCAGAGCTCTGTTTTGTCCTTGTAATTTTGTGTATATATGTGTGTATGTGTGTGTGTAAAGGCCAGTACAAACCTGTATCCCTGCTCCATGGGCACGCTGGATGTTTTGAGGTATTTATTAGGGCCTTGGCAGGCTTTGTGCTACCTACCCTCAAACAGACATGCATGCACAAACTCGTGCACGGCAAACAGTATGAATGCTTTACTGTCAAAGCGCAAGCACGCAACTTCTGTCTGTGCGTGTTTCCTGTTGCACACACACACTCGCACAGACAGGCATAAGTTTGATAGCTGGTTAGGACGGTGTGACCTAAGTGGCTTCTGGTGATTTAGAGTTTCCTGGTGAAGGTCAAGTTGAGCCTTTTTTAGTTGGAGGAGATAACAGGAAGGCAAGAGGAGAGAAGGAGAGAAAGACTGACAGGACGAAGGATGAGATGTCGAAAAGAAGATGGACTGTCACACATGACCTCTAGTTCTCTCACAGAGTAACACAAGGGGCCCACTTTAAAAATGAAAATAAGAAATGACGTGGATAAGAATTCCAGTGCAAATGCAAAAAAAGCTACACCGCTGCTGCTTCGACAAATTTTTTGGAAATCTGCTCATTTCAGTTTGATTTATAGTTTTAGCACGAAATCTTTCTCAAAACTTCCAATTTGGATTTATCTTATCTTAGATTTTGGCTTTAAGATCTGTTTTGCTGACGTGAAACTGAAAGGTGATACCTAAAACCATTCCTGTCCTACTTGCATGTAAAAATGCATCCAGACGAAATGAAAAAACAGAAAATGTTATGTCTGTTTGTGTAGATTAACTTGCGAATCATCTTTTTTTTTCTGTAACCTGTTATTGTGTGGACATTTAGGAGGCTGTGCAGTGTTATTAACACCGGTGGAGATTGTTTTCACGCTCTGTGTCAGTTTGGGAAGTTGGCATTCACCAAGATACGCACACGGATCTCCAGAGGGTGCACAACAGTACGGAAGGAGCGTAATTGGATCTGTCTGAGTGAATTTGTCTGTGTGATTACCGCCCGACAACAGTCTATATACACTGTTCACATTTGAAGTACAGCTTGCCAGGAAGGGCAGCTTCCTGCTCAAGGGACTTATTCAGCAGTATCCAGCTGTTGCACATGTGTTAATATGGAAAGTCGAGAGATAAAAAGCATGACAAATAAAAGAGGTGACTGCCTCTTTTTTCCATAGGACATCATCTTGTCCATGTGCCAAAAAAAACATGCTAAACTTGCTAGTTCCTCTTCCCCTACACAGAGACCACACATCATTCCCCCTACTTCCAGAGTTGCTCTTATTCAGACCTTTAAGTAGGAAAATCAGTTTCCATAGCAATGAGATCCCACTACAGATGTCTGTGATCTCAGTCAGAAGCCATCAGTGCTGTTATTTCATCCTGTGATCATTTTGAAAATGCTGCATTGCAAAAGGTTGGCACTAAGTATTTCATGTAGATTCCCGAACTGCAACACTGTCTTTATCAATATAGATTAAATTTGAGGTTAAACCCTATACGGATGGATGTGTACAGCCTGCATATGCAGGAATGTATTGTGCTTCTGGCCTATAAGGATAAACAAAGCGTAGTGTGTGAATCAATGCAAAAAAGAAGGGTAGGGAGATGGGGGCTAGAAGCCAGAAGATGTGCAGCTGTGGAGCTGGATATACATGCACAGAGAGGGGGGGGGTAAAGAAAACACACACAAAGACTACAGCTGAGGTGGTACGTGCATCATGGGAGGTCCCTCAGCAGCTTGGACCTGCAGCAGCAAAACAACAGGAAAGGTTCAGGTTCACCGCGTTTGTCTTGATGTTGTAAAACCTGCCCTCAAAACTAGAGAGGTCTGTCAAACCCAAACCAGGAGCTGTTACCATGGAGTCTGAGAGCAAGAGGATCCACCTCGTCTTGCTCTTTTGCTATTCAAAGTATCCAACTGTTATAATATTTGAACTACGAGGCTTGTGGGAAATCTTTCTTTTAGATTTATGGGACAATGGATAATATGCCTACCTTCTTGTTAGGCCCTGTTGATTTCAGGTATGTGGCACCATGCTGGTATTTACAAAACCACGATTCCTTTTGCCGTTTAGAGCTACATCCCCGTGGATCCCATCAGCGGAGAAGTCTTTTGCAAGATGAAATGGTGTTGGTAGCATATACCATATGAGTGGAAATCAAGAAAACAGAGCTATAGGACACTTCTCTGCCTGTTTTCTTTTAGAATAGCACTATCTCTGAGAGCTATACCTCAACAGGGTTTTCAAAGTCATTCTAAGAGAGTTTAAGACGCATTTACACCCAGAATGACTTAGTGATGGGACAAAGATGGCTCTGTGGGGTCCAGTCTGGCTGTTGCAGGTCTCCTTTCTTCTTCTTCTTCTATCTATTTTTGGTTTTTTAAATTCACCCTGGCTGTATGTTTGAGGGATCTGTCGAGGGATCTGTCAGATGATTCCCAGATGCTCCTGTGAGATGAATAAGAATTCTGTCTCCTCACTTTATAACTTTATCTGCACTAGTCTGCGTTTGTGCTTCTTTGCTTTATTTTTTTTTGTACCTTCTGACATTTGATAACATAAAACAGTCTAAAAATGACAAACAAATAGAATTTGTTCTTAAGAATAAGTAACCCCCTCCACAGATTTAAAAATGAAAGGTGTTTCCTCCCCGTCTCAACTGCCTCTCTGAAATGAGCTGAATCTGAATTGTACTTATGTTACACCCATGCAACTCCTGCAAGATATAACCAATGTTACTGCAATGCAGACTGCAGGAACTGACCTATTTATGAGTAATATGAGTTGTATATACAAGATCTATAGATGTGAGCAAAGATAAAACCTCAATCAAACAACATGCATCACGTAACAGGCTGTTGGCATCTGGCTTGCTCATAATGCAAATACAAAAGCATAAACAGTTTAGCTTTGTTTATACTGTTCTGACAATCTTTGGATTAACTTTATTAGTTTAATCATCAACTGGTGTTTATAATGGTATAACTGTAGAGTCACATAGACTTACAGTACCAATGCTTTAAAAAGCCTATAACCCTGCAAGCCACCTGCAGAGGATACAGTGTGGACTCTGTTTAAATCCAGCACATAAAATATAAATCAGCCTCACTTCAGCAGGATGATAGCCAGAGGCTGTGCGCTGTGTTTACACACGTTCCCTGTAATTTACTATTGTCATCCTTTTGATAACTGCCCTAATTATTTGTCGTCTCTTCCGTTTTTCCCTCGCCCTCTCTTCCTCTTTGCCCCCTTTTCTTGCTTGCAGGTGGCGTCCTCCTGTCAGAAGCACACACTCCATCTAACACAAGGCTGACACCACGAGACGGAAGAGGTGAGAGAGAGTACAAGATCGAGGCTGCTCGGGGCACGCACTCAAAGAGAGAAAGAGACAGTCTGAGGTCGTTCTCCTGCTTTTCTGCAGCTGCGTTGGAGTCAGCAAATCGTCCTCAGCTTTGCAAGGAAAAGTGGCTCTGGGTTCTTTCTACGTCTCATTGCTCAGCGAATGGGTCCAGCAGATGTAAAGGCTTTGCTGGCCTCGGATTGGGCCCCCGGGGCTGTTTGTGGAGGTATTCATGATATCCCCGCTGGATCTTCCGCTGTCACTCTCCTCCATGGCTGTCATTAGTGGCTAATGAGCTGCTGCTGGAGAGGATAGGCAGAAAGTGCCTGTGGAGAGAGGCGGAACCCTACAGCTGTTATTAGGGGCCCAGAGATCTTGGACAAGGGATTCTTTTCCTCTTCAAGAAAGTATAACCCAATATAGCTTTGGAAGCATGAAAAAATATCACAATTGGAATATGCTTTTGTTTTCATCTCTCTTCAGGTGTCTCATAGTTTCTGTTTTTGTTCCAGCATTGTATGTCTGTGACAAATGTCACCAGACACATCAGAGACAAGTTATTTCAGCAAGATGATTCAGTATTTCAACAGAAACTCTTGTTCTCTCACAACTGAAGAACTTTGAAAGAAAAACATAGTTAACTAGTATGAAGTTCTGTTAAGTCTATTGTGTTGTTTTCATCTTGGACATCAGCTTGACCTGCCTATGCCCTGAAGAACTCTGGTCACCATGGCAGCAGCCTATCGTGTTGTTGTGAGCAGTGTTAGCTGCTACAACAGTGTTGTGGTGGACCGACGCACTCACTCTCATGCCGTGCACTATTGCTCAGGGCCATGTGGGGCAGTGTCCCAAGGCCTAGACTGCACTGTTGCGCACCGTGGGACATGCTCCGAGCTCCTTGTTGCCCCTGACCCTGCATACAATGACTTCAACGGCTCACCCATACACTCCCGTAACATGATCACGCAGCAACTCCCTTACCACAGTAAATACAGTGTTTCCATGGATACGCTTCATAATGGTGGTCTAGAGAGGGCAAGCAGTAGCGGCAATTTGTCTTTAGGGGAGGACAGCCCCGCATGGCGTTGTAAAAAGACTCCCAATATTGGGGGATCCACTGGGAACTTGAGCTCCTCGGGCAGCCTGAAGGACATTACTGAGGAGGCAATCAACCTGGCCAGCGGTAAGCTCAAAGAATTTTCCTTTGACAAGCTTCGCCTCTCCTCCTCTAGCCATGTCACCCTTCGTAAAGGTCGCAAGGTCCGTCCTGACTCTTTTAGCCGTCGCTCCACTGACCTGGAGATCATTTATGGCCACTTTAGCTCCAACCTGACGACAGGTACAACAACTAGTACCATGACAAATGGCATGACTCCTTTAAATGATGAGAACATGCCACCATTTGTGCTCAGCAAAGGAACGGGAATGGAGGAGACAAAGCTGAAGGCCAGCTCAGGCACATTGTCAGCCATATCCAAGGCTGGGAGTGGCTCAACAAACTGTCTCTCTAGTATTGGATCATTGGACCAGAGTCTGAACACTGTCGCCTCCCTGTATCGCAGCACCCTTGGAGAGGAGAATCTAATTGCCCGTCTTTTGGAGAAGACGCGAACAGAGGCTGCCAGTGGAGCAGGTGGAGAGGACATTCGTGCCTGCCTTGACATCCTGCTTAAATGCTCTGAAGACCTGAAAAAATGCACTGACATCATCAAGCAGTGCATCAGACGCAAAGCTGGTGGAGGGCCAGAGGACGGTGGAGCAAGTCCTGACAGTGTTTATCGGGCAGTGATGACCCGACTTAGCACCTATCTGAAGAGACTGCCTCTGGAGCTGGAAGGAATAGGAAATTTGGGGGGGAGTGGACAGGGAAGCCAGGGTGCATCTGGAAGTGGGCACAGTGATCTGGCTGAGCTGGTAAACACTCTTCACTCCATCCAACAAGGACCTTATTCTCCAATATTTGGCAATGAGCAACCTCCCCGCTATGAAGATGTGGTGCAGTCACCTCCAATGCCAAAGACTGTTCCACACACTGCATCCTCTACTCCCTCATCTGTTTCATCTGCTTCCACATCAGATTCCATCCATAAAAAATCAGTCCAAAGCTCAGTTGAACCAAAATCTGCTTTGCTTACTAATGGACTGCAGCATCCACATCCCTCCTCAGTCACACACAACACTCTGTCTCTCCCATCTATCACAAGCTCTTCTTGTAGTTACTCTCCAACTCACTCTCCTCTTCGTTGCCCAACCCCACCCTACACACATACTCCCCCAACATCTCCAATGGAAGCTCTTTTTATTGAGGAAGAGGAAGCAGAAATTGGAAAGACTCTTGAACATATTGCCCAGCAGGTACACCTTCCAATGAGAGGAGTGAACAGTACCCAAAACCAAAATGGGACTATGCTGGGGCAACACATACAAAAGACCCAGCCTCACACCTATAACTCTTCAAATAATCTGCCAGCCAGCTCTGGCTACATCTCCACTTGGTCTCCCTCTTCTTCACTGACACTCTCAACACCCAAAGTGTCTTCACACAGGAATGATGATATTGACAAGCTACTGATGGACTTGGAGAATTTGTCTCAGAGTATGAGCCATCCCAGAAACACAGAGCCTCCACTTCCAGCTAAGACCAGGAAGAGAGATGAAGGTAAAGGATTCACATCCAAGGAGTCTGTCACTCAACCCAAAATGGCCCAAATTCAAGTCCAGAAACCATCTAGCCAACAAACCATAAATGGCCTTAGCTCCAGGACGCCACTGAGTCCCACGCCTCCTCAAGGAGAAAGCAATGAAGCTGTTCCTGGAGAGGAGGAAGATGGGGCGCTGTTGTTAAGAATTCTTGAGAGCATTGAGAGTTTTGCCCAAGAGCTGGTAGATTCTGGTGCAGGGAGTACGGGGAGTGCCGAGAGAAAATGTGGAAAGGAGCGGGAAGTGATGCAACTCCTGCAGGACACACTGGCCACCACCGGTAGAGCTGATACACCTGTAGAAAGCACAAATCCTCCAGATACTGCCGCCCCTCCATCTATGCAAGCGGTCGTAGTCCCAGCTGTACCAGCAAAACAGACCCAAGAAAATACGCCTGCACCAACTTCCAAACCGGCAGAAACTGAAGCAGAGTGTAATATTGTGATTGAATCTGCAACGAAACCTAGACCTGAACCTGCTCCAGAAGCATTGGCTCCATCCACAACTGGGCCAGAAAAAACTGGAGAAACCTCCACGAGTGAGCTTCATCCAAAATCCACCGCTGAGCCTGCAGCAGCTGTTAGCTTGGATTTCTCCACCCATGTAGATGAACCTATACCAATGGTCTCACCTGAAGCTGCAGCTGATTTTCCAACTGCAGAAGCTGTAAGAGCTGCTGCCGTCGCTGTTGCTGATCCTGTTGCCAGCAGAGACGCTGGTTCAACCCTTCTCATCCAGCAGACTCCAGAGGTGATCAGAGTAAGTGACAGAGACTTTTTCTGATATTTGCACATTTGTAGTACTACATCCGTAGGGTTACTAATCCGAATCTGGTATTAGGAAACAGGCGTAAGTATTTCAGTGACTAAAGCTTCTCTGGCTAAAATACAAGAGCAATACACTTTGCACTGTGTATTGCTCTTGTATTTTTCCCATTTTGGGACTTTGGGTGGGGCTTTCTTTGCAGTTTGGAGTTAATTCATAATTCATTCGTTTGCATGAAGAAATATTAATATGGCTTTTATTATTGGAGTCAGTCTGAGACACATAGACGAACAGGCCGTCTATGAGCATTTGAGTGACAAAACAGAATTTGTCAGTCGGTCTCTGCTGCTTTGAAAATGCCTTGGAGCTTATCGCTACCACAGAGTTGACGCTGCTCTAACTGATGAGCCATAATGAGTATTGTATTCTAGTGCAGTGAACACACCGGTCCAATTTCTGTATTGGGCTTGAATTAAAAAGGTTGAAAGCTCTGAATCATGGACCAGCAGAACAGCGCATTGTGTCATCAGTGGCCCTTTGTTGACTTTTCCTGGATTCTGGCTTGTGTTGTGCTCTGAGTGTGTGTCAGTGTGGAGACTGTGTGTGTTTTGTTTTCTTCACAGGGGAATATTTTAAAGGTAATTTAGGGTTGTGAAAGAGGGAGTGAGAGGGAACTGGAGTGTGTATTTTCCTGTGTGTGTGTGTGTGTGTGTGTGTGTGTGTGTGTGTGTGTGTGTGTGTGTGTGTGTGTGTGTGTGTGTGTGTGTGTGTGTAAGGTACTGACAGTGCAGTGTATAATCTCAGGAACCAGGATTACCTCGGCGTGGCTGATGGAGGGGTTCAGCAGCACATTGTGGATTTAAATAATTACACATGACAGAGAAGTGCACATTACCACCACCACAGAGTATCAAACGATTTCTATTGTGACTTTCTCTTCTTCCATTTGATTTTCCTTTACTACTTTGTTTTTTCCCCCTGCTCTTCCTCCATCCGTTGTTCCCTTCTCCAAATTCCAGCTGATGTTTGTGTGTGTGTTTATTTACTGAGCTGTGTAACCTTATGCCCTGCTGATATGTAGGGCACCTATTTATGAGGTTACCATGGTAGCTGCCAATGTCGGAACAGCCAGCAAACACATCATTTCTCAATCTCATTCCTCCTCCGTCTTCTGTATGCCTTGAATTCCTCCTGCCCGCTCACTTTTCCAGTATCATTTTCTGCTTTTCTCTCTTCTTCTTTTTATTTTCTTTTAAATTTTTTGCCCTCTGTGGTCTGCTTTGGTTTGCCGTCATAGTGTCTTTCTTTCACTGTGGTCAAGGAGTAAGTCTGTGTTGACCAGCACTTCTCTTCCTACCCTGTGATTGGTTACTGTGATATTTTGGGAGAGTTGAATAACAGTTGTTGCTGTGTGGAGGGCAGAGAAATCTAATGAGAGGTGCTGATTGGAGCACAGCTGGAGAGGGGTGGTGGTGGTGAGGGGTGGGTGGGGGCTGTTGGCGTACCAAGTGTTAATGGTATCGTTACCCTAGAACCCCCTCCAGCCCTGGGTGAACTAGGTGTGAGGGAGACCTAAATCTGTCCACCCCTCTGTACTATGGCATCCCGCTAACAGACTCTCTGTCGCCACAATGTAAAAGGACCTGCATGTCCGTTTGCAGGGACGTGCATGTTTCGTGCAGACTTTTGCGTTTTTTCTTTTTCTTCTTTTTTTTTTTTTTGCACGCCCAGGTTTGTGTTCGAGTGCATTTGCACATGCGTCCATGCATGTGCATGTACACATACATGAATTCCACATGAATGAGTCTCGGTTGGTGAACGTCTCACCAGGCATTTGTGTTTGTTGGCTCGTGGCTTAGTTGACCCAGCGCTACTGTGGGTCACAGCTGAGTTTGGGAAGAGCTCCCAGACACCAACACCAATACTGGCACTCTGGGAATTATGCTAATATTCCTCAGTGCCAACCACACCTCCTGCCTGAGTAGCACCATTAAACTGCCAATCAAGCTGCAAACAAGGTAAACCCCCTCAAGTAAAAGTGAGCAAATGCACTTTCAGTCTCTCACTGAACTGGTCACATACTCGTTTAGCTGTGTTTTGCCTTCAAAGCTTTGATGGGAACCGCTGCTAAGCCCCCCCGCGATGACCGTGGTAGCATCAGTAGCCTGCCCATCTCTGCTTCACATGTGTTTATTGTTGTTTCTGCTGGTGACACGCTAATGCAGGTTTTTCGCCAACTTTCAGAACCCAGCCATTAATCTCCATGGCGACAAGGTTGCCAGCTGATATAAATGAGAAGTAAGACCACATCAGTCAGATTCAGAGCAGAGAGAGGAGCTGAGAGCTGAAGTGATTAGGTTAGTCTGTGTTGAAACAAGTCATTGCCCTCTTTATTTTCTTTCTTTATTTATTTCTATCTGTTACAGAGCATTATTTGAAATGTTTGTTTTTATTTAAGTACAGCATTTAACATAGTTGGAGCTTTTTCGAAAAATAAACCTGTTTTGAGTCAGAACAGTTGAGATTTCAGTAGAATTGATTTTTCTGGGTAGCTCCATTGTGAAAAGACCACAAACCTCAGAGAACAAAATTGTGCATAATGCTTTTGGAAAATGAAATTTTTAGGCATTTTGGCATGATAATGTTTGTCTTCCAAGCTTTTCGGACGGTGTAAATGTGTAAATGAGAAGCGCACATAAATGTTGTCATTACCAGACTTTACAACATTAATGCGTTAAGTGGTTGCTAATTTTTACATTATGCAGATACCTTTTTAATTTGAAATATAACTTATCTTAATTGATTTTGCTTAGTTCAGGAGGAAGGGCAGATAGCAGCTGCTTCCAATTGCAGGAACTGCTTCCAAAAATATCCAGTTTGTTGAGAACAAACCGGGTTTTGAAAAGTTCTGCTGTCTGTTGACTTTACAAAAGAGAATTACATTTGTGGGAAAACAAACTTTAAGTAACCAACAATTATGGAAATTATTTCACCATGATTTTTAAAATTTGTGTTAAAACCAATACATCTGGATGCTGCAATGCATACCGATATAACACATTATATAATAAATGCATGCTCACTTTGGGAGGTTACTGTTGACTCCATCTCCATCAGATAAAGACGCATCTCCACTAATAAAGACAACATTTTTTTTGCATCCAGTTTATATCAAACCCTTTATGTTTGACCTCTTGAAAGCTTCATTGGACAGAAGACAAAGCATCACCAGCATTGGTCTCCTCCTTCCAGACTGGTGCCTTGCTGGCCCCTTTCGTGCCTGTAGCCTATAATAAAATAGCAAAATAGATATTTTTTTTCTTCTTTGTTCCACCTCAGTTAAATCAACCTCTATTGCAGCATCCAATAAATTTTTCCTCCTCTCTGTTTTTTAACATGCTCAATACGTCAAGGATTTACCTTTAAGCCTCCCTTTTATGATGCTCCCTGGGCGGGGATTTTTGCTAAATAATGAGCTACTGGGGCATGTGTCAGGTTGAGAATGGCACAGCGCGTGAACATACGCACTTCAAATGTGACTTTTTAGTTGTGTTTTAGACTTTGAAGTCATTTTTTTAAGAAGGAGGGGATTTATGTGCAAATCTGCTCACACTCAAACACATTCTGAGTGCCATTTACTTAGAAAAAGCTAGGCAATTCTTTTCCACATAGAAATGTTTTGTGATTTTCACTTGAAAAAGTCTAAGTTGATTTTACCTGCTAGAAAGTGCAGACAAGATCTTCTCATTGTCGTTTATTCTTTATTTCCCTCAGTAAATGTTCTGTCTCCTTCTCTAAAGTGTTCTCGGCCTCACCAACTGGCAGTGGTGGCAGGTAGTTCGCTTCAGAACCTCTTGGCCTTTTGATACCTTTGGTTACACCCTCTTGGGAGATTCATCTTTTCAGCGAGTTCACCTCCAGCTCGGGAAAAGCTTGACATCTTAATTTTGCTTGGTAATTCCCCATCTTATATTTGATCCTCTGTTGCCAACCATACGAGCTGTTAAAAGACCCTGGCTCTTTGAGACAAGGATACTCTTCTATCAATGCCTCTACTACGGCTAAGACTCGGACATCAGTTGGATATGCTGTACAGCTAAATATGGTCTCAGCAAGCCTCTCAAGTATGCTGCTTGTCACTCTGGGATTGCTCAACAGGTTCTCATCCTTTTCATATGCTTGGTTTCCTGCTTCCAGTATAATGTCTACACCATAAAAAAAATGTAGGAATTGGAAACTTAGCTGGGCATGGCTGAGACCTGTGAGATGGTCCACCTCAGAGGAGGAAAGCAAGATGGTGTCATCAGATCCAGAGGAACTTTTATCCAGCAGATGGTCAGGTCCAGATGATTTAATATCGTACACGTCCATAGGGCTGAAATAACAACTAAGGGTTGAGTAATGACAAGCTTCAGAGTTGCCTTGTCTTGTACATTGTCGGTGGAGGTCAAACTGAAAAACTATCAAAATCAATGTCTTGATACATCAGAGTAAAGACCCTGGGAATATGAAAGGTTTCTTGAAGGACATCAGGAAGATCGTGAAGTGTGCTGGGAATGCCTGAACATAGAATCAGTTGGCAAATGTCATTATCTTCCAAAATTATCCTCATCTTTGCAGGGGTACCCATCTCTTTAGGGAACACAAAAGAAATAGAGAAAAGAGAAAACCACCTAAGCATCACCGAATAAGCATCGTCAAAAATAATCGAAGCATTTTAGCCAACAATATAAATAACTTTTTGACAACATCCTTCTGCATCCTATAACTTGTGTAAAACGGCTCTCTTAACAGAGTAAGTTGATGAGGCAGCATCTCAAGAGCGACTATGGGATGGTGTATGAAATCAAAAACCTTCCTGCAACCGAAAAAAAGTTGCCCTCACCGGTTCTCCACCATGTAAAACACACGTGGTGACGTCAGTAAAGCGACATGGTTGTCAAGTTCACTACTGCTACCCAATTACATTTTATTTGCATTTGTTAAATTGGGAACAGATTCAAATAGTTTAGTTAATATGAGAGATTCAAATTACTTGTCCTTTGAAGGATTTTGAAGGACAGATTTACAGTCTAATTCAAAGTCAGACATTAAATAAAAGGTGTCATTTTGAAATAAAGGCGCAGAAATGATCATTTGTGGTAAATTTTAAATAATAACCGAAGTAAAATTTACAGGATCAAAAAGTCCCTTTTTTCAGTGCACAGATTTATGGTGTGATTTATTTAAGTTTCATGAATGAGGCCCAGTGTGAGAAAACTGACTACAACAACAACAAAAACAAAATGTAGCAAAACTCATATGGTATGTACTGCATCCTGGTTGGGTTGCGATGCATTGTATTATGGGATATAGTAAGCAGCGTAGACTGTCCACGTGCACACTGGAAATTTTCCTGAAATCTGCGAAAAATGATTTGGGTTCTTTTCTGTAGATTGTTTGAATACTGCATATTATATACTGCATTCTGGCAAAGTCAAGAGTTTTCAAATTTAGTTTTCACTGCATTTGTTTTTTTCTTTTAAGGAAAATGAAAAAGGAAGTGATCTGAATCTTGAAATATTTCCCAGACAGCACACACATTTGGGCTAAGTCTGGTCTACTTTTGGTACTGATGGCTCGGTTACAGCCCTGGCAAGTGTAGTGTGGCCCAGCTGTGTCCCAAAGTTCATGATCTGAGCCAAATTTGGGTTTTTTCATGTGTTATATGAGCAGATGTTGCCCATATTTCATAAGCTAGTTTTGGCCCAAAGGCCTTAAAAAAATGAAGAATTGGGCCATGTTGAGCCAAGCCAAATGTGGTGCAAAGAAAAGTGCGGATATGGGCCAAATCTGGTCCAAAAGATCATAAATTTAGTTACCAAGCCAAGAGTATTTCTCATTTTGGTTTTACAGGAAATGAAAAGGGAGACTGAGTTGATTCTTGAAAAAGATGTTGCATAAAATCAACACAGTCATTTGCATAATAAGTAACTACCATGGAAAGCCTGCAAAACTGTGACAGAGGCAGTGCAACATCTGTTAGTCACTGCCTTCAGACTTTTCCTGACCATATTTTTTAGTCAGCAGAGGAAGGTGAACTAGTGACCTTTAAGACAGAAAACGTGCAACGTGTTTGGCTCTGGGAGTCTTTAAAGAGGACAGAGAAGGAAATAACAGGAGGACAGGAAAGCTGAATGAATGTGTGTCTGTGTTTGCCGGAGGATGGTGGTGGTGGGGGGTGGGGGTATTTTATTTTTTTTATGTCGAGGGTGATGTTGTTGGCTCAGTGAAAAGAGGAATTCACAGGGACTAGAAAAGAAGAGGAGCAGACGAGAAGGAAGACAATGCAGAGAAGCTCGAGATTTGCATTGCCAGGGAGACAGAGGTTGTGTCGGTGCGTCCCGCAGCGTACAGTTGTTGACTCTGGGTCGGCAGAGGGTGACATCATTCCTCGGCTGCTTCCACAGGAAATAAGGTCACAGCAGGAACCTTGGCCAAGTGTGGAAAGTTGCCCGTTTCAATCTTAGGTGTACACTTGCAGATGAATGCATTCACTTATACACACACATGGACACACGCTTCCAAACAGGGGGATGGGCGGCTCTTTGTCACAGTCAAACTGTGGAGTTCGTTAACTTTACACAGTTAAGTGGGTGATTTTTCACACGAGTGTACAAACAAACAGTGTTGAAGCTACATCACTCCCAGTGCAAGTCTGGATATCGTCCAGCTGCTGATCCCAGCTTGATGTGCTCAGTTGCACACACGCATTCACACACACAAACCTGACTTTTATTTTTTTTAATGCAGTCACTGTTGCATCTGAAAAGTTTTCAGCTCTGTGGGAGTCACAACTGCATAACTCTTTGAGCCTCCCTCTACATCTCTGTGGAAACCACCACAACATGTTTATAAGCATTAGGTAGTTGGTGGGAGTCCCCCTTCCCCGGAATATCAGTGGTGCGCTTCGATTGGCCGACAGGGGGACTCCTTTGCAGAATCACGGCACCCAGAGGGATCACATGGAGGATGAATATTTATAGGTTTATTTTGGACCTACTGTTTTGCCGTGGGTGTGGTTGGCTTTGTGCAGGTCTCTGCCTTCATGCACACGTGTGTCTTTGTTTCCATGTGAAAAGTTTGCCAATGTTCCAGAGCACCATTACTCTGTACAGGCCCCGGCGTCCCCCACCCATCTCCTTCCAGTGTTCTTATTTATTTTTTTCATTTGAATGCAGCTTTCATCCAGCTCCACCAAACTGGGCTCTGTATTTTCTGCTGAAAACTCCCTCAGTGATAACAAGCTCTCACCAGTTAACTTGCAGACTGAGATGAAACTCAGGATGAATCGAATAATAGTTGTTGCTCTGGTGTCTAGTGGCATAGCAGAGCTTCGAGTGTGTAGCTCTTTCTGCATTTTTCATGATCTGTCAGTACAATAACTTTTCACTCTGTCAGGTGTTTTAAATTTATTTAGACTAAAATGTACAGACTGAGCTGAAAGGGTCAAAGGCTGCAAGGAGCAGCACCATCAGTCAGGTGCATGCTCACCTGTGATGCTGTAGTTGAGATGTAGTCGCGAGTAGAGCTCTGCTTCCCTCTAGCGATTCTTGGGTCAAACTTTATCACAAGCTACAGCCGCAGCCTGCAGACAAACCCCATGCATATTATTTTAAAGGAAGATCCGTAGCGCCACCTGCAGGATAATTGATGAACTACCATGAGGATTTCAATCACTCATCCAGTACGACGTGTTGCAGAAAAATCTTACCAGCGTAAGAGAAATGACTGAATCTACTATATTGGTGGAAAATTTAAATGATCATTGAGAGGAAACGCTGATGCATATTACAAATTAAACAGAATAGCTGTCTAGAAATGTTTTAGTGTTGTTTTGTTTTAGTGCTTTTTAATTATTTCATGATTCATTCAATATTAACCACTTTTCATGCACATGCGTCAAGGTAAGGCAGTGACGGATTTGTTATTCTGGAAGAATACTTTGATGAAACATATTGTAAGCGTGTCTGTGGTGTAAATCTCAATAAGGAAAACATGCTCTGCTTCCATGCAGACAGTGAAGGATCTGTGTATTTTTATTGCTCCCATGTTGTCTTCCTCTTATTCGGAAGTGAAGCAGACCGTGGCCGGCGCTGATCCACTTCATCTGTCACGGAAGCAGCACTTGAACTCACTTCATTCTTTCAATTTCAGAGAAGGGGGTTCCCAAGGTAACTTTGTTTGTGTGTGTGGGTGTGTGTGTGTTCACGTGCTTGTGCGTATGTGTCCGGCGTCTTGACAGGAAGTGAGACTGAGAATAAAGAACAGAAGAGCAGCAATGTGAACTGTTGCTTCCCGCTCTTGGCACGGCAGCCCTGAGAGCATTCCTCCCACCACTCGATCCAGGGAAAGGGTTATCGCCATGGAGATGGCATTTGGCATGGGTGGTCTAAAGTGAGTTTGTGTATAATCACATACATGGGGAGGGGTATTAGTCTCTTTTGTGTGATATGGGCTCAGGTTCAAACTATTTTTCCCAGTGGACAAGTAGTTATACTAGAAGTATTAAAAAAATGAAGACTAATTACACACTGACATCCATAACAACATACTCACCAATGTAGCAACTGCTATTGTAATCTTCTAAAAGTTAGAATTATAAACCACGATAATGAAGCAGAAAAAAGACACGTGGCAATAATAATTTTAAAGGCATGCTATGTAACAATACTACTCCACACCAAGTGGTGGCAGTATATCACTAAGAAAGTTCTTGTGTGCCACAATTGTGAGACACAATGTTGACAACAATGAATGTAGTAATACATTACAATGACATCATTGTTCGGCAACCACCAGTAGATTGTGACATAAAAATGAAAAATATTAGTTTAGCTAAGAATTATTGCAAATTCTGCACCATATCTCATGTCTTTATTTGCCATCTGAGGAAAGCGATGCAGATGTTCACCACTGTTTCGCCTGTTTTTGAGTGGGCCCTTCGCTTTAACCCATCGTAATCTCTTTTTTTTCTTTTTTCTTTTCTTGTGACCGCAGCTGGTGCTCCTGCTGGTAATCCAGTCAGTTTGCCCTCAGTGCTTGTTGCTTATCCAACTTTCAAATTTGAGTGGGCACATTGCTGCAGGATTTGACAATGACTTGCCCACAGACATAGTCTCCAAACCACTTTTTTATCAACAAAACACAAACAAATAGACCAAGGGAATAAACTGCAGTTAAAGCTGTTTGCGCTATAATTTGCTCAGATTATGAACAATAGAAAAGAAAGACAGCAAACATTGCATAGTGTGTCTCTGATAGTTTACAACCTCTCCCGCTCGCTTTGCAAGCTTCCCTTCTTCACAGTGATGCCCTCCCATTCCCAGCTCTCTCATTGGCTGTAGCTGAAATGAGGAAATTTTTTCCCCTGAAGACATCAGATGTTTGCCATAACTCATCTGTCGGTGTTCAGAGGTGGTTTGTTGGTGCATGTCTTTGAGTTGTTCACAGATAAGGATTGAGTGCTGACAGACCAGAGCCAACTGATAACTAATCTCCCCTTTAGCCCAAATGGTATATGGGGGCGGTACTCTCAAGATGATTGACATGCAAGTAAGATAACTCCCCAGCCAGCGAGACATCTTCTTCTTTATTTGAACGTATGATGTTAGACTAAATACTATAATGATTTCTTTCCCCTCTAGTGGGACAAAGTGGTATTAGGTGGTAAGTGTTAAGTTTAATTGGACCATCTCCAGTTATAAGAACAGTATGTACTATTTCATATATATATATATATATATATTTATTTATTTATTTTATTTATTTTATTTTTTTTTAATTTATAAACCACAATGCAAGACCTCCTCTGGAATTATTTATATTCAGTTGCAAATGCAATTATGTTGCAAAGAAATGTTTTGAATGCTGTCTTTTGTTCAATTTTAAAAGAAAAAGTCCAAGTAATTAAGCCGAAGCCGATTGAAATGATTGCTTATTGTCAGCTTCAGCAAACTACACTGTTTACATCTAGATTACATCACCACTCTGTCATCATCATGTTAGGCTGCCCAGAGACGCTGTGTACAGGCTGATTTTATTGGCTCTCCATGACTTTCAAGCATAGTTGATGAGCTCCAACAGATGGTAGCAAGATGCAAAACAGATTTAAATTCGGTAGAAGTACGTCTAGGTTTCTAAGCTAATTTCGTTATTATTTCTTTATCAATTAAGCATGCCAAAGATCAGAAGTTGATTCAAAGTGTGATATTTCCATTTGGAAGCTGTTGCTGTGAATGCACAACAGGCGGTGTTCAGTGCAAGTGCAACAAGTCATCCTTATACTGCATAAAAAAAGGAAAAACATCACACAATGACTGGCACATTCTGAGGAAGAAAAAATTACCTACAAAATATTTAAAGCCTGGAGATCTACAGTAGATGGCAGTAATGGGTTATTTCAGGGGTCATGCCGCTATAATTCAAAACCTCACAACATCCAGCCAGGTGAAGATTAATTCGATCAAGTCAAGAGTATCTACCACAAAGTGATTGCTGTACTTCATTAGCCTTAGGAATAGAGAGGCCAAATCAGAAAAAAGCCCAGAACAACATTCCTTTGATAGATTAAACTAAGGCCACCCTGTACCAGATGAAATGAGTCTTAAAGTGGCTCATGATCATCTGTGGAGCACATGGAGGCAGCGCAATGGCACAGGCATGCGTGACTTCCAGTGGCACTGGGTCACAAGTGTTTATTGATGATGTGACAGAAAACAGAAGCAGCCAGAAGAATTTGTCTGCGCAGTTGGCCAAAAACAGCAATGCTGACTGGGCAACGCTTCAAAGTACAGATGGAAAATGACCTGAAAAACACACTGCGATCCACCAGCAATTCACTTGTTGTAGACAAAACTGAGGGCAGAGAGACCTCAACTGAAAACAGCTGCAGCAAAGGCCAGGCGAAGTATCAGGCCAAGGAGGAAACCCATTTTCTGCTAATTTCCATGTGTTCCACACTCCTGGCAGTCAACATTCTCAACCCTGAATTAAAATGAACAATTTATCAACGGTTATGTTTGCTTATTCAAAGACAGATGGACTGAGCGAAGTACAACAGTGCTTCTGATCCTTTTCTTCTAGTTCATCAGCTTTTTAACCCTATTTTATACATTTTGGTAAACTGCTAAAATAATAAAAATAGTGCCTATGTCCCATTATTTCCAGACCTAATTGTGTACTGTAGGATGGAGCGTTTCTAAATTATAACTCAAGCGTAATTTCCAGTGTTGTCAGCTGTGCATTCATCTACAGTATGAGTGCATGTGCATGTGTGTGAAGTCTGCCTGGTGCCTGCAGCAGAAATAAACATGAAATCAGTGACTATATTTGCGCAGATAATTTTACACAGAGCAGAGAGGCAGTTTCATAAAGCAGGTGTGTGTGGGGGGTGTGTTTAGGAAGCTGCCTTGTTCACACTATTTATCTGCAGGAAGAAACACTCCCTGTAAGCGAATCCATCAAGGCATGCATGCACACCCACACAGACTTGCATGCAACAATGAGTGCACACTAATAAAACCTTGAGGACAAGATACAGTACGTGCATGTCAAGTGTGTATTTAACAGTTGGATAAAAGTGGTAGTTGTTCCTGGAGAGCTGTCACTCGGTGCTTCCCATCACGTATTCATTTCATCAGTGCCTTGAAGGCTGCAGACTCACCTGTTTCTGCAGCGGTGGGGTTGCAGACGTAACATTCAGCACATACACCTGTTGCTTTGGCTGCTCTGCCTTGTAAACTCCCATAAACCCCTCTCATTTCCACTTTCATCCCTCACCATGTGTTTCTGTAACCAGCATTCTGAAACACTGCATCACTTGAGACTTGACAGGCAGCTTCACAGAACTGCTCTGATAAAACATTATTTCTCTTTTTGTGAAACTGGTAAGAACTTCATCTCATGGTCTTTTGACCATTAAACAAGCTCCATAATTTCGTATTTTTTCTTTTGTCATATGCCCTTTATGCCCAGATGTAGAGTCTGAAAACGATCCATAGAGTATCCCGATCCAATGGGCGGCACCAACAGTTGCCTATCAAACTGCCTTTGCACGCAGTTGGTTAGTACTATGACCAATAGGGCATCAAACAAAGTGATGTATGCAGAGCGATGGACACAAGTCGCGGTGGATTGTCAAGCTGGCCCCACCAAGATCTCACCTCTGAGGGTACACTTAATCCAGGTCAGGACTAATGTACACAGAAGAGATGTGGGATGGCGAGTCATGAGTCATGGGTGGGATTTGTTGATGACAAGCCGAGGATGTCCTCGAGCTCCTCGCCCTCAAAGCAGAGGATGACATAAATATTCTACACATTCTGTATATTACAGAATTGGTGTCTGCAACTGCCTGCTGAAATGACAGAATGTATCTTTGAAAGAAACGAGACTCGGTTTATTTACCAACTGAAAAGCTTTGGACAGAAGTTCAACAGCAGGATAAGCAGAGGGAGACTGCTGGTCATATTTGTGCAACACAATTCACATCCAGCCAGCTCTTCTGGTGTTGGTGAAGCCAGTGAGGCCGACCCTGTTACATAGTACCACTCGATGGCGTCTCCCCACTCGTCTTCCCTTCCCTCAACTTGGCTTTAAACACCAGGGAGGCATTTACACGCCTTGCATTTGAACTGACCAGCATGGGATGGACACCTGTTCTTCACCCAGGGATAATATCGGGGTATGATCTAAAGATGCATATAGGCTGACTTTATTGGCTCTCCTACACTTTTTCTGCATATTTAATGAGTTCCAACAGATGGTAACTAGACGTACCTGCAAGGAAATATAAATTTGCCTATGGTACGTCTAGATTTTGTGATCTAGACGTAGATGTGATTGTGACAAAACACTTAATATCTTTTCATACACGTTGTCCTCAATAAAATGACATTTTCTAGCCTTTTCTATAGTTTTCCTGGTTGCATTTCATTGCATCACTCTTGATTGGGAACAGTTTGTCCGAGTGGTTGTTTTCATGTAACTGAGCAGACAACTCTGCAGAGTTTTTGAAGGCATTCACTCACCAGTCTCACCGTCTGCAGAGCGGAACTTTACACTAATGTAAGCCAGACTTTGCCTTCAGCTTTAACAGCAAGTTTGAAAAGGTCAAGGAAGATTTTCATGTTCAAGAACACGGGGAAGAAGGTTTTAGGACCAAGAGCAGCAATTTTGAACGGGCAGAGTTACACCGACTGTCAGTAAGGCAGGAAAAGAGCACACAGCTGCCCTGTGGCATTTGTTAGGGCTCCCTTTACACACTCATGCCTACATGCATGCAAATATCCCTTTATATAACGATTTATAATGTCATAAATGCTGTGTCAAAGTTAGTGCAGTTGAGCAGAGGAAGTGGTGGGAACCAACATTTAGTGATCAAACTAAGTAAATCAGAGATATAATGCAAGGAGAGGGCAATAAAAGAGATATGTGAGAGTATAGAGCACATGTGCTGCTTATTGTGAGACTGAAACTGTATAATGTTTCCCTCTGCGGCGTGGAGGTGAGAAGAGGCACGAAAGATGACAATGTGTTTGTGAGTGTATCTGTGTGGGATTGGTATGTGACCTTGGCTTCAGTACGGTATCCAGTTGTTCCAAAGAATTGATTTGGGTTGCGCAGGGAGCTGAGAGGAGTTACCCGAAAACACAAAGGAACTCACTTATTTTCCTGGGAAGATTTTCACAGACATGCACACTATCTGAATTTGCTGGTGTGAGACATCTCTCTCACCATGCTGGCAGTGTATCAAAGTGAAGAAATCCATATTGAAATGTTTATCAGATGGACAGCAAAGAATAAAGCCCCCAAAGGGAAGATAGCGATATTGAGACAACGAACTGCAAATGTAGAGGAAAACTGAAAACATCAGTAAAAATGAAGCCACTGCACCACTAGAGGGCACTAGATCCCGACTTCTGTTGCCAACTACAAATAAAACTCATTATACCCCACTTTAAAAATAATAAGAATAAGAATAAGTGACCGCTCCCACTGCGTTTGTATTTAGTTGATATGATTGTATTAGTAGCAGTGTGAGTCTAAAAGGTTTGCTTCATGCTGTAGCCTTGAGTGGATTTTAAGTTGACAGTTTTAAAATAAGTCCTCAGGAAACCATCTGAGACTTCAGCCCGAAGTTGCTTGGGAGCTCACGCCTGGCTTGGCAAAGCTGGAACAAATTGTGTCCTGTCAACAGGATGCTGACATTCTCGTGCTCTATTTATGTCTGCTCTCAGTTAATACCATAAGTGTAAATTTATCATGCAAAAATGCATTTTTACCTTTGACGGGGATCGTGGGGCTTTTCTAGAGGCTAGAAAGAAAGTGCCAAGGGTTTTGATTTTAATTTTATTTTGCTGCTTTTGCAGCATCTCAAACTTAAAGAGAGGGTAAGGGATTTCTGGATGATGTCACATCTGCTAATTAATATTTGAAATATAACACCAACAAGACAGAGACATCAAGCTCCTCCCTTGCTTTCCAAAAAGAGCTTTTTTTTACAAAAAGTAACCCACTTCCTTAAGACTTACCTCCAAAGCACATGACCACACAATTCCTGTTCATTGGAAGAAGCGTTTGACAGACAACTCAATGGTCCAATCACTGTCCTAGGTTCCCACACAGTGATTGGATGGTGTTTTTAAGAGACCCATCACTTTCATGGCTGATTGGTATTTTTTGTTTTGACGAGAGAACATACTGAATATTTCATTGTTTGCCATCAGTGTGTCAAAGAATATTAGGTAATGTTTGAATATATAGAAAAAGTTCTGCTACCCAAACTTTTGAGTAGTTTAAAAATCAAAACCAATAGTCCACATTGGTGCCAGCTTTAATCAAGGGTGGCATTTACAGTTTTTACGGATTGTGTTTAAAAGGGAATGCTGCTGAAGTCTCTCAGAGCTCGTGCGGTGGAAATACTCCATGTCAACAGATCGAAGGACAGCTGCTTTGCCCGCTGATTCATCACTCCAGCTCAAATTTCCTCTGTGAAAACGTTTCAGCCGACTTGTGCTACCCGGTCGCACCAAGAACCAACTAAAGCTTCCTGTCTTGTGTAAAATTATTTCAATCACTTTGAGTAGTAACTTCCTGTTGGCTAACTTTAGTCCCAGGCAGAAACCACCGAGGGCTGAGATCCCGCAAAACACTACAGATACATAACCATGTTTGCGAACCCCCTCCACCCCCAACACCCAAATACTCAGGATGGCCAGTTTGCTGTGTGTGTATGTGTGTGTATGTGTGTGTGTTTTGCGGGTGTGCGTATTGCCGGATCCCGGCATGGCTCATGTTTCTCAGTACAGCTTGTCAGAGCCCAGCTTGGAGCAGAAGGCATCAGAAAGGCTACACTAAATTCATACATCCAGCGCTAACATGGGGACAACAACAGGGTTTCTTCTCCTCACAGAAACTGCGGTTTGGGATTATAGTTGGCCATAAAACAGCGTGGTACCACGGTTCTGCCTCCTGTCCTGCACTGTTGCACCGGACACCTGAGGAACACCTCTTTATACTGCTGGATTACTGCTCTACGGGACACAGCTCTGGAAGCCTTTGAAGCCAAGTGGAGCACTGAGGAGACAGGTTTATGAGTGCCTAAAACCATTTTGCAAGAACACGTAGACATGTTGGATTTTTCTTTGCCTTTTTGAGGTATTTTGCCATTATCTTCTCATTCACTGGATTCTGAACTATTGCGTGGGCTTCTTCGCTGAAAAAGTTGCCTTCAGTGATTGTGTGGTCGTTGAGTCAAACCGGTCCATCGTTCTCGCTTTGTCGGTGGCCATATCTGGTGGGGCGTTTCGATTCCAGGCCCCCACCATGATGATCAAGGAGACGTCGTTGCGGCGGGACCCTGACTTGAGGGGGGAGCTGGCCTTTCTGGCCAGGGGGTGTGACTTTGTCCTCCCATCACGCTTCAAGAAAAGACTCAAGTCTTTCCAGCAACAACAGGTCAGTCGGTTCAGCAGGCAGGATGGACACCCCGCAAATGGAAAGCAAAACAAACTCATGACAAATGTGAAAGAAAATCTTAATACAATAGTGGATGTAGAATTTTACAGTAATCCGTTTATATATACCGAATACGCGCACATACAGTAAAGGCATTTTGTGGCTCTCAAACACCCACAGTTACATGCCAGGAACGGCAATCTATTCAGAGGCGGATACTGGCAGGGTATTAATAGAGTTGGAGGTGCAGGAATAGGGTGACAGAATGAACGCTGTGAAGGAAATGACCGCTACAGCTGTCCAGCTCAATACAGCCAGTATGGAGGCCCAAGAGAAAACGCCAGGGGGCTTCTTCTGAATGTTGATGTAGACGCCAGTGCTGGTCAATTCCAGGTAGCTCTGTTTCACTGTGTGAAATCTGAAAGGCAGCAAATGGGTCATGTTTTGGACCCGACGTGTCATCTCCTCATTCATTCGTGGTAGCGTAAACTGTTGTCACGTGAACTGCACCATGTGAGTTTGTTGGCAATAAAATAATCTAGATAGAGCTTTTTGATTGAACTGCACGGATGTATAGGCGCTTGTTTTGACGTGAGCCTTGTGTTGGACCACAAATGGACACCAAGCAAACAAAAGTGAAGAAAATATGAACTTTGCACGGGTGTTTTTTTTTATTGATGTTCACAAAAGAACACGTGATGTAAAGCAGGTGGATGAAGCCATTCTGAAAGCACTGTTAGTCCCACAAGTGTTTCTTTTTATTTTGTTTTATTAGGTGACTTAATCTTGATTTCTACACTCTTGTGTCACCACAACATCTTTGTCAGCATGTGTCCTTGACTAACAAATTGCCAAATAAACCTCTTGTTGTTTGAACATTTGTGTGTCATGAACTGGGAATTTCCACAATGTCTCATACATGGGTTCACTCAGAACAGGGTTTGTTCAGTTCCAGTCCACGAGGGCCACTGTCTTGCATGTTTTAGAGGTTTCCCTGCTTCAACACACCTGATTTAAATCAATGGATCACCATCAGCTTGTCTGTTAATGACACGTTCATGTAAATCAGGTGTGTTGAGGCAGTGAAACGTTTAAAGCATGCAGCACGGGACTTTTTCCAACCTGTTCTTAGAATAAAGCTGTTGTTTTAATGCAGTTTGGGGTAAAGTTACCTTTTGAAACAATCAAATCTGTGAAATCGGTTTGGCTTGAAATGATGTTTGGATTAGGAAAAAGAGTATTGTTGTGATTTGGGACAGTCTGTGTCAAGAATATTTACACCAAATTGTATATATTATTGTATTAAAAACACCAAGGTAAATATTTCCAGCCCTGCCAGTCCATTCATACACATTCCCACTCTCCATTTTCAGATCCAGCCCAAAACGGAGAAAAAGCCAGGTACCCCTCCGCCAGCGCCTGCCGCAGCCACACCGACTCCCACGGCACGCTCGCCCAGCCCACCTCCAGCTCCGGTGATAGTCACCCCTCCTCCTCCTCCTGCCATCAACATTCCCAGGTTCTACTACCCCTGTGGGCTCCCTGCCCTGGGCTCGACTGCCAACCACGACGCAACCATTAATGCCATCGAGGCAGCCTTCGCTGAGTTTGAGGAGGAGAAGGCTGACATTTATGAAATGGGCAAGATTGCAAAGGTGACAACAGATGCTATCCATTCATCCATTTTGTACAGCCACTTAATCATGTACAGGGTCACGGGGGCCTGCTGGAGCCGATCCCGGCTCTTTACAGGCGAAAGGCTTTGGAAAAACGAATGTTATCACGCTCTGGATTCTACGCTCGTTATAATTTTGATGTTTTTTTTATACTTTTTTAATTATATATATATATATATATATATATATATATATATATATATATATATATATATAATGTGTGTGTGTGAATTAGAAAACAAGGGAATAATCATTTGTGTGTGTAAATAATTGCAGTGTTTTCTGTTGCACACGGTTTTACGTTGCACATTGTTTCTGCTCAGGTATGTGGGTGTCCCCTTTTCTGGAAGGCCCCCATGTTCTACGCTGCTGGCGGAGAGAGGACGGGCTTTGTGTCTGTTCACTCATTCATTGCAACATGGAGGAAGTAAGACGAACCTTATCTTCATCAAAGTCTTGAAAAAATAACACCGCAGCTGCAAACGAGCTCTGATATCAAACGCATCCCAAATGCTGGCGTCTCCTCTTCTGCAGGTTGTTGCACAGTTGCCACGATGATGCATCAAGGTTTATTTACTTGTTGGCTAAACCTGGCTGTAACTATCTGGAACAAGAGGACTTTATTCCTCTACTGCAGGTAGGCGTCTTTATCAACAATGTTGAACAACTCAAACATTTCACATGTCTGTGACATCATCTGTTTTTATGTCTTCTTTTTTTCCCTACCTGTTTGCCTGATTAGGACATGGTGGATACACATCCTGGACTCACATTTCTAAAGGATGCACCAGAATTTCATTCACGCTACATAACAACGGTAAATGGCTTAAAACGTGATCAGGTGTCTTCTTTATGCTTTTTGTGGGAATCAAGCTGTTCTGTTTGAGTACCAGACTCGGCTATAGTACTTGTCTGATTTGAATATTTAGATTTTTCAGTGTAGGTTGGGCTGGAGGGATCCCAGGATGAAACTTAGTGAAATGCAGTCAGCTTTTGTTGACTGTTGTCTAAATGCAGTGGTCATTTCCAGTTTGGCCACCAAAACCGATGATCTGAAACAGGAGGTCCTGTTGCAAAAGTTCTTAAGAGGTTAAAGGTGGTCCAGTCCAGCTGGTCCAGTCCAGCTGGTCCAGTCCAGCTGGTCCAGTCCAGCTGGTCCAGTCCAGCTGGTCCAGTCCAGCTGGGGGACCTCTGGCTAGCAGCCCTCAAGCAGGGCCTTTATATAATCTGTGTTTTTATATAATTTAACCTGATGAGTTGCATAAAAATGTACCCCCATGTCCAATTGTCACTGATCTAGATATGGAGATATTTTTTTTTTTTTTTTTTCCAACTAAGGTATAAAAGTTTGTTTCCAGCAAGCTAAAGACATTCTTTTGGAACACATGAAATTGCGAGGGGAAAAAAGAAAGTAAATTAAACCCTCATAAAAAAAAAGATGATTGCATTTAAGATACAGTTAGGATTAGATTAACAGTAAATAACTCTTAAAACATGTTACCAATAAATACTTACACAAGGTGAGGCCATTCTTTAGGCGTTTGTACGTACATCTGACAGACAGACATAAATTTCACCTGATGTCACTGTGCTGTCTTTTAATTGTACTGCATATGATCTCATTTTAATTTCTATTCCTGATATTTTATGGAGCCCAGAAGTTATGGAGTCATCCTGAAAATAGCCGCCAGATTCAATAATAGCACAGTGGTGATTCAGTCAACTCTTGAGACTTTAGAAAAAAATTATGAAATATTCTCAGACAGTATTTTAGTCTATAAAAAAATAAAAAATACAGTAAGCACCAAACAAAAAGGCAGAACGTATTCAGATTTCTGAACTTGAAAACAAGGGCAATTATGTAATTTGGCTTCCAACATTTTTTTAAAAATTATTATTATGCTTTAATGACCTTTTTAAGTTCTAAATTGAAAGACGAGTCTGTTTAAAAAAAAAAAACAAAAAACAAAAAAAAAACTAGCACTATGATAGAAGTTCTACAGATACTTTAATACATTTCGTTATCTTACGTCTGCTCTTTTAATTGTTTGACTGGACATTTACTGGTACTGGCAAACATCTAACCTTTGCAAAACATTCAGTAGTCAAACCCACAGTCATCGGATTTTAGGACCAAAAACCTCGACCTATGTTGCTCTGTGAGCCTCAGCTGCGTAACATTTGTGTGAGGGCGTGAATGCGGGCCGGGACATCTGCAACACGTGCCACAGAAGTCCAGGGTTTGCTTCACAGAAGTACGGAGACGTTGGGGTGTGTCAGCTTTCAGTGACGTCATGGAAACGCCGCGGCCCTCCCTGTACCACCACATGCACATTTTTAAGACACTTCCCTGTCAGCTGACCCACTACTGTATCTGACATCAGTGGTCCTGTGAGGTCCATGAACCGGGAAAAGGTTTAGTCCTCTATTTGCTGGACTAAGTGTTCTGTTTCAGAGACAGTGTCTAAAATCAGTGATTCATGATTTGCTCGATTTTTAAAAAATATTTAAACATTTTATTTATTTGCTTTTTTAAATCTGGGTTTGTTTTTCAGTGTTAGAAGCCAGTGCCCTTTCAGAACAAATATGACTTTTATAAAAATATAGCAGAGATTTTATACTATACCGATTTTATACCGATCCAGACTCTGCCTTGCGTGTTTTGATGTTTTTTGTGCGCCTGATTGTAAATGAATTGATTTCCACCAACTTGATATCGAAGTCTGTACAAGTCTGTTAACATCCTGTTTATTTGAATTAGGAGGGTTCTGGTGGTCTGAAAATGGGTCGTTCATATCATGAAACTGTTTCAGAAGGCCATGACATCAGATCAAGATTGAATTACAACTATTCAGCTTCTCCATCTTTAACTCAATCCAACTTCATCCTGTTTGCTGTGCCAGACGCTGGTCGTGCAAAGTTATAACACTGGTTTTAAAAAAGACATATACCACAGCGGAGGGGAGTGGCTTTGACTGGAGTATCTGGCTCCACCCCCTCTGTTCCTTATTTAACAGAGCATTTAAAGATATGTTTGAAAAGGGTTAATTTTGTACTACAGTCACAGATTAACTGAAACGCATTGGACATTTGATTAATAAGACTTGGAGAAATCATGGCAGTGTTTTGAAAATAAAATCATGTCACCTTTTTTTAAAATGTGTGTTTTGAATGTTCCTGCTCTCGCAGGTGATCCAGCGGATTTACTACGTGGTGAATCGTTCATGGACAGGCCGCATCACCATGATGGAGCTGCGCAGGAGCAACTTCCTACAAACTCTGGCACTGCTGGAGGAAGAGGACGACATCAACCAGATCACTGACTACTTCTCCTACGAGCACTTCTACGTCATCTACTGCAAGTTTTGGGAGCTGGACACTGACCACGACTTGTACATTGACCCCAAAGACCTGGGGAGATACAATGACCATTGTAAGAACAGCTGAGGATCTCTTTTCACCTCAAGTGCTATACAAATATTCTATTTTAACAGCTTTACAAGCATCAACAGGTTTCTATGCACTAGAGCCCAGTCACATTTGTTATTTTTTTTTCCTCTTTTCCTCTGACAGCATCCTCTAACAGAATTATTGAGAGGCTGTTTTCAGGAGCTGTGACTCGGTAGGTGGAGACCCACCCATAAACAAACAGGAATGAGCTGATAAAAACAGAACTGAGTGACTCTGCTTCTCTTGTTTCCAGGGGCAACGCCGTGCAGAGAGAAGGCAGGATGAGCTACGCTGAGTTCGTCTGGTTCCTCATATCTGAGGAAGACAAGAAAAATCCAACGAGGTGATACGCGGTCACTTGGATGCGTGTGTGACTGAGCATCTGTTTGAACATTTACGGTTGATTCTTAAGTGTCCAAGAACCAAATGGCCTTTTTAAGCTCTTATTTTACTTAAGCGCGTGAGTTTTGTGTGCGAGACTCATATTTGTCTTTATCTTTCCAGCATAGAGTATTGGTTCCGCTGCATGGACATGGATGGTGACGGTGTGCTGTCCATGTTTGAACTGGAGTATTTCTATGAGGAGCAGTGTGAGAGGATGGAAAGGATGGGCATCGAACCTCTGCCTTTCCAGGATTTGCTGTGCCAGATGCTGGACCTGGTCAAACCTGAGAATCCAGGTTAAATGGCTGCACGTCTCCTTTTGTGTGTATGTGTGATAAATTCTCCCAATTCTTAACACATTGCATGTGCGTTTCCTCCAGGTAAGATAACGCTGGGCGATCTGAAGCGCTGCCGGATGGCACACATATTCTTCGACACCTTCTTCAACCTGGAGAAGTACCTGGACCACGAACAGAGGGATCCATTTGCTGTGCAAAAGGTGCAATTCTTCATTTCTGCATAACATCATGCTATAATGGACAAACTGAGGGTGTGAAATAAGGAACAAAAATACTTTCTAATGATGGTGAATATGAAAAGGAAAAAAAAACAAACCCATCAAAAACATTGAAAAAGTAACTCCTAGAAGGTGTGAAACATTTTCCTGAGTTGCTGCTCAGTTTGTACATTTTAACTGTTTTTGTAAAATTCTCTGACTATAAAATTCTTTTAAAGTTTATGAAATATTAAAATGTAACCGTGTGGTTTCAGGACGTTGATAGTGAAGGTCCAGAGCCTTCTGACTGGGACAAATACGCCTCAGAGGAGTATGAAATACTAGTGGCGGAAGAGACTGCGAATGAACAGCTTCATGAAGGGTACATTTTCATATTATTACCAGATAATGTTTCCTTTTAATTTTACGTAAGAATAAACGGCCCATATGCTAACCTTTTCAGTGTGTGTTTTCTTCTCAGGTCATTTGATGACGACTATGACTCAGAAGACTTACATGTCCCTGGAGAGATTGGGAATAAAATGGAAAAACTGGTCATATCAGACCTGTCAGCATAAAACTCCGTGCCTGGAACTGTTGGGCTGCTCTTTCTGGGAACCAAGTGAAAGAGGGCTCCATGGGATACATGTATCCAAAAACACATGGACAACTAAGACTCTGGACTCCCCTCAGAATGGAGATTTGTGTGTGTGTGTGTGCGTGTGTGTGTGTGGCCATAAACCAGTCTTGTCGTGCATGTGGTGCATTAATGCATCCGTTACTGCCTCTAGCTCTTTGATCCATCTGAGAGAACAAAGCCAGCGATGGGGGAAGAAGCATTATATAAGTTCTTAAAGGACATAAAACTACTTAATTGTAATATAATACGTCGTTGTGAATCCTCTACTGACAATCATGCAAGTAGACAATCTTTTTTTTTTTTTTTTCTTTTTTTTTTTTTTTGTTATTTTTCGTTTTTGTAAAATATTGCTTTGCCAAAGCTAGACTGTCAGTCACAAAAAGAGTCGTTGTGGGACAACAGGGAGCTGTAAGTGATGATAAAGCTCCCCAGTCAGCTGCTCGGATGTATGACATGCACACAGACTCTGCCCTCAGAAACGCGCCGTCTGTGCAGCTGGTCACCGTTTCTTGTAAAGGAAGTCGTTAACACTCCAATCCCCTCTGGGAGAGGTCATGCAGCGTTGGTTGGTTGCATCAGCACCTCCTCTCCGTGGACAGTATGTGCTACTGCATGCCATCAGCGGAGCTGCGTGCTGCCGAAGGGCTGGCTAACGTTTCCCTGTGGCAGTTCACTTCCCTGCACAGCCTCAGCTGCTCCGGCTGCTCTATTATTAGTGTTCTCCCCTCTGGAGTCGTGGACTGTAAATGTTCAAGACCTGCATTTTCAGTGTTTTTTAATCAGATTACTGCAAGAGAGAAGCACTTAAAAGGAAGCGTGCTGCTGGTCACGTCAAACTCTCTGGTAGGGTTTTCCAAACATTTCCACTTATTGCATCATGTCAAGCAATAATGCAGCATCCCGCTGTATGGTTTTGTTCTATAACTTTATTAAACCTTTACATTTATACATGCCAAATTTAAGAAACAGAAGTGTAGATTAGAAATATCCATCAGCGATCATCAGAGGTATACTACAATGCACAAGGAGCTCAGTATTATTGCTTTGTGTTAAAAAGGGAAAAAAAGGAGAAAAACTGTTTATTTACTGTAACATCCAGTTTGTTTTAGCATCGTCTTTATGTAGATGAAGGTTTGTGATTTCCTCAGATTCTAATTAAATGTGTACAGTGCATGGTCATTAATTTTAAGGTTATTTATAACAAAAATGTAATTTTTTTTCTGTTTGTGTGCTTACAAGTCACGGTTTTGATATAAAAACTTTCTGTTGTCGTTTAGCTCAGTAATACACACACGTACAAAAACAAATCACCCAGCCAAAGATGTTAGACAACAAACCACCTGAAATTGTGAATAAAAAACATACACATAGTGGTATTTATGCATCCATCCATCCATCCATCATCTTTGCCTGAGTCATCTAATTCAGAGTTACGGAAGTCTGCTGGGTTGTTCCCCGCTCCGTCCATGGTGAAAGGATGGAGTTGGGCCCTGGACAGGTCCTGCAGTGGTGTCCTTTTTTTTTTTTTTTTTGTTTATTATTGGAGATATGTTGTATGTAATATATTTTAACCCACAGTATACTCATTGAAGGGAGTTGTTTGTGGCTCTTCCAGTAATGAATAAGATGCTGCAAAACACACTAAGCAGTTTCTGATGAAACTACTTTCTTTTGGTTTTCTGAAAATGATACGTCAGCTTTGCCAAAAGGATTTTCCAACGACACAAATTCATTTCTGTTCAGGGTTTCTTCTGAAATAAAAATAAAACCTTTTAGGGAGAAATAGAATCAAAGTACAAATTATTGCATGGCCAAATACAATACATTTTTTTTTTTTGTTTTGTCTTAACAGATTGATCTCTTTAATCCATTAACACCTAACCTTATTTAAAAAATATAAAAAGATTAAAAAAAGTCTTTTAAAACCTTAGCCTGGTCAGCCATACTCATTCTCACTGCAAAGATTAGTGAAATCGTCTAGTGTCCCTCCCATAAGCAGCCATTTCTGCCGGTACACAATGTACCAAACCAATCACAACAAGGTGGGTTTTAAGTGAATATTCCTTCAGGAGCGTCCAAGAGCCAATTTTAGCTCCACCCAAGGTGGCTGCAGAGTTGCTGATGGCGCCTTGCATCGTCAAGTTTTGCCCCTAAACAGACAACAGCCATTCACCAGCGTTGTTACTCCACGGGGCACCATTTCAGATGTCTTTTGTCTCGCTGATTGTCACTCTGCCTACATCAAATGCTCTTTTTCTCTGATTGGCTGTATGTCTAAACAATAGTGTCCAGAGCTACAGTCCCTGGAAATCAAAGTTGAATCCAAATAAACCGAAGAGGAAGAGAATTAGGATGGCTGGCTCGAACAGTGTCTACAAAAAAATGCTTATTTCTCTACCGCCGAAGAAACGAGAAGCATGAAATGAAACTCATTTGAGGGGTTACATCATGTACTTATATTGTAAATTACTGTTTGCCGTCATGTTTTCCAGTCCTTTTTTTACGGTCTTATAATAGTTTTGGTGGCCTGAAAATGTTAAAGCAATACATTTTCACCACCTGAGGCTTGAGAGGTCTAAATGGGTTAAACTTCATTATTTATTGTGGCACGCTGAAATAGCCAAGAGCATGTGTGCATTAGCACTAGTGTAGAAATAACTGACAGAGGAGTGTGTTTTAGGAGCCTTTTTTGTGTGTTTTGAGGTGTTTGTATGTCTTTTCCATCCAGATTGTGTTATCGGACTAGTGTGCATAATTCTCTAATTAAGAATGGAACAGGTCTCGTGGCCTCAGATTACCTGGTATATACCTCCGTTCCTGTCACCTACTGTACACAGACACACACGTAGATGTCATTTATACAGAAAGGCAGTTTGTGGATGCGTCAAAGCCTCGAGCTGTAGCGCATCTACCTTGAGCTCCCATTCTGCTTTGTATCGATTGTGAATCTGTCTCACTGTGTTTTAACCTTAACAACTGTAATAACAAGCCATTCTAGCTCTAATAACCCTGATTACTTTTTTAAAATGTAGTGTCATGGTTTGTATTGCTGTGCCACTGTGTGGCTTTGGGAAGGGGGGTAAATTATGTTAGATGTATGTTTGTATGTAACATTTTCAGTGCGCAACCTAACTATCATGAAGTTGCTATCTCATGCTAATGTTTCACTACTGTGGTCTCACACCCACACACCCACACACACACACACACACACACACACACTTCTAGTGCACATACATACTCTAGAAGACATTTTTACCCAAACAGTATTCAAAAAGAACTGCTAAAGGTAGTGGGACTTGTCTGGCTGAAAACGTTTTATCTCTATGCAAAGTCTCCCGGGATCACACATGACGCATCACTCAAGGATAGAAGCCATGCAGGAATGTATCTTTGAGATTATGAACAGAAAAGACTTTTATTTTGATGTACTTCCTCTTTTTCAGAGTAAACATGAGAAGGATGAGATATGATGCTAACTGTCCTGGTTGTTGTATTGGCATGGTTTTCTTTCTTTCTTGCTTTCTTTGTTTCTTATGTCATTTTTCCTATTACCTGTTGCCTTCATCTGAAGCTCAGAATAAAGTTTAAATAAACATGTTTTAAAAAATATTAACCCATCTCGCAGACTTGTTGGTCTTGTTCTTTCTTACACTTCCACAATATATCACATTCATACATTAGGTATTCATACCATCTAAAAAATGAAAGAATATTTTTGTATTTATTTTTCTTAAATGGAATGGGTGTTTCGTAAAAAAAGAAACATGATCTAGTGTGTCCTGCAGATGTCAAAACAGTCTGGGGAGCTTGGAGGCCAGCTCAACACCTCATAATCTTTTTCATCATGAGGAACTAGGTGGGTTACCGGAGGTCTGGGTAAATCGTGGAAGGCTGAAATTGTAACAAAGCTGGCCTCCTCCTTGATCGTGTCGGCTGTTTTGCGCCCATTTGCCGTTATGGACCTGGAAGGATCCACTGACTTGGCAGACTACCACTCCAAACCACCAGGTGGTGGTAGTGCATCACTGTCACTCTTAACCAACTAATAGTGGACAAAAAAAGAAAACTGGAATGACACACTCAGCAGTGAAGGTTCTAGGACGGTTGCTGTATTTCTTTTTGCGAATGAATGGGAAGAGACTACAAACTTCAAGACACTAAAAGAGTTGAATATGATAATTTCCTGCCTACAGCATAACCAGTCAGCAGTAAGTCAACACCACTGCCCCTGCAGCAGTTTTTCAGGGGCCACATGGAAGTATGTAACCCATGGCAGGAAAAATGTTCAGGTAAGGCCACAAGAATCTACGATTTTTAGCAAAATATTGCGTTGTAGCAAGGTGCTTACTTTTTCAAATGTTTTCCTCAGACGTTTTAGTAATTCTGGCTGACAGGTGTGTGCACTGGCATTCAAAAGAGCTTAAAGTGAAGAATGTTCTGGTTATTTTGTTTCACATGTTCACTTTTGTTCTGTCAAAGTTTGTTGACATTTTTTACAATCTTGAATGAGACAAATATTTAACCATCATATTCCTCAAACAACTCCACATGTCATTTATGACCAGCAAATGCAGTATAACTACCTCATTACTGAATCAGTGTGGCTGGCGTCACTGTTCTCATGACAACAAAACCGACCAAAACAGGAAGTCTCTGGGCAGTGTGGCATGTAGTTGTTTGTTCTTTTGTCAGACAGCACATCCTGGAGATTCCACAGCTAATAATCCCAGGTTTACTCCTTTACCTTATCTCATTGTCCGATACGTGTTATGGTTAGTGATTTGATTGTGTAACTTTCCAGGGGGACCTTCTCTGCTGCCCAGGGTGGGAAGCAATAACATTGTGAAGGTCAGGGTCCGTGTTGAGACCTGACAGCACTATAAATGCACCACCTGGCACCAGTGTCCTCCTCATTATCGTCACCTGCATCATCTCTGCAGTTGTTCTCACCACATGATCACTAAATACATGGCACGCTTTTATTGTGATAAGCTTGCAGCCATGTATTCTCTGAGGGTCATTAGTTTACCATTATAAGTTGCCAAAACTTATCGTCACTAGTCCTACCTAAACCAGAGCCAGAGATGAGGTGATCACTCCTGTTGTCTATTTGTCTGTTGCCTTTTTTTTTCTTCCTTTTTTAACTTGGTGCAGAAGTGGAGCATGTCCAAAAGAAGAACTCTGTAGCATTTAAGGGGCTCTGTAAACAGAAGCACTATAAAATTAAACAGTTGTATGTTTTTATTAGTTGATAATTATATTAAAATAAGAATTGTGTTTTGTTACACTAGAACAGATGTTGTAGACACTCTTTCAATAAGTCTGCCTTATTGCAGCATCATATCTCTGCCGTACTCCTGAACAAATGAGCCGAGTTCTATCACTTTAAGTGCTTTCACTGTTTTTCATTTTTTGTAGATTGTCAGTGGTAACTGTGAGTTCTTCTTGTTCTGCCCTTCACCATCCTCAACAACACAATGTCTTCTTTGGACATTGTCAGGTTTCTGGGATCCAGGGATGTAAGTTGGACTTTGCACATTTTTTTTTAATTGTATTTCTTTATTTTAGTTTTATTACTAAACCTTGATTGACAAAGTACCTGGAATCAAATTCCTTATTTGTTTTCACAAACCTGGTGAATAAAGTTGATTCTAATTCCGATTCTGAAAGTTGATTTTGATTCTGTGGGTGAGCGTAGTACGTAGTTGGTTGCAGTCTGCAAGATTGCCCCTAGATGGCAATAAATCCCACACACTTCTCTGTTACAATGTGAAACAGGACTAAAGAAAACGTATTGCTTAGGGTGATTACAGGCGGGGGTTTCTTCCTAGAATTTATTGTTCTGAATGCAACAATTGTTTGAAGAATGGTGTAATAGTTGGCATGCATTCATTTTTGGATTTGAGCAATTTGCCTCCCATTGAAGGTCAGAGCTGACTGGTCATTGTTTGAAATGGCACTAGGCTTGTTTTGTGCAAATGTCAGGGACAAAACAATTAACCAAAAAGAACGTCTGTCCCACATCATTGACTCATGGGCATTCCACTGACACAAGTACCAACGCCCACCATCCTATGGTGGTGTGACTTAGCCTGTGTGATATCACCCACTGGGATGTCAGGAGTGGAAGGTAATCTGTAAGAAGGAACGCATGACACAATTGGCAGGGAAAGAACAAACACAGATCCCAGCTATAAACTGAGCTTTAGATAAAGCTGTCTGGGAATCCCACAAAAAAAAAAAAGGCGAGAAAACAACTGGAACCAATTCATCCCATCATGGAAAGAACTAGGGAGGGATGTGTTTGGGCACTGAGGGTCTTTAAGCAGGCGGAGCGTTGTGCTTGTTCCACACATACCACTGTTACCAGTAATGTGAGCTTTGGATTCAGCTGTCTGGAAAAGTCCTGAATAAAAGCATGGAAACAACTGGAAACAATTCATCTAGGTGACTCAGTTAAAGAACAATTTAAAATCAGCTGCGTGTTCCAGATGTACCAGAGATACTGGGTGGTTTGCTAAAAAAAGAAAAAAAAAAGGGAGACAGGGACATAGAGGTTTATAAAAACAACCTCTTTTTCCATACTTAACATCACATAATTGGATTTCTGTGATTATTTACTAAAGAACTGATGATGCATCAATGCAACTCTGACAGTGTATTTGTGGAGCAGAAATATGAACATTTCTCATTCGGTGAGCTGTTCAGATTTGGAGATTTTGCAAAACTGTAAAACTGAATTCAAAATGGGGCACAAAGCTTAGCTAAGCAGCGGGCAGCGGCTGCCTTTGTCCATGAATGAGGGCCAGTACCTGGACTCTTTGAAACCCTGAGGACTCAGAGGTCTCAGCCAGGAAGTCAAATGCTGACTGGTCAAGGGTTCTGCTGGGTGTCAGCCGGAGCTCTCGAAGTAACAGTTTCACGTGTTGTTTTGTAGTGATAACAGAAATGAGTGTGGATGGACATTTTTGTGAAAGTGAATAAAAGGTCATGCTAATCAGCATCCCAGGGCATAGACGGAGCCCAGTGTCAATCTGTTGAGCATCTGCTCATTGAAGGTCCCTGCTAGTCATCATTTCAGTTTAGACACTAGTCTTTTCAAATGTTGTTTTGTTAGCAACATCTTTAATGAGGGTGTATTGACGGATTTGATCAGAATGAATGTAAGGCAACGTTAGTTGGTAACCATGGTAACCGTACTGGGGAGGCTGTGTTTCAGGCCTTCAGGCCCGCTGGTTCTACTCATTTACTCATTTCTGGATAATCCTGGTTTGCGTCTCATCAGTCCCGAACAAAGACACTTCAAAAGTGTTCTTTGTAAAACCCTAGGTTTGTCCGCTTCTATTTATACAGTTTATGGCTCTGGCACTATCAGTGACTGTGAAATGGATAAAAATTGTAATAATTAAAAAAAACACAATGGCAGTATATTTTAATTCTGAAAAATGAATGCTTTTACATATCTGTTTACTTTACATACCTGCTTTAGTTCTGTTGACGGTCATATGGATCATATATGGAGCATATTCCATTTGACAATGTGCAAGAGTCAATAGTATAATAGTATACTCTTTCCTACAGACTTTCAGCAAATTACTTTTGAATGATATATATATATTTATATAGTAGAGCAAAAGGTTTGAGTAAGGATGACAGAGACACAAAGTTACATGAGTGAAAAAGAGAAAATAGAGAGAGGAGGGAGGCAGGTCTGCTCTTGTTGGTGTGCATGGAGCTTTGGGTTGACTCCTTTGAACTCACGATGAAGTAAATTCCATCTGTACATGCATGGGAGGACGTTCCTTGCACATAAACACACACAAATGCGTGCACGCTCCACTATACTCCTCGTCTCTGCAGTCAAACGACTGTTATCATGCATCTCCCACTGTCTGCGAACATATGTACACATGCATGCAGACACAACATGCACACATAAAAGCATTGACACACACACATGTGCAAGATGTAAAAGCTGAACAGGGCCTTAATTAGCATTTAGAAAAACCACAGTGTAAAGCTGGCAGTGATCCAGTAATCCCTTTTTTCTGCTTTCTCTTCTCTGCGTTCTATCTGCAATAAGAATATAAAGAACATGCTGGACGTAGTCTGCCAAAGAACGCAGAGGAACTGCTTCAAAGACCCTGGTGAACTCAGAATGCGTGATTATAGGGAAAGCTCGGTTTAAAGCGTCTCTGGGAGAGGGAGCAAGAAAAAAAAATTCTGAGAAAGACAGATGAGGAAAAAGGAAAGAGAGAGCGAGAAAGCAGCTGTGTTGGTGGTGGTAAACATCTGTTTGTCGAAGCCTGGCCTTCATATACTGGGGAAATAGCTCCGTGGCTCTTCCAAGATCTGCTCCCTCCAGTCTTTATCCATCCGCTCTCCTCCACAGATCCAATTTAATGCGAATGGTTTGTTGTAAAGATCCAAGACATCACCAGGGTAAACAAAATTATTCAAATGAAACATTTTTTTTAATTCAAATAATGAGTGCATGTAAAGGGTACACTCTGTTTCCACTCTATATTATTGCTATTGAATTACACCACCTATTGCACAATTCCCCTCTCACTTGGATAAAACTTTCTAAGTTCCTCCCTGACTCATCTGCTTCACTTTTTCTACATCTCCTCCACTGTGGAGATAAAACAGATTACAACAAAAATACTCATCAAAAATGTCCCAACTTTATCCTGATTGGGCTGCAGACCTGCAAAGAGTGTTAATACATTACAGACACATCCATGCACACATACTCACACACACACATACCAAAACATTTCTACAATTTAAACATTTGATGGTCCCCTTTTGGGGGACGCTTTTAAGGAAAGATATAAAAATCTTTTGTCCTATTTTTCCTGGCATTTAAATGCAATTTCTTGATAGACGTGTTTGGCGAAAGATGCCTTCATTGTTTGGTCAGAGGTTTGCGTTTTGGTGTTGGTTCTGTCCAAGTTTAATATACTACTATACTACTTTCAGTGCTTGTGATGTATTTTCTAGATTTGTTATCTGATGCTTACACAGGAACAAGTCATCCAGATTTTGATAATCAATTTACGCTTGACAACATGAACAGATTCAGATATGTAGCAACATCTGGCAGTAATGCATTTCCTTATGTAGGGATGGATATGTAGTCTGAGAGTGGCGAAAATAAAAATCAAACTATTCGTTTTTAGAAGCCAACGTTTCTTTATTCCGCCTCTGGTGAAGCACCAGCGCAGAGCAGATGCAGAACCACGCCGGGATACGTCAGAAACGGGAGGCAGATTTTCTCTAATTAAATTTTGGAGTGGGACTTTCCCTTAAAGGTCACAATTTATGACCTTGGAGAACCACCAGTGCGTCAAAATCCCAGTTCCAAACAGAGTCAAAGTGAAACTCTAACCACGGCCTTTTTGCGGCTCCCACCACTCTTTATCTTAGAAAAACCAGAGCAAGGTTGACTCAGGTCTTATCCATCTTTTTTTGAGAAGATGTTTACCCAAAGCAGGTTAATTCAGTGAGAAAAATCTTGGAAGTTTTCTCAGCCTGGAGTGCATGGAATTTCCCAGTTTGGACATCCGCAGTTCATCTCCTTGCTTCTTCACCTTGCTTCTTCTCTTCTTTTCTTAGTTCCATCCACCAGAAACAGAAGCAGAAGAAATTATTTCCTCAAAGGATGCACTAATGTGCTTATTGCTCTTCCAGCAAACCTCCTCTCTCCTTTTCTCAGCTCCCTCCCTTCACCCCAAACCCAATACTAGTGACCTCTGGTGCCCCAATCAGTCAAGTGTCAGTCAAGAAGTGAAAAATGTACGGGTGATTTTTGACCAAACGCCAGGCCATCTAACACTCAGGTTGAGGCTCATGCACGGCTAAGATTCATTGCAGTTCCTCTATTGACCACTAGAGGCCGGCTCCAAAAGTGAGTCAATCTAACAAGACTCCCATGTTAAAATGTCCAACTGTAGAGCAGAAGTAAACATATTTACAGACTGGTTCAAAAGGCCATTTTGGTCTCAACTGTTTGATTTGACAAACATAACAACTCTGAGGGGGGTGAATATTTGTTTGTTGAGCAACCTGTCTGCGCTCACGTTGCACGGGTATCGCAGTTGTCACCCCAACTGTGCAACATGCAGCCACTCGTTTTCGACTCTTTCATCCAGATTCACCCACTTCACCCCACTTCTATACACTCTCCATTGGCTCCTGGTTGGTTATCGTACTGATGATAGAATGACATGTCTGAACTCCACTGTCCCAGCAGAGCTCTTCAGTTGTCTTCTTCGACGCTGTTAGCCGTCCCCAGGTCCTGGTACCAGCAGTGATCATTCATTTGTTGTTACAACTCCTAAACTTTGGACTCACGGCCGCCTGACTGGCCTTTGATTACTGATCCGTTTAAATCTAAGTTGAAGACTCAAATGATGGGTTTGGCTTTTAACACATGTTAGCAAAGAGTCCCGTCCAGATTTTTATTCTTTGAATTAGTTTATAACTGTATTTTATTCTCATTGTTGTTAACCCTTTAATGCCTGACATGTGAAATAATACACAGAAATCCTATTATTTGATTTAAAAAGGTTAATATATATATATATATATATATATATATTTTTTTTTTTTTTTGATTAAATGGGTAAAGTCTGCTGTGATTTTTTTTTTGTTGTTTCTTGTTTTAAATGTGAAGCACTTTGCCCTCCATTATGTTGTTGTAGCGTGCTATATAAATAAAGTTTGATTGATTGATTGATTGACTGACTGATTGATTGATTAATTATTAATCGATTGATTGATTGACTCCATCCTCACGTATGGTATTTGTTTGCAACAACATGCCCCTGTAATCTCCTCCACAACTCTACTTTGTATGCACAGCAGGAAACTGAAACCACCACAGTTGAATTTGTTTGGCATGGATCTTATTCTGAGCAGTATAACTGATATTGATTTATTGCATTTCTGCCCCAGATTGACCACCGAGACTCATTTTGTTCTTTTCCGCTCTGCCCGTAGACAGTTTTCAAGATGTGTTGGCCCATGTCACACTCAAACTATGCCTCAGATTATAACATGCATACAACAGCGTGTAACACATTCAAATATGATGACAACTATTTAAAGTATATCTTGTGAAAAGGAAACTTTTTTTTGTTTGTTGTCATGTGGGGTGGTCTTGTGTCTTTGAAGCCTCAAAATTACAACCCTGCCCAGCCATACTCATTCATTTTACAGAAATGTTCTCTTCTGTAATGAGTTTGGTTGGATAGGAGACATTGCGAAAACAGATAACAGTGAGGACTTTGAAAACAGGCAGTTAAAAAGTATAACCTCCTTCCTTTAGACGTGCCTGTGAAGCCAGGCGAGAGTTTGAGAGACAAGCCAGCAGTGGGGTGACTTTGCTTCGGTCATTTACACTAAGTGGGTGTTGTTTTTGAGGATTGTTAGTCAACCTCGTAGGAGGCATGGTAGGATTTAATGGAAAAAATCCTGTGGCACACCACAACCCAAAAATGCATGTTTTGTCATCACCACCACTTGGACGCATCACTATTGTGTTAAATTAATAAAGTTATTAGTAGGGTGTTAGCAACCAACATGGAAGAGTAATTACTTTTCCTATTTAATTACTCCTCTAGTCACTACACTTTCTGCACAAGCACTCAACAATGACAAATTATATGCAGAATTTGTTTTTTTCACTTAATACATTTTGACACACCTGATGAGCTCCTGTGGCACACTACCGGTGAAACCATGTTAATTAATTCTTTAGTGTCTTTAATTATATTTATCTATGTATGCAATTTTTGAGAAAAACATTTAAACTAGAACACCGAGTTAATATTTTGCCTTAATGAAGCTGATTTTCAGGAACACTGATTTTCATTATTTTTCTTCTGCATCTTACTCTGTCTTCATCATTTTCCTCTTTCACACCAACCAGCTGCAGACTCTTCTTCATCAGATCCAGAAATCTCTCCTTCCTCTCCTCCCAGGCAGCTCCATGTCCAGCATCCTTCCTGGACCTCAGGAAGGCCTGTTATATATATATATATATATATATATATATATATATACACAAATATCTGTGGCCATTTGAATACAAAACAATAACAATAATTAAAAAAAAAACAACTTTTTTGGCTTTCTTCAAAATGCTTGTTCTGTTATTATCTGTCTTATGGTACAAATATTTGGTAATAATCTGCATAATGTTACTCCGCAGCGAATATTCCCAGATATCAAAGACTGTGTGGCCCAAACATGGCCCACAGTTGCAGCTTTCTTTCACATCTTTGACTCAGGGTGAGCGTAGCTGCATGAAAATGGCCATATATATATATACAAGAAAAATCCCAAATTTTCATTTTCTTTGGATCTTCCAGCCATGCCTGTTCTTCACAACAAATGCTGTTTTGAAAGCTGACCTATGACATTAGATACACATTTTCTTTATGCAGCACATACATGTGGCTCTACACATTTGAGCCAAATCTGGTTCATGTAGCATTAGACAGTCATGACTGAGCCGTGTGCGCCACAAGTAGCCCAGACTGCGCCCAAACTTGCTGTCGGTGCTGCAGTCTTTACGGTAACAGAGAGGTGCATTTTTTTGTTTTGACTATGTGCATGCGCGGATAGGTGTGTATTACGGTAGGGGGTGGGCTCTGAGCTCCATGTGCGTCGCAGTTTGATTGACATGGCGGAGTCTCCCAGTACGCGTCGCGCCGCGCCAGCAGACAGGCAGGACCCGGCCCTGGGAATAAAAAAAAAAAAAAAAAAAAAGAAAGAAAGAAAAAACGCGCAGTCCTGTCTGTCTGGAGATTATTTTATTACAGCAAGGTGAGTTCTTTTACACTTCTTTAACACCACGAAGCACCCCGGGAAGAGCTGGAATCGAGACTAATAATGGACTCGTTACTTGGAAAAAGTTTTCGAAGTGTGTGTCTGTGTGTGAGTTTGGAGAGCTGAGCGCTGACGCCGGCAGTCTGGGCCACTTGGCCACCGCAAAGGAAAAAGGAAAACTGCTTCACTGCTTCTGCAGTGAGCTTTTTCTTTTTTTGGGGGGGGGTTGGGGGTGGCGGCGGTGGGGGGCTCGAAACTTTCGGGCTCATTTTCCCGTTTAGTCTGAAGCGACAAAAAGGAAAGCAAAACAGCGGAGATTTATCTGGCTGGTTCTTAACAGCACACGACTGTCGGGCTGTGCGTTTTTTCTTTTTCTATTTTGGATTCCTGCTCTTTGTGGTCGCTATCTCTCCGCTTTTACCAAAGAATGTGTTTTTTTCTGCGAGGACTTCAGATGGAGTGAGTGCGAAACAACAGAAAACCTTTCCCGTTATGGGTTTATAGACTAGATTTGCGACTTGGTCTGTGGAAACTGTCGGGTTTGTTGTTCGTGCGTAATAACTAGGAAATGGGCACTTTTCTTTCTGCTGGGAAATAACTTGGGATAGAAGATGCTGAGGCAGTCAGATTTGACAGAAGGGGTTGCGAAGTCACGGAATTGACGCTTTTGCTGTGTTTAATTGTGTTAGATAACTGTTGAAGGGGGGTGGGGGGGTGATAGCGACTTTCCTTATGTGCGGTTTGCAGAATGCAGCAAAGAGGCTTTGGAGAGGAAAAAAAATCCCAACTCCAGCATATCCTAGCATTCCTTCCAGCCAGTCTGTCTGCCTCCCTCTCTTTCTGTCTCCCTCACTCAGAAACGACTACGTGTCTGTTTGTGCAGGGAAGACAAATCCTTCTCTCAGCTTCTCCGATGCAGACGTGGAAATCAAACATTGGCCTCCTGCTTGAAACGATCGATTATCTGACTTCCACGTAGCCTGTACCTGAAGGAAACTTCGCCGTGGTCCAATAAAAGTGCGTTACCTCATCACTGAGAGTTGGTTGCGGGATTAAAGATAGACACGATCTGCGCATTTGATGTACTTTTGTAAACCTTGTCATGGAATAACGGGTCAGAGAGGTTGTGCCATGCTGTCATCATCAAAGATGTAAAGGGGGATGTAATTTTGCGCTACGGCTTTGGAGTTGCGCATCCCCTGGATCCTCTGGGCACGTTGGAGAATATAGGCTTGCGGGATGAGAGTTAATAACACATTAGATACACTTGCACGCTTACTTTACTTTTCATGTGAGGGGGGAGGGAGGAAGGGGGCGAACGTGAAGAGAGACGGAGAAATCCGATCCCAAATATATGACGTCAGATGAAATTCCTTTCGTGAAAAGCTGATGTGGCCATGCATCTTTCTTTCTTTCTTTCTTTCTTTCTTTCTTTCTTTCTTTCTTTCTTTCTTTCTTTCTTTCTTTCTTTCTTTCTTTCTTTATTTATTCTATTTCTTTCTTTTCTTTCTTTTCTTTCTTTCTTTCTTTCTTTCTTTCTTTCTTCTCTTTCTTTCTTTCTTTCTTTCTTTCCCCTTTGAAATATCTGATATATGTCTGTTTTTTGGGGGAGATTCTTGGGGGGTTGGGGGCGAATGAAGGGGTTGGCTTCCAGCTGAAAAGGTGTGTTTAGGTTTAGAGTGCAAAGGAATTCTCCCTGTGGTGCATGAATGAGCAATTTATTTTGCTTCCAGAAGTCCAGGAGCCTCCAAAAGTCTAAGAATCAGAAGGTTTTGCACAGGTTTTTATTTCTCAAAAGAATACTGTTCAGTTGACTGTGGCATAAGTAAAGTGAATCCTTTTCTTAACTTGTTCTGAAAGGCTTTCTTAGAATTCCACATTTCCAGCTCAGGCTCTGACTCGGATTTCAGCAGTTATTTAACAGGTGAGATAAGATTTCGCTTGGGATTTGTGGAGGCCCTGGTCTTCAGCCCCGGGATGTTGCCTGTGTTTTAGGTCCAAGTTCCTCTCAAAGCTTCCTGCCTGCTTCAAGTGCGTGAGGTCTGAAACCGGTTCTGAAGCCACCATAAGACTTAGCAGTTGATCAGCCGGCGCAAAGCAGCGGACACAAAAGAGTGACTGGTAGTGAGCTTATCGGTGCTCTGAGTCCATACTTTCACTGAAATATTATACTTTTTGGTTTAAAGTTGATGTGTTCCAACCCCTTCTTTTCTTTAAACAAGATAAAAAGGTGTATATCTATTTTCGCTTTGCTCTGAAAGTTAAGCCTTTTTTCTTTGACTTTTATACACAAAAGGAGTGTAAACAAGCTCACATGTTTATTTGAAAAGTTGTGAAAGCCTTGTTGCATTGATCTTGTATGCAGGATGGATTTAGGAAGACATACAAGAAAAACACTTTCTTTTCAGCATTTTTTAAATGATGTCATTTCTGTTTCATGTTGTAATTTCATTTTATAATCTGCCTTTATTTGACTCTTTGGAGAGCTAAGGATGTATGACAACATAGTGTAAGCAGGTTTTTGTGCTCAGAGTGATGCAATTATAAGGGTTTTTTCCACCTAGTTTAAGTTTTCTTGTCATAAAACGTTGCTTTTCTCTGTGCACGTGTGTGCTTTGAATTAAACAGTTATATAACAGAAGAGGGTGAACAGTGTTTCAGCTGGAATCAGGTTGAAGGAGGGTAGCTTTTGTTGCTTTGGCCTTTCTGTATCTTCCATGAATAGGCAAGGGCTTGAATAACACTTTAATACGTAAGCTTGTTCTTTAACCGTTTTCAGCTGATACAGGTGCAATAGTATTCTTTTTTATGGGGAATTCATGCGGTTTTAATGTTTGTTCCCATTTAAGTCATTGTCAAATGAAGTCCTGCTAAAATCAGTCTGTTGGTATTAATAAAACTAGGACCGACACAAGTAATGCAGGTTTGATGGAAGGAAAAGGAAGGATGTTTCTGTTAGAGGGACCAGTGACTTAAAAGGACACATAAAAATATATATATTGATTAGCAAGTCGAAACAAAACGTGTCTGTTTTTATCTTTCCTATGTGTCTTCCCGCTGCTACGTCCTCTTTGTTGTTTTCAAGACAGGTAGAAAGATAGATTGCTGCAATGTTCGTAAATGTCACAATTGCTCAACATTTATTAGATCCAATTAATATAAGATATGCTTTCTTTGCTTTGTTGCTATGTCTAAGATGCATGATATTGTGACCTCACAGGTCCAGATATGAGTAGGATTTGGCAGCCTCCCCATTTTTATCTCCACTCACTTTCATAAGTTCACCAGGGCCACGACTGTGGAAGGAGGGAAGGCAGAATCTAATTAAAAACTGACTCCACCCCCTGAATCTGGCTGCTGTGAACACAGCTGTAAAGACATTGTTAAAAAAGGGTGCTTTTGTGCTGTTTTCCTGTGGCATTTTGGCCAAAGTATGCCACTGAGGTTCTATTAAGACCTCAGAAAACTGTCTGTGTCTGAAAAAGGGTATGATGTGTTTTCTTTAAGACTAAAGGAAATATGCATATGAGCTATGTCTCTGTCTAAAAATGGACATCTGCATTCTTAGTTTTCTACCTGCACCAGCTTGTGGTTTGCTGCTGGCCCAGTGAGAGCTTCTGGTACACCTGGTTGAAATGGGGTCAGGGAATGGGCAGGATGATACTTGCCATTGTACGTGCAGGCTCGTGTTTCTGACCAGTGACCTAGGACACGTTATCCTATGGGTAAAGTTACTGAGGAGTGCTGGAGTATCGGGAACAGGAGCTGGTGAAGTGATAGAGTTATGCTGTCAAAATGATGCTGTCCTGGGGCTTTGTAAAAGAGGTGTTGAAGAAATAAATATCACGATCACGATGGCTGTTTGGGTTCAGCTTCTTTAATTTTCCAGTAGTTGGAACTTTGTCACTAAAAATAATAATCATCACTAAGGAGTACTAATTTACTGGAATGGACGTCAACAGGATAAGCTCCTACTATACACGATAACTTGCAGTAAATGATTTATCAAATAGCAGACAGGTCACTAGAAGTTGATTTTCAGTATGATTAATGACACAATTTCCTACCCAAGTTTCAAGCAATAACTCATGATCTCTTCACAAATTAGAAAAATAAGCTGAAGATAAAACCTTCACCATGCCAAGTCATGTTATGAAATAATCAACCATCATTTGCTTTATAATTGCTGACGGTGGATGGTAAATTTTTTCCTTTTTGCCTTCATCAGCTGTCCACGTTTGAATTTTGTCTTTTTTTTTGTTGCACTTGCAGTCGCTGTGCTGCATGTTTACAGTTCGCTGTTAGCTGAGCCATCTGCTTTTTCAAATTGCAACAGGTGTGCTCCCCAGAAAGATTGCTGCCTTCGCTGTCATCGTAACCGAGATACCGCTTGGTTCAGTGAACAAGCTGCTTCCTGCTTCCTTGTGCATGATGAGAGGTCTTGGGATTGATTTGATCAGGCGGTCCTCTCCTTTGTGCTCAAGGGATCAACACCTGGAGCGCAGTCGGTTCCAGTTGAAGCTTCTGACATACACTATATTGCCAAAAGTATTCGCTCACCCATCCAAATAATCATAATCGCCAACTTTCTGCAGAGTCTGTCGCTACAGACCTCCAAACTTCATGTGGCCTTCAGATTAGATCAAGAACACGCGCGCAGAGAGCTACATGAATGGGTTTCCATGGCCGAGCAGCTGCATCTAAAACATACATCAACAAGTGCAACGGAAAGCGTCGGATGCAGTGGTGTAAAGCACGCCGCCACTGGACTCTGGAGCAGTGGAGACGCGTAGTCTGTTGTGATGAATGGTACGCTTCTCCATCTGGCAATCTGATGGATGAGTCTGTGTTTGAAGGTTGCCAGGACAACGGTACTTGTCTGACTACATTGTGCCAAGTGTAAAGTTTGGTGGAGGGGGGATTATGGTGTGGGGTTGTTTTTCAGGAGCTGGGCTTGTACCCTTAGTTCCAGTGAAAGGAACTCTGAATGCTTCAGCATACCAAGACATTTTGGACAATTCCAGTCTCCCAACTTTGTGCGAACAGTTTGGAGCTGGCCCCTTCCTCTTCCAACATGACTATGCACCAGTGCACAAAGCAGGTCCATAAAGACCTGGATGACAGAGTCTGGTGTGGATGAACTTGACTGGCTGCACAGAGTCCTGACCTCAACCTTATAGACCACCTTTGGGATGAATTAGAGCAGAGACTGAGAGGCAGACCTTCTCCTCCAACATCAGCGTGACCTCACAAATGTGCTTCTGGAAGAATGGTGAAACATTCCCATAAACACACTCCTAAACCTTGTGGACAGCCTTCCCAGAAGAGTTGAAGCTGTTATAGCTGCAAAAGGTGGACCAAGGTAATATTAAACCCTATGGATTAAGAATGGGACGTCACATAAGTTCATATGCGAGTCAAGGCAGGTGAGCCAATTCTTTTAGCCATATAGTGTATATGATGCGGGTCGTCCAAGATTTCAAGTCCGAAGACAGAATGTGACACAAGTTTGCACTGACAGTGAGCCACGAAATGATGCAGAGTTGAGAGTTTGGCATTCTTTTGATTCTGTTTCATCGGTGTACAAAGGAGGTGTTTTGCATGAGCACATAAATGCAGTTGCTTTCACTTTCCATTTCCCAGCTTTTTTCTTCTCTCTGTTTGTTTTCTTCTCTCCCTTTCTGCTTTTATCTGTCTCCACCGTACGAACGATGGCCTTTTGTTGAAGTATCCCAGCTTCCCATGTTTGCTTGGCATAGACATGTAATGTTTACCCTCCCCGTCTCGTTCCCTCTGCCTCCCTGCCATCCTCACTCTTTCTCTGCCTTTCTAAAGACTGCCCCCCCCCCCTTTTTTTTTTTTTTGTCTCCCCTGATAATTTCCAGCATTGTCAACTTTGTTGATTTAGAGAGCGATAAAAGAGACCTTTCAACTTCAGGGGCTCTCTCCTTCCTCCTCCTGTGTCCTTGTCTGCGGTCATTTTCTCGTCCTCTCGGTCATTTTTGTCCAAAGTAAGAGAGATATTAGACAGTAGTGGCTGATTATGTTCGAATCAATCAATCAATCAATCAATAAATAAATTTTAAATAAACCTTGAGATGATTTGAACTTTGGGATGCGTCCTAATAGACTTTTGCAGATATCTGTGCTCCAACTAATTTGGGTCAAATTCAAATCCCCATACTGACATAGCTGCACCCTGATTAATCGGCTGGTTAATTAATCGGGCTGATTATTGGCCATTTTCTAATAACTGTCAAAATGTGAGCAGCCCTGTGGTTCAACAAGTGGCTCTGGCCCTTCTTTTATTTAATTGATTTAATACTTTTAATTAGAGAAGTAATTTAAAAACTTTTAAAATTAGATTAAGAACATTTGTGCATCATTTGTCATTTTAATTTGTCATTTTATTTATAGAAAGGAAAAAGGTCTACCTCTATATATATATATATATATATATATATATATATATATATATATATATATATATATATATATATATATATATAAGCTTATTAGGATATTTATTAGCATATGCCGACAGAAAGTACAATGTTTTTAAAGTGTACTTGGATGGATGACTGATACACCGTCCGTCCGTCCGTCCGTCCATCCATCCATCCATCCATCTATCCATCCATCCATCCATCCATTACATCCATGTTCAGGTCATTGTGTCAGCAGCCTCAGCAAAGAGGTCCAGACCTCCCTCTCCTTGAGCCACCTCTTTCAGTTCTTACGGGGGAAATACAGAGGTGTTTCAAAAAGGAGCTGAGGGACGTAATCTCAGCACGTGTCCTTGATCTGCTACGGGGCTGCCGCCTGGTTGGACATCAAGGAAACGCATAATTTGTGGTGTATCAAGGATAATTGAACCAGCTCAGCCAGCTCCTCTCGATGTGAAGAAGCTGCAGCTCTACTCTGAGCCCCTTCCAAAACTTCTTCTCCTGTCTGTAGAGTTCAGGCACCCTACAGAGGACACGTCTTTAAGTTTGGTTAGTGACATACATGTTACAAATACAGATCCACAGACAATGTACCGGTCCGCCTGTTGATCTCTAATTATTCTCTCACTTGTGAACAAGACCCAGAGATACTTGAAGCAATCCCTCACTTCCAACCTGGAGAGGACATTCCATCCTTTTCCATTCATGCCACTTCACACTCAGCTGCCAGGTCGTAAAGAGCAAGACTTGATGAAGCCAACAGGACCACATCATCTGCAAAAAAACAGAGATGAAATCCTGAGGTTGCCAAACCAGTGTTTCATTCAAAATAATTTACAACATTGGATTTCAAAATAAGCTGAATCAACTTATTAAAGCTTGATTCAGGTCATGACTTAGATTGAAAGCAGTCATCCATCGGTTTTCTGTAATGACTGGAGGTAGCTGGAATACCTCTCACAAAGTAATAAATTAAAATAACTTTTGAGTTTTATTTTGATTCTTAGGCCAAAACAGCATTTATGAAGATGTCTCCCCAGCCATAAAAAAGATCCCTTTTGGGAACTGTTTCATCAATTACTTGTATTTTGTACACTAAATGAGTAGTTGATGACTGTTTTATTGTGTTGAAGGAAAATATGAGCAGCCCATCATCATATGTTTGCATGAAGAAAGACGACAGATGTAAATGTTGTAAAGTCAGGAAACAGAATAGCTTATAAACAGCTGACCCACAGCATGTCTTGCACACAGTGCAACACGTGACTTCCTCAAAGACACGGTTGCAGCAAAACTGTGAGGCAGACCGACACAGAAAATGTAAAATGATCCTGGCAAACGGATAATATGCTTGGAATGCAGAGATTAGGCTTTCAGGTTTCTAATAAGTTGTGAAATAAGTCGCGGATGCCCAGTCTGTAGGAAAACTGAAGCGATTCTGATGCGGTTTGTTGCACTTGGGTCGACCTGCTCCGCTTGCGTCCTTGCACGGTTCCTCGGGGGGTATCATTCCAGGGAAATGGCTCTTTGAAGAGCTTCCCACTAATCTGCAAGTGTGTGTGTGTGTGTGTGTGTGTGTGTGCGTCGTCAGGTGGCTGAAGGGATAAAATGTGCACCTGCGCACACACAGCGCCGAGTTAACGCACATGCATGAAACATAAACACACACGGATTAAACTTTACGTGCCTGTATTAGCATGCCAGGCGTGTCGGCGTTGCTAGTTGGCAGGCCCATGGAAAGTTCTGCCTGCTCTTAATGGCTGGTTTTATGCCCGACTGTGAGCATTTTGAGTGTGTATCTCAAGTGTCTTAAGTCTTCCGTGGACTCAGGTTCCCGTACGTGTGTGAGAGCAGGACCGAGGGAACTGAATCTGCAACTGGCTATTTGTAATTATTAGGTGGTTGCTACTGGAAATGGAAGTTGTGCACGCACACCGTCTGTGTTTGCATGTATGAACGCTGTCACGTGGTGGTGGTTTGGCAGGGCCGGAGTAGCTAAGGGCTCTGCTCAGGAGGAAGGAGGTGCTCTTTAATGCTCAACTACATTTTTTATTGCTTTTCCTTGTTAAAGTCCCCCTTCTTCCTCCCTTTCTGCGCTCCATTCATGGCCTGCAGACGCGGTCCGATCCCTCCCTCCCGTCCTGTTGCCCCGTCTACCCCTCCGCCCGTCTCAGCTCCACATACCTGTCATTTCTCTTCTTATTTGCCACTCTCAGGCCGTCTCATGAGGCCAATAACTGCAGATGAAAAAGAAACTGCTGATGGATGCTGATGACAAGTTCGTCATTCAACTTAAAATTCATAAATATAAATATAAATTGTAGATAAGTCTGATGTGATAAATGGCGCGTCTGAACCTCAGCGCGGCACATTTTTGGAACTGCTTATGTGAGATGTTGTCAAATGAGGATTTGTTATTTACTCTGTCAGGAATTTCAAAAACGGCAATTGAAAATGCATTTGTTCGACTTCCCTGGGCCCAGTTTCCTTCACCTCTCCCCTCCTTGCCCTCAAGCTGGACCCCCCACAAATCACTAAACTATCCCAACCTCTCACACACACACTCGCACACAGGCAGGCAGTGCCACACAAAACCACACACACACACCTCTGAACTAGTGTGTGAAATCCTGAGGCTGATTGAGGAGGAGGAATGTAACCTTCTGACCCTGTGCTGTGGGGAGGGGTGTTATAAGTGTGTGTGTGTGTGTGTGTGTGTTGGATGCTAGGGAACAAGTGATTGTATGTACACTTTCCATTGGCCTGCTATTCCCAGAAGTGTCTTCTCTCATTTATCAGCTCAGTTCTCTCCTAATGGATTAAGCGCTGATGCCGGCTCCGGCTCACATGAACATTCATATATGCAACTGTGACTTTGTCGCATCATTAGTCGTGAAAGAATTATGGATTTGTGATTTGGATGCGGTGTAGCACCTTGTGAAGGATTTGTGGGCCCAAAAGGACTGCGCGAGTGTATGTGAGCCCATCTCGGACTCAGTTGTCATCTTGTCTGTGAGAGGCGAGACAGGTTTCTCATTTAAGTGTGACTAAACAGTGCTCCTCTCTCAGCACCCCCACACCCACTCCACCCACTGGGCAAGGTTTTTGATAGCCCATAAAACTGATGACCTCTTCGGGAGGGGTTCGTCCGTGTCTACGTGCCCGTTCTTTCAAAAATGCTGGTTTGCCGCGTGTGTCCGTGCATGTCAGGAAAAGCGGGGGGTAGTGGAATTCACTTCTTGACTTGGCAGAGCTGTCTTAATTAGGACTCATGGCATCCAGCCCTGATGGAGCTCGGCATTAGTGGCAGAGGCATGCTGCGCACAGGCCTGGATGGCAGCAGGTCCACTGGCAGTGAATGTGGGCTTATTGTCTGGACTCGGCGGTTGTCCTCCCTCCCTCCTCTTTACTAGCTGCTTGTAATGTAGAGCTGATTACAATGTTTGTAGGCTGGTTCATTGAAACGGGCAGTAATGCAGAAGTGTTTGAGCTTGTGAAGGTTTAATGCAAACTTCACAGAAAGTTGCCGGTGGGGGTGGTCCGCTGCAGGTATGCAGGTGTTGCTGGGGGTTTTTTTTATGACTTTGCAGCCTTCACCAATAAAACAGTCCTTTATCTATCAAATATTTTACAGTTTCTGTCTCGTACTTTTTAAATCCTGACTTCTAAAGTGGCTTAAGTGGTTACTGACATTGTTATAATTAACATCATGAAAAGTTTCAGCAAACAAACTCGTCACACAACTTCTTCGAAAGTTTTGATTCTATGTAAAAAAAACAAACCCTCTGATTAATCAAATACCAAAAAAAAGGCCCCTGCTGCCATTCACATCTCAAACAAGTCTGTCTGATGTGTAGTTTAAAACTGTTATTGCGTTTTGTTTTTATGTGGTTTGTATGCGTTTCTGCTGGCTGTTCAACAAATCGCCCCTTGGGGACAATAAAGGTACCAACGACCTATGACCGGTGACCGGGTTACCGGGTAAAGATATTCAAACTCCAACAGGAAAAATAAATTACAGCGTATCCCCCATTTATACACCAGATTATAGGTTCATAACCTTTTTCTCACAATCTTACTAAGTAAGTTGTGCTGTGCCCAGACACCGCTGACCCTCCCCCCTACAGCGCTTGCAGACGTTTGGATTTTTAGGATTACTCTGCCAAACTTTTGTCGTGAAGAACTCCGCGCATCATGGATATATTGCACGCACATCCTCCTCCACACTCATGGACAACCCAACCATGCCTGACACCTCTTCCAACTCTTCCTTACTCATCTCACAGTTTCTCTGTTATCCAACCTTGTGACCCAGTGACGGAGGAGCGGCACGGAGGCTGATTCTTTAGCCTCTTTTCAGGGTTGTGCTAAGCTGTTGGACTTCATGTTTTTTTGTGTTAAAAGCTTTGGATTGCAGTTGCTCCCAGGCCTCAATCGGACCTTAAAGGTTTTACAGACTGCTGTTGTTATTTGGTTAATTTTGCACTTATGTTGTGTGGACGCTCAGTCCTCGACTTTTACTACATTATGAGTCATTTTGTGGTGGTTTTTAGGACTTAAAAACCTGTCAGGAAGTCATGTGGTTCATGTTTATTGTGAAGGAAGGCAGAGTACGGACAAGCCCCTAGCCCCCCCACAAACACCCAAACACCCCCCCCCAACCAAAAACCAAAACACAAAAAATAAACACAGAACCAACAAAACCTACAAAAACCAACAACCACAAAACACAAACCAACAAACACAAAATAACCACAACCCCCCACTCCCCCCACCCCCCTCCCCCCCCCCCCCCCACCCCCCCCCCCCCCCCCCCCCCCCCCCCCCCCCCCCCTTTGTTTTTTTTTTTTACTCTACGTCACTTAAACTGCCAATTCCTCACTAATAAGGCATTTTGTGCCTTTGTGATATTGATTAATCTAAAGTCTTTTGGTGTAGGGCGTGCTGTGTGTCACCTGCCGGGGCATCCTGTGCACTCTCTCATGTGTTAACGTGTGCGCTGGAGCTCCAACATGTTTTTGCACCCTGTTGGATGCGTGCACGCGCCTGTCTGTGTGGCGATGTGCGCGGGGAGAAGGAAATGGCTGAGTTTGTTTAAATTAAGCACACTCAGCCATGTGGGACAATTTAGCGGGAATGAGAGCCTGACACCCCCCATAACCACCACCATCACCACCACCACCTCCCTCAACCTTCTCCAGTGCTCCACTGCTCTCCTCCCCCACTCCACTCCCACTCCTGAGATCTTCTGAATGGGCGGCTGTCTTTTGAAGGCGGCGGGCTTGTTTGGGAAGTAGGGCCAATTGTGTGAATAGCTGTGGGGGGTGGGGGGTGGAGACAGTTTAAATGTGGAGATAGGGTGCTGGAGGAGGAGAGGAGATGAGGGAAAGGAGGAAGAGGATGAAGGCAGTTGAAGTGCTGGTGCATACAAATCAAAGTGTAACTAATGTTCCCCGGACGTAAACACAAAAGTCGTACACAACACCCTCGCTTCCTTCTTTAAACTGTTCCTAGAAAGGTATATTAACTCAACAGGGAGCGCACCATATGTGTGCTGAAGGGCTCTAGAACATGGAACTGACTGTATTACACAGTGATGAAGGGAAAGACATAAATAAACGAGAATATGAGGAGCTGCTGCAAATCAGAGCTGGATAATGTCACACTAGAATAATACTGTCATGCCTACTCGAGGCAAACTGTACATCGGATGCATTTGCAAGGTCGGCTCAAAGCTGACATAGCAGATCATATTGTATTTGTGTGTGTTTGTGGTGAGGGAGTGACAAAGAGAGAATGTTTGAACTTGAGTTCACTTCTCCTTCGCATCACCATGGTGATGAGAGGTGGTTATTACTTGGAAATAACATGCATTTCTCAAACAGTGACTCAAGGGTTGAGGTTTACACTGAAACATGGATTTTGTATAACGTTACACCCAGTTCCTCTGCAAAACTGAGAGGAGGGGTGTGCAAACATCATGTTTTCAATACACTTTGTTTGCACCAAAGTCAAGTTAATTTCAAGAAACTTGAAGAAGTAAAGCGCGAGCAAGCAGAAAAAACTGCAAAACTGGAACAAAAGGATCTGCAGTTTTAGTTTTAAGAAAAGGGACCTGGCGTGGCTTCTTCCTTTGTTCATGCTCTACCTCTGTCCACCGTGAATCACCATGTTTGCAAGATTTCTGTGTAGCTTTGCCTGCAGCACTAAAAAAACATACCTCCACCACCAGTTTTCACCAAAAAGCACAAAAAAACTCAATTTTTTTCTTTCTAGACCGCCTTTGCTTTTCATCTCTCTGACCGCTGATGGATTGTTTGCATGTTGGTCAGCTTTGGTGTTCGACTTCTGACAGAGATGAACAACACGAAACATTTGAGCTACACTCGAGTACACCTCAGGGCGTGGACACCTTTAGAGTGTCGTCGATACGCTGAAGGTCAGTGGGGTCCAGTGAGGGTTTGGCTGCAAATACTGAACATGAAGCTCAACACATGTAAAGAAAAACTTCAGCTGAATGGTACTCCGTGCATGCTAAGATTGCTTGGATTTAAAAGTTGGTGATTTCAGATCAGTGAGGTAATATTGATAGCTGGTTATTCATTCAAAGTTGGCATCTAGACTGTCCATCAGTGTCATGCTGCCACCAGTCAGCCCATTTAAGCTTTTAGTCTCCTGACCTTTAAGTCCAGCCTTTCTGCGTGTGGCCAGGCTGAGCCTCGGAGATCCGAGGTGTTAGGAAGGGGTTTGCCGGTGAGCCCTCCTCGGGCTCAGCGCTCAGCCTTTATAGCGGAGAAAACTCCCGACTGCAGTGGAGCTGAGGGAGGGGGGGCTTTGAGTTTGGGTGGAAAACAAGACAAGGGGGAGGAGGGAGAAAAGGACAAAAGGAGAAGAAAAATCTGGAAGCACTGCCATGAAGAAGAGTGAGTCATCTTCATGTGATTGTGGGAAAATAGCCACTTCCTCTGTATTAAACACACACCAAGAACAGAAAAATGACAGCATGTTCTTAGGGACGACGGGAATACGGAGACAGGAAGTGATGAGACTGATGGATGAGACGACCACTGATTGGACATGAAGTCCAGTTTTGTGAAGATGGTAGGGATGGGGTGAGCATGGTACTGAGGATGGAACCAGGCCTCGAATGCTGCTGAAGCAAGGACGCCGTCAGGCAGCAGGAAACTGTCCAGCTGTCACGGAGGAAGATGCTGGAGACATCAGTGTCTGATGGGGATAAATGATCTGACACGTCTTTGTCTCTGTGTGTGACTGACCCACATTACTTCACTGCGTTTGCTTCTGCTTGCATCTCTTCTATTTCCTTTCCCTCGCACACGCGAATGCAGATCTCCTGCTTTCCTCTGCACTCCTTCTGAGTTGCGTTGCTGCTACGTGGCAAGCGTTGGACTATCAGGGCCTCTGCTGAGGGTTTAGTGCTTGCTGGCCCCCAGCCCAACCACACACACACATCCAGTTGTGCAGCTGCAGGAGGGAGGGAGCAGATGTGTGCTCCAGCGGGAAGTAGCGGCGCTCAGCTCTCAGTGCAAAATAGAGCTCATTGTATTCACTGCCTCCATGAAAAGTGAAGAGCGCGTCTTAAACTCTGAGTCTTAAACTCATGGCTCAGCTCTTCATTCGCCAGACTCATTCAATTTTCCCTTCCTATATCTCTCTTCGTTGTACACACACTTGCACACACTTGCACGTACTCCCTGACTGCCTGCTGTCTGCGGTATGATAGGCAGGACTAATGTTTGCTCTGCAGCAATAACACAATTAGGATTCCACATTTCTCCTTCCATGTACACTCAACCCCCCCCCCCCCCCCCCCCCCCCCCCCCCCCCCCCCCCCCCCCCCCCCCCCCCCCCAGGGTTTTCTCCCTCTGGCATCATCCCTTTCCTTCACTCCTTGTCCTCCATCTCCCTTCATCTGACTTCTCTGCCCTTCTTCTCATCGAGAGATTGCTGTCAGTCCCATCCTGCACAGACGCACAGCTGATAATGTTGATCTGATCACATTTAATTGGTTTATTTTCCACGGAACTGCAGATCTCAGTCCTCCGTGTGTAGCTGTGTTATATTCTGAGCACAGCGCTCAGATCTGGTCCGCTGCTCTTCCGCTCATGGTTTGATGCAGGTGATCGTCCACCGCACTCCAATTAACCTTTCACTCTCTCTCTCTCTCTCTCTCTCTCTCTCTCTCTCTCAAACACACACAACCATGCACACGCACACAGGCTGGAAGTCCTCTCCCACAGTTCCTGACCTGAGTGTATGATAGTCATTTCCTCTTCATTTTGTTCCCGAGGAAAACTGATGCCTCACTCCGCCGCCACCCCCCATTCTCACTTTTGCCACTCTCAGTCCCCCTTTGCTTCTCTCGTCACCTTGTCTTCCTCTGACTCTTATTTGTGGTCTGTCTTGACTCTGCCTGTGGTTTTGTGTGTGTGTGTGTGTGTGTGTGTGTGTGTGTGTGTGTGTGTGTGTGTGTGTGTGTGAACAGTTATGTAACTATAGTCTTTCCCTGGGAATGGGCTTCTGCTTCTTTGGGATCAGCTTCTACTTCCTCTCCGCTTCCCATCTACCCCCACTTGGCAAAAGGGAGCTGTGTTTTGACAGGGCAGGGGACTGTTATGGAGGCGTTTCTAGGAAGTGGATGGCAAAATAAGCCAGAACTTGAGCGGGAGGTTTGAAAAAGATCAGTTTTGGCATATGATTGAAATTATCTGAAGTTTGGGATTCTGGAAGTTTCCAGAGATAACTGGAAACTTAATAATTACAAACCTAAAGTCGTAACCCTTTTATCTGCAATGGCGAGCTGTTTTGGAAGCGGTTTCCTTGTATGGGGACTGGTTTTGAAGCCTTGGTGAACATCAGTCATGCCGCAGCCAAACTCATCTAACAGATTGAAATGTTTTTTTTTTGCTGCTGAAAAACTTAAATACATGCTGGTCATTCAAGTAGTCATGTAAAAAAACAAATGCATGCAGAATGTTTGCATTTTTGATTTTTGTTTGTGTCAAGAGAAGAGGAAAAGTAGGGAAAAGTGCAGTTTGATTTCATCTTCATTAATTTGTGAAAAGACTGCGTGACGTCTACAGAAATAAATCTGAATACAACATGAACTAAATTGCTTTCGAAGCAAATAATAAAAATAATAATACATTGAAATATATTTTGCACTTTTGTTTATTAAATAAGTTGTTGTTTTTAAAGGCAAGAGGCAACACCTGGAATAACCAGACAAAATGTACAGAACAAAAAATTTCAATAAAAAAAAAAACTAAATAAATGACGAAGAAGAAGCTGGAAATATGACGATGTCTGATACACATCAGGATACACATCCTGAATCATGTTCAGTATTTTAGTCCAAATCCTGCCAGCACAAAACTGTTACACAAATCACGTAACAGTGTCGTCAAAGACGGATGAGCTTCGGGCCGACAGTTCAGACTGTTCAGAAGTCTTGTTGAACAAATCAGATATGGATCAGATATGGACAAATCATGTTGGGTGGTTTCTTTGTTGTTGATGCGTAACGCAGTCCGAAGCAATACGACACTGTCACAAGACTCAGCGAGTAAGAGTCCCAAGTTACTTTGGCCGGTTTTTGTTGATAGTTAAGACAAAAGACCAGGAGAAGTAGAAGACACTTCCTTCTCTTCCATCAAATGAAACTGAAAACAATATTTTCACAGATAAACCAACATCTTTCTGCGGCATTAAGAGATAAGCAGTAAAGAGAGAGGCAGAGCAAGCGCCTGTGTTCCTGAATACTTGCCTAATGAGAGGAGTAGATGGATGGATGGATGGATGGATGGATGGATGGATTGGAGGATGACATGGGAGAAAGGTTTTTCCAGGATACTCATTTTGTGTGTGTGAAGGTGAGGGATGGAGGAGGGAGAAGTGCTGAGGCTGTCATTTACCAGGCCGTATCCCGGCATGTCTGAACCCGATGAGCTGGAGAATGTCTGGCATGTCGAGGAAACTGGAAAAATGTGAAAGAAATATTTCATTTAGGAAGTGATCAATAGTTAAATAAAACCACAAAGTTTTTCATGTTTTTCCAATTACCTGAATGCTACGAGATTTTTCATCAGCCACTCCATTAAAAATAAGCAATGATCCTACACTAACCATGACTAATACCGGCATAATAATGGTTTCTTATGTTTGTTGAGTTATATGAATAAACACTCGTCCAAGCTTGGAATTAAATTTGTGGCTAAAAAAAAATAAAATAAAAATAAAGCATTCCCAAGCTGCTGAGAGTTGTGATCTGGATAATTGTCTAGTGAAAAAGGCCTAATGACAACGAAGTGCAGCTTATTATCTTTTTTTTTGTCAAAAATTGATCTTGATGCATTTGTCTTTCCAAATGTGACATTAGACGCACAAGTGTCATTGAGATCGGTTTTCCGGAGGTTGTCTGAACCGAGACTAAAAACACTTGGAGCACAGCACTGGACATGCATCTTCCCTTCATGCTGCAGGTGGTCTCTACTCAACTAAATGATCATCCACACTGAGGAATTTAACCGTTTTCCTCAGTATGGCTTTGATTTAGTCACTGTTGATGCCAAAATAGCAGAGGCTGCAGGTTTCAGTGCACCGATAGTGGTAGTTTGTTGCATCAGGCATGCTCAGCAACGTGAGTCTGTTTTAAACATTGGCTTAACTTTGTTGTCCCAGACGATTAAGTTGTTGCTTAATTTCTTTCCGTAAGTGTTGCAGAAAAGTGGAATCTTTGAGGGACAAGCGTCCACACCAAAGATGCGTTTACTTGCTGCTCCAAACTGGTCAACGTGAAACCCGTCCAGCCGAGCATTCAGCGCAACCCGGCTTTCTGTGAAGGACTTGGTTGTAAAGCAGATCAGTATTCTCATTTGATGAATTTAATTAGATTTCTTATCTCTGAAGACAAAAGCAGCTCTGTCTGAGCAGAATCTGTTTGTGTTGGCGCTGACGTGCAGTGGTCTGATTAAAAGTTTTGAAAAGAGATGTGCTAAAAGTGAAATGAGGGCTGTGATCAACAGCTTGCTGCGTGGGGCATCTGTTCATCATCAAATGTGGTTTCTCAACATGTTGTACTTAATCTCTTTTGGAGGAACAAGGTGCCTCCGAGTCTTCGGTTTAAGGAGTTCGGAGTGAAGCTTGTTCCTACACGGTCTGCAAGTGGAACACGTGTTTGCGCTCGTATGTGTCCTTTGCATTCCACCCCACCCCACTTAAGGTTCTTCTTCGTGGATGACATGTCATTACAGCAATTACAGGGCAACGGGACTTCAGCCATATACACACATGCACATATGAAGGCTCTGCATGAATGTATGTTCACATGTTCACGCTGAATGGACGCAAGAAAGTGGACGAAGGAGCTCAAGCTCTTAATTGTGTTTCAGATGCTTTGCTGCTCTCTCTCTCGCTCTCTCTCTCTCTCTCTCTCTCTCTTTCTCTCTCTCTCTCTCTCTCTCTCTCTCTCTCTCTCTCTCTCACACACACACACACGCACGCACACACACACAGTTTGCATATGTGCTGAAGCTGCCGGCCAATGTGGGAACTAAAAGAGGTTCCACCTTTTATAAATCCCCTCTCTGTCTTTTCCAAGTGTGTGTGTCAGAGTGGAGTGTGTGTCAGTGTAGGCACAAGCGCAGCATTCCTTTTTGCCTTCCTCTCCACCCTTTTTCTCCCTTCTCTCTTCTCTCTTCCTCCACCTCCTTTCTGTATCTCCGTTCTTTTCACTCCACCTCCCTCGATCCCTCCAGCTCGGTAACAGCTGAGTCGACGATTGCGCTCGGGTTTCTGTGTTCTTGCGAACGTGCATGTGTGTTAGAAAGAGGGCAATTGAGAGAAAGAGAGTGCAGGTCTCTCCTAGACTGAATACCTTTTGTAAAAGGAGCCGCAGCTGAATGGGAGTGGTGTCAGTCGCAGTTTCCCACCATGTTTAGAAGCTCTCCTCATTTTTCCAATCACACATTTCAACACATGTGTGTGTGTGTGTGTGTGTGTGTGTGTGTGTGTGTGTGTAATAAATGCCAGCTCACATTGAAATTGTCAGCTGATATGATCAGATTAAAAGGCCTTGGATCAATCCCAGCTGTGATTTGGGTTTTAGTGTGTCTATGTGCATCTTGCGTGCGTGTTTGTGCTCTGCAGTGAAAAGTCATTCAGTCGGTTCAGACACTGACACCTGAGAGCATTCCTCGCCGCTTAAATACGCCCTGTTTGAGAAAGAAGATACTCTTACCTGTCCCTGTCTTTTCTCTCTGTTATCTTTTTTTCTTTTTGCATCACTTGTGCGTACATGTTAGAATCGCTCTGTTTTATGCGGGGAAAAGCATGAATGGTGCATTTCATGCCAGTGAAAATGCATTCAGACCCTCGGCTGGAGGCAGCTGCTCCAGCTTGGTCTCCGTGTCATCACTGACACCAGTGCTGCAAATTTAGCTCCATACTCATGACTGTTAGTGGCACCGTAAAAGACAATGACACTGCATACTGAATAAAGCTCAGTTTCAGTTCTCCATCTTACTTGCTCTTATTTCTCTTTTTTACTTGGTCTGTCAAAAGTAAAAGCTGCCCGAAGTAAAATTTGCATCATCGGTAGAGGCACGGAGCTCAGACAACAGCTTGTTTTATTGTGTTTTTTTTTTTTTTCAATAGAAAAACATTTATTTTATTTAAGGGGGGCAGGGGGTAATACCTGTCAAATGTCAAAGCCATTGACAGAAGTAGCACATGTCCTAGTTTGTTTCTTAGTACTTTAGCTCTGCACTTTGAATTAAACGTTTCACACCGAGCTGGTCTGGAGGCGGTGTTCAGATTTGTGTTTGCTGCAAGCTGCAGGAACGAGAAGTTGTAACAGCCTGACACTCAACTCTGCAACATAACCGCATCAGAATATAACAGGTGTGCTAATAGATAATTATGCCATTTTTACATAATAAACATTTAGTCATTTAAACTCAGAAGATATAGCAGTCTGAAAATTCACTCCAGAAAGTGTTTGTCTTTTATAGTTAAAAGGTGTCAGTCTTGTTTTTTTTTTTTTTTTTTTAATTTACATTTCTCAGACTAAAAACCAGAAACTAGAATAATTCAAAGATGCATCTTGCAGCAAAAAATGAACTTCTTTCCAGCAGATTTGAGCTTGCGTTTCCCGTGAACCTTTCAGGCTGGTTTCGGGAGGTGTAGGTGTTACTGGTGTAGGAGAGAACTGGAAAAGTCACAACAGAACTGAAATCAATGCCCATCTCCTTTTGTGACATGTTCACTTACCAAAATGACTTGTCATGTCAGTGTCTTGTGTGAAGTGTGCATCATCCTTCACTAAGACCTTAAGAGACCTCTATCTGATTTTACAGTGGCTCAGTTTTCTCAAATAAATCGATCATAAATCGTGCAAAAGGCAACCTTATTTTGTATTGTGGCTAACCGCAGGGGAATATAAATAGTAAAAAAGATCATTTAAAATGTGGTCCTTGAGTGATATAAACTGAGATGTTTTCTCCAGATTCAAAACCTAAACAAGTCAAATTGTGAAGCCAAGTAAAAGAAACAAATATTGGTCGGTATTTAGCTGAAGTAACGCAGTATAATTGTTTTTATATCCTGACGAAAATCTTTGTGGTTCAATGCAGAGCGTTTGTTTACATGAATAATGCAGAAAAACAGTAGTAATGTACAAATGAGAGTGACACAGTGGTCGGTGGTCAGAACTGCCGCCTCACTGCAGGAAAAACCTCAGCTGGTAACTTTTTGTAAGCTCCAACTTGGTCTGAGCGAGGAACACCCGCCAGGCTAGATGTTTTGTCTCTGGGGAGGTGACGGAAATGTGTGTTTGTGTTTTTTTAAGCTGTGCGAAGCAGTCGACTGGAAGTAAGGCAGACAGTCTGTTAGGTGGTTGTGAAAATCCATTATGCTTCATCAGGATGAACAAACCGGAGTCATTGGGCATGTGTATGAATAATGAATGACTATATGAGTAATGACAGTCATATTATGAGGTCAGAGCTGCCACTGAATATTTGGGGCTTGTGTGTGTGTGTGTGTGTGTGTGTGTTGCATCTCAGTGTGTGTTCTACTCTATGCATCTTTTATGTCAGGGAGGCAGTTTCCATGCTTGCACAAGGCTTTCTTTTAAAGACAGAGACACGTATAAATGTGCACACACACACACGCGCTCACACATGCTCTTCCACACTCAAACATTCATACACTCATACAAGCGGTTGATTGTTTTATGGATCCAACGTGGAATTTTGCAATTTCAAATTTCGTCCTTGCAGGGAATCAACACCTTATTCCCCCCGGATTTCGCTGGAAAGCGGAAACCGCTGTGTGTGTGTGCGTGTGTGTGCGTGTCTGTGTGTGTGTGTGTGCAGGAGTGTTTGTTTGTTAGCACGATGATTTCAGAGCCTGTCAACAGCAGCACACATCTGGAGGCAAACAGAGGTCATTATTCAGTCACAGATGTAAAAAAAAGTTCCAGATATGTACATTACATCCTGTTGAAAATGTGCGACACCCAGCAGCTGCAAATGAAAGAGCATCTATAGTTGCTTTTCCAGTCGAACATGCATGCATATCGTTGCAAAATCAACAAAGCCGTCCTTATGACAGTAGACGAATACTGCAGATAATTCTTTTTCCTTTTTTTTTTAACTTAAACGCTGCCTCTACAGTATGCAATTTCACACATGGGTTCCTCCAAATTGCAGCAAAAGGCTGTGTTTAAATTTAGAGACTGTCAATGCCAAGAATTCATATAAAGACATCAGTAAGCTGAACACGGCGCTCTTGTATTTTTCTTCAAGTTGCTTTGTGATTACTAGAAAAAAACGGTTCAACTTCGGTTTGAACCCCTCGCTTCTTTTAAGCAGAGAGGGTTTCGTACTGCTTGTGATTGGAGTGTGCAATTATGCAATTATGAGTTAGGCTTATAGGAATAAAATGAATCTCATAAAGAGTGGGTTGATGGGAGAGATGCCTTTGACTGTCCTCCTCCCTGTTAGCGCTCTGTTTCATCTCGAGTTTCTTCTGCTCTTTTCCTGGCAGAGCAGACGGTGGTGTTACCATCTGTCTGCGATGTGTCCTCGACGTGCACGCGTTTGTGTCTGTGTGTGTGCGCGTTGAAGGCAGGATGGCCGGGCTGAGCTGGGAAAGGGGCTCGGACCGACAGGGATGAGAAGAACAAAGTCAAGAAATGAAAGGAAAAGATTGATTGAAATGTGCTAAAAGGTGTTGAAAGGGCTGATTGGAGCGGCTGTTTACTTTTGCAGCAGCTCGAGCCTCGGCTGTATGATTCACTAACCTTTCCAGCAAACCTTCTCAAGCGCTTGAAGAAGACCAGCTGAATGAAACGATGCAGGATGACACACAGCTGTATTCGGAAGAATGCCTTGTGTGTGTTCAGAGATGGATGTCTTTAATATACAAATATTAAAAAAAAACCAACACATACTTTCATATATAGCTGTTACTTAGTTACTGCTTTACAGCAGTTTTCCTCACCCGTGTTGAATTCAAACTCATATTTCATTCCATAATCTCCCTCTGAAAGTAAGTCTGTGTCTGTTTGTATACGGCATATGTTTGCGCACAAGCTTGACGCCCTCCTGGACAACATTTACGCAGGCCTCCTCAGTTTATCTGTGTGTAAACGTCCCTCAGGAGGCGGCATATGCATTGTGACTGATTTCAGTGCATGGGAGTGTGTTTATCTTTGTGGTTTTTGCCATGTGTATGTGGAAGCACATGCACTTTGACTGTGAAGGTTTGGGTGAGCAGCTCCGTTAAACCCCCTGATGAGGACCACATGTACAGCTGACACGTGTCGCTTCGGTTTCCTTATATTCTTGCCCTATATCCAGTTAAACGGTGCCTTGTTATTTTCCACTTAGGATGAATGTCATTCATCTTTGTTTTGTGTTTGTAGTTTTTTTTTCATAGCTAGGCCTTTTGGTTTTACATCTATTATTATGCAAGTAGAGAAAGCATGCCTGGGTTTAGCTTCCAATTATGCCGCATAAAGCATCAACAATTGACCCCAGAAAACCTTGAAAGAATTCCTCTTCTTGCTGTCGTTTGCATGTTTACAAGAAACTGGCGTAGCTTTTTCCTCTTTCCTTTTCACCTATGAAGTAGTATCTTTATCATTTATTACTTCCTTCTTCTATGGTTCTTAGAACAGGATATTCACTATAATCCCTAAGACTATAATTGATGCTAAACTGCTTTCATTTGGTCTTACTTTCTTCTCTGTTTTCCTCTTTCCTTTTAATCTCTCCTCTTTTATATTAACATGATGTGACTTGTTCGGTTTTAGTAAAGCCTGAACAAAGTCGAGATGAAAACCCACCTCAGGAAATGCTGGAAAAATAGGTGTTTCCTTCATGTCCCTTTTGTGATAAAACTTTACTTTCTTTTATGTTGTTTTCTGGATCATTTATCTTTTTGTGTCTGAATTTCTCTCGCTGATCTGCTTAATCTATCATTGTTATAAGAAATATTTTCCAGTCCTCTCTGTAGGTAGCTCATTGTGCTGTTATGCCAGTGTGCATGTCGTTTATCATACACTTATTTTTACATATATATTTCTGGGTGTTAACGCAATGGAAGCAGGTGATTTCCATACAACATCTCTTCTCTGTGCGTCCAATAACCCAGTTCAACAAACTCCCTGTGAGCCTAGTTTTGGATGGTTGCAGAAAGTGGATGAATTCATCTAGTCTAAGTGACAAAGCAGCTACATACAGTATATGGTGAGCACCTCTGTCTGGGTGCAGTGATTGCCTGCAGCAACACTGTTGCCGGGCAATGAGCCATGCGAGAGTTAAATAGAGTTTAGCAGAAATTGTGAATCAAGCATTATGGTGATTAACCCGCAGTTCTTTTAGGTGTGTATTCCAGCCTGAAAAGATAAGGCTCTGTACTGTCAGGCCCAAAGTGATCGTCATCATCTGATGACTGTGCACTTGCAAAATTGGCCATATTTAGTAATCACGTTAGTCGCAGGCCAACTGGCCAGTCTCACTGGTGAAGTTGCAACAGGTTTTTGGGGGGTTTTAAAGGGGAAGAGGCTAATTTTGTAAATTTCAGTCCGTCTTTTTTTTCTCAGAACTAAAATCAATCATCAGTTTCGTTTAACAATTAAATCACAAGGATAGAGGTATGCCTGTGGAAAAGGAAGCACGGCGCGCCAGTTCGGTACATCAGATTACAGAGATTACATGTCCTCAACTGTTTTCTCTCTTGACACACTTTCCCTGTTGTCGCTCATCTTTTTGCCTCGGAGGAAAAGGCTGCTACAGGCTGATCAAATCGCAATCTGTTGTTCACAATGAAAAGCTTCAACACCACAGACATGCTAGTGCAACATCCAAAAAAAAAAAAAAGATCATGCATCCGCTGGCTTTGATCGATCGATCAGTAACGGCATTTCTAATACCATTCCAGCAGTTTCCACCTGCTTCCCACATTTGCCTGTACTTCCAAGTGTATATATCTGGAAAATAATGATCTCCTGCTTCCCTCTCTCTCTCTTTTCTCTCCCAGGTAGGGCAGTTCAGTCAATTTCTCCATGAATGTACGTCACAATGATGATGACAGACCAGATTCCACTGGACTTGGCTCCGCCCCCCCTCCTGAACGGGGAGGTCCCTCTCATGCCTCACATGGTTAATGGTGACGCAGCCCAGCAGGTAAAGGTCTTTTATCACACAGATGCAAACGCAGACTCGCACATCTGTCATTCAGCATCAAGGGTGGCCACAATCTTCAACGTTCCCGCTTTTGGCGAGCTCACACGCCGCTTCACGCTGTAATACACATCAAGTTGTCCCGCAGGCACTTCCCTTTGTTGTCATTTCATCACAAGTCTCACGGGTTGTTGCAGCAGGTAATGAACAACTGCCAAGCTCTTACAGTTAAGAATAAGTCATTAGCAAGTAAGAATGAGTTCCTAGAAAGATACCTGATACCGTAAAGCAGAATAACTGTCTGGCTGGCCCCACTGATGGATCCCAGACCTTCGTTGTAGGTGCTTCTCTGTTGGTTTTCTTGAAGGCTGCAGATCCAGTCAGATCACCGCCAGAGTTCAAAACAGCACCCGAACGGCAGCGATCAGCACAATTAAAAGCATCACAATCAGTTGACTTGGGGCTAATAGTTTTGTTACAGACGCTTTTTTTGTTTTTTTCGTGCGTCGTTTCGGGCCTGCTGCCTCACAGCCCCGGAGGAAGCATGGTGGGAGTGTTGGCTGCAACACATTACAGTTATGGAGGGTTTTGGCTGTAGTACACAGCAGTTAGGGAGCTCTTTTTATCAAAACACCCTGTAGTTTAAACATGATTCCCAATGTGGATTCAGGGATGTAGACTGATGATTATACGGATTTGACTCAGCATTCTGGTATATTTGTTTCTTGGTCTGTCATAGTCCGTTTATGTGTTTGTGTGTGTATGTTTCTCCCACTGTTTGAGCCTACGCGTGGGAACACTAGTGTCTGTGTTGAGTCTGACTTTATATTTATGTGTTTGTCTGCTCGCATGTCTATCAGCTTTCCCCCTAATATTCGTGTTTACCTGCCTGCAGCTGTTTAACTGCGACTGTTGCTTTGATAGAGAACCAAAGAGAGTCCCAGATACATGTGTATATAGTTGGATCTGAGCAGAGTATCGTCTTACATAAAGTATCATGGGGAACATCTCACACACGGAGGCCAGTCATGCGCAATGAAATTGAATCTGTAGTTTCCTTTTATTAAAAGAAAAAATAGAAAGAGTGTTTTGAATGTCTGAGCGTGGAATTTTAACCCTGCGTGATTACATGAATTTTAAGAACTATTTCCTGTTCCCTTTTTCATCAGTGAAAATGTGCATATTGCAGTGGAGGAGCTATATCGGTTCCTCCATTACAAAGAACAAAATTGACTACATTCTGTTTGTGGCAAAAGCTGTTTTCAATACCCATTTTCACACTGTTGGCAGTGTTGCATAACCCAGACGGTGGCCTTTGGTTAGCATCAGTCTGACATATTCCCAATTGAATTGTCAGCAGAAAAGGTTACAGTCTCTATGCTTTTATCTTTAATCAAAGGACTATTGTGACAAAAGACTTGTCGAAAAACAGTCCAAAACATTGTTTACTGTTCTATCTCATGTGAATTTTAGCTAGAAACTGCTGCTTCTACTCCTGTGTTACTGCAGCAAAGACATAATTTAAAGCCCTTTCACTCTGGGTCAGATGGTTCAGTGCCCGTTTGTGTTGAATGAAATTATAATTTATTAATCCTCTGAAGTAGATTCAAGCTGGAATGAATTGGTCCATATTGCAGCTGAACTCAGGATACTCAGACACTACAGAGCACCATCCATCCATCCATCCATCCATCCATCCATCCATCCATCCATCCATCCATCCATCCATCCATCCATCCATCCATCCATCCATCCATCCATCCATCCATCCATCCATCCATCCATCCATCCATCCATCCATCCATCCTCCCAACTGAGGTTGAGTTAAATTTATTTAACACACACATATTCCACAAAACTCTTCCCTTATGAAAGTTAATTCAAATGATACTTTTTGCATTTCTATATAAAGTAAAAGATTTGTTGATAGTTCATTTGTCCATTTCTATTATATGTATTGGTTCATTCAAGTTATAAGCAGTGATTTGTGATTTCATGTTTGCACTCAGAGGCCACAAACTAAACTTAATTAGGGTCAGCACTGATAAATTCACAAGCAAAGATGCCACATAAGAGGTCCCCCAGGCCCCCCCCCTAGCTCTGATGCTGCTTCTCCAACAGAGGACTATAGATAAAATTGCTTTATCCACCACAGACTTGTAGAAAATATTCAAACTCCGAAAGATGCTAAGGTTCCTCCAGAAGTACATTCTGTTCTGTCCCTTCCTAGTCATCTCTTTTGTCCTGTTCATGTCCAATATGAGATTGTTCCCACACTGTCTCTTCTCAGTCATGGCTGAAACTTAGAGATGGGGTCATATTCGTAAGAAAAATGCACATTTAATTTTTTTTCCCTTCCTTTTTAGCTTACATTTTTTTGTGATGTATTCAAATATTGAACTGACAGGTCCAGCGGAGTCTGGGTCATTACAACTTCTGAACAAGTTCCACAGAAGCGTTACACATGACCTTAGCGTGTTTAACCAGCGACAGCCACACACTCCTCCCCACATGATCCGATCTAAGGCTTTTTCTCATGCTGGGGTTCCCATAGCAACAACAGCCGCTGCAGCAGACAGAGCAGGAAGTGTGTGTGTGTGTGTGATTGAGGGAGAGCAGCAGGTTAGCGTTGAGATGGGAGAAGATGCAGAGACTACAGGAGGAACGCAGGATATGAGACTTCTGAAGCGACACACCTGTAGAGCGTAGACAGAGCCGTGCTTGTGTTCATGCATGTGTGTCTGAATACACGTGTGTGTGTGTGCAATGGAGGGTCACCTGTTTCATGTCTGCAGCCACGTGTACACTCTCAACAATCTCTACGCTGAGAATATGACGGTAGGCTGCATGCATGCTCCCTTCAGGCTTATTCAGCAAAAAACACTCGGGAAGGAAAGCGGTGTCATGTATTTCAGGTTGATTTGTGTGCGCTCACCTGTCACTGTTTCTGATTTTGATATATGTATTTGGTTGTGCTGGTTTTCTTCCCTCCAGCGTAGTTTAAAGAGAAGGACTTATAAAATCCATGTGCGAGACAGCAGCTGTGTCTTACCTTAGATTGTTTAACAGCTCCTTCATGTACGAGGACTTTCTGCATGCACCGTACTGTCAGATCCGATTGTTGTTATGTCACCTCTGCAAGATGACAAGCCGCCCAGCGGAGAGTTTGTTCTGCTTTGTGGTTGTTAAATATGCATATATGTTCATGATGGTTTAAGTTCCCCTCATTGTTATCATTAATATATTGTTGTTTTTTTTTACCAATTAGCCAACTCTGTTCTTCTAAGAGTGCTTTTTGTGTGTGTGTTGACACAGGTGATTCTGGTGCAGGTGAACCCAGGGGAGACGTTCACCATCCGGGCGGAGGACGGCTCGCTGCAGTGCATCCAGGGTCAGTGCTTTCTGTTATATCAATATGCTGCCTGGTCAGGACTCGATGACAGTTTTTTCATTTTCATTGTTCGTTCTCTGCACATGCTCATCAGAAATTTGTGGACTTTCAATGCACCGTATAATTTTAGTAATATTCATATTTTAATTCTGTTAAATCTGTCTAAAATTATTATAAACTCTAAGGACAAAAGCTCCTAAAAGGAAAATACCAGCATTTTCAATCATTACAATTATACTTTTTACCTTCTTGCAATCACTTTACCTCAATTTTTTCTATTTAAATTTAAATCATATATAGTTTACAGAGACAGAACTGGTCTAATAAACAACATAAGTTGTTACCAAAATGTTATATCACTTTTTTCATAAGGTAACACATTTTCTTGAGGTTTTGATGCACCAACTGTTGCAACCTTTGGTCAAAGCAGCACATGTGCACAGTGTGGCTGCTCTGTTTTCAACCTTGTTTCTACACCCCCGTTCATAGCGGCTGGTTTTAGAGAATGGAGTGAACCAGCGTTACTGGAGAATTTCTTTCTCGAGAAAACTAAACAGTGTTGCTGCAGATGCAAATTTGTGGTTAATAACAAAGAAAAAGAAACAGGCAAAGAGTCTCACCTTCCCACCTCCAACGGGAGCATGATTTGAAGTGGAGGGTGGAGGGCATAGATGGAGATAAATATGGGAAGGCCGGGTAATTCTACTCTGATTTGGGCGTAACACCACCCTGGAGATCTGAGTGCTTCACTGAATGATATATTTTTAGACTTAGGCGGCTCCAAACAACGTGTCAAGGCTGAGCCTTTTTTTTTCTTTTTTTTTAAGACATTTTACAGGCATAGTTACTTCAGACCCTACTCTGTAATCCTTTTTTAAAACTTTTGCTCATGATTTAAGTTAACTCTTTAATGCCTGACACGTGAAATAACACCCCCAAACCCCCGTTTTTTCAAAGTGTCAATTATATATTAATGAAAAACACATCCAATTTTGTATTTAACAATTTCTAAATAATTATTTTCTTCCATCTATGAATACATTAGATACGTTTGTTTAAAATCTTTTTGTTTTTTGATTATGGGTGTGGTTCAGAGGTCCCAGACATTAATATTTCAAATATGATAACAGGGTTAAAATATACATTTTTTCACTGATAATGTTTTCATAGCTGCGACATTACCGCTGGAGAGACTTAAAAATGAAAGACAGACTTGAAACACTTTAAATCCACAAACAATAAGGCAATCATTTCTTTATTATCATCCATTGTTGTAATAATGGTCTTTCGTGTCTTATTTTTCTTACATATTGTTCAGCAGGTGGCATTTAACCCTTTATGTTGCAGCTTCCAACCAACACATCTCCTTGAACCATCTTTTTGTTTTCATGAACACATAAGTCTTTTATTTCTTTGCCTCGGAGGGAGAAGCCAGCAGGGAGGTGCGCAGTAGGAATGACAGAGGGGTTTCACGTGGAACCGGGACTGCGTCAGGGATGGGCACTGAGTCCTTTCTTGTTTCAAAGTGTTCATATTTCTGCTAAACGTCCCAAAACCCTCGAAGTCTCCTTAATTTGTAGTCTTTCAGGAGAGAAGTCAGTGATGCGTAAGTAAGGGTGAGTAAAAGGAAAGTGGTGGGTTGCTTTCAAAGGGTGTGATCTTCAAATTAAAAGCTACTGGTTGAAAAAATAGTCAGTGACAGGTTTTCTCAGAGTGGGCAGCCAGAACATGAGAAGACTGGAAATGTAAGCCACTTAGAAGCTCTTAAAGATGAATGAGGTGGCAGTAAAATGGGATTTCCCCCAGCTCCTCTGGAATTGTCTCACTTTGATGATGTCAGAGAGTGCAAGCTGTTATTCAAGAACTTTGAAAGGACTTCTTTGTTTTCATCAGCATCTCTTTCCCTCTGTTGGTCTCTGTCTTTTCTCAGTCTTTCTCTTCCCTCTGAGTAGAGAGAAAGCAGTTTAGGTTCAGAAACTGGGTGTGCTCTTTTCTCCACCTTGATGCAATTCAGTTTTTTCCTGAAGTCAGAGGGACTGCTGCAGGCAGACCCAAAGGCAGAGACAGATACAGGATGGATAGATGTAAGGATGTGCAGATACGACTGATGGATTAGATCCCAGATATGGGAAAGTGACTTGTGGAAGGAATGTTAAAAGACTGTAAACTGGGATGCATACAGTCAATACATGAGAGGGATCGCAGACACTGATCTGCAGAGATACAGCCCTGACGCAGTTTAGGTTTTGTGGTTGTCTGTTTATTTGTGCGTTTGCATGTGTGCACTTGCCTGCGATGTTTAGTACGGAGGGACACAGTGCGACTGTGTTTGCTTTTTTGGGTTCTACAGTTACAGTTGCTTGGCGGGAAGGTCGGTGGCCTGGGGTCACATTTGAATGCAGATATTATGAACGTGGACTCGCACATGCACAGGCACATAAACAAACTGGCCTTTTCCTCTATCTGTCTCCGGTGGAGGTCACCGGGTTTCGTTCTGAGGACGAACTGAGTCGCTCCTTTGACTGGCTTGGTGTGACTCCTGAAACCTCAGCGCTCTGAGCTTTTTCACACGTTTGCGCACTCGTGTGCCAGCTTGCGTGTTTGTATTAAAGCCTTCTAGGGTGCAAGTGTTTGTGACTTGACAGAGATCTCAGGGCACCAGATTTGATATGAAGTGAGCTCTTTTCAGTTGCTGTGGTGCCGTGCGTGGATGCAAACATGCGTAAGTACACACACGGATGCTCTGGCAAGCAGAGACGTTAGCAGCACGATGAGTCTTTCTTATGAACTTTTAGGCTTTGCTCACTTCTTTCCCCTCCCAGCATCTTCTCTTCCTTCCTTGAGGCAAACCTGCAGCAGAAAGTAGGTTTTTGTAGTTTTAGGATAATGAGGTGTATCAGTTCTGATGGCTAATTTGAGCTCATTTGTTTGAACTGCATGGCTCAAAATCCAATCATTCTCTTTTTAATCATTTATTGTTCTTGGCTTTAGGATGTGACCTTCCGTCTGTCCTGTCGGCTGCTTTCTGGCTTTGTCTTTCAGTGCGCGCCCATTGCGGGTGTCTCTTTGTCCTCTGTTTTTAGCAGCGAATCAGTTTATCTGAACCGTATCCTTTCCTGTATCAGGCGTCTAATTAGCATGTGTTCTGCGGGGATGCGAGTGCGCGTCTCCGTCGCATGTTTAAACAGACTGACCTGTCTGTGCTCCAGGGGTCAGCTTGAGCAAACCCCTCCACCCCCCCTGGTTTTCCCCTCCCTCCTCCCCCAGCTAAGACCATTCCCCAGAGCTTTCCCACACTCACATCAAAGGCCAGCGCTCCGGAGGGTGTGTTAGAGCACCCTGCTCTGGAATGCGAGTGCGTTACCATGCGATTGCGTTCGCGTGTGTGCCTATGTGTGTTTTACAAGGCTGTGTTGGTTAACTGTGTTGCTTGGCCTTTGTTGTGGTTTTATGAGGGATGATGAGGCCGACGAGGAAGAGGGCAGGAAGATGCTCCTTGCCAGGCAGGATGTGACATCATGAGGCTGAAGCGGAAGCAGCCAAAGCTTTTTTTTTTTTTTTTTTCAACGATCGGTTTCATAGCCGGTGGCCACCATCTCAGTACACACACTAGTTTATAATATTTTGCATAGTTTTGCTATTAAAACCAACAGTGCCGGTGTTTTTTTGACTGTAAAAGTAACTGTATGCTCATATGTTTGCGACAGAGGGATCCTGAGTATCTCATTTACACTGGATGGGATGATATCAGGCATTATTGAACCGAATTCGTCAACAGTTGGAGAAGCTTTGAAATTTCAGCACTTAGACGCATGTGTCAGCCAATCAAGTTGCGGCTACGCAGCAAACGCTGGCCAATGAAATCATAAGTGAGATGCCGCAGTTTCAAAGCGAAAGTGAAATGAAGAGATTTGATTGGGTGTTTATGGAACAACGAAGACGCAGCCAAAGCGCCGTACGTCAAATGTTAACGTGGCGCTTCTGTGTGAGCGTGACGTAAACGTAGATACTTACTAAAGGCTGCTCACATTAAACACAGTCTGACCTCGTTCTGTAAATAAAAGGCACATTTTTCTTTTCTTTGATTTCAGAGTTGGTTTAAGTTTCTGTTTTAGGATTTTGAACCGGTGTGAATTTACTGTAAGCTCATGTTCCCAATTTGCTGCAGGTAGGTTTACAGACTCTGTTTTCAACCAGAAGGAGGCGTGGCCATTTGAAGTATAAATTATGTTAATAAATTAATTCCCTTTTATTTTATATGTTTTAACTGAAAGCTAGAGAAAATTATCTAATTAACAATTAATCCATCCATCACATCACAGGAATTGATCTGTCCACTTCTGTTGCACAGGCGTTCTCTTGGCTGCTCTGCTGCAGGGGCATTATGGGAATCGTAGTCCCACTCTCTGCTGCAGCCCTGCTAGCGCAGGCCCTTTATTCTAACAAACAAAGCTTATGCTGCCAGTGTGACCTCTGTGGTGTGTTATCTGCACCAGATGTGAGTACATGCTGTCCCACACGTTTGTCATTTGTACACAGGAGGATCAGAATCGAGGTCTGGTTTGTATTTCGCCAGCAGATGTGTGCAGCTTGCTCGCTGTCTCCCTGTGGGTCTCTTATGATTGTTACTCTCTGTCCTTGTCAGGCTGCATCCTGATTCTGTTATTTCATGCACTCCTCCGAAAATTGATCAGCACTGCTGTCATTGAAGACGTCCCAGTGACCTTACCGATGCTCACATTCGCCTTGATAAAATACTCTGTCTGCCCTCCATCAGAGAGATACTTGCATAAGTAAATATATGCATTTGCTTATCACACTCATGTATCACGTTTTAGTTTTAGTTTAAGTAGGATGTATCATAAGATGAAACTCATTTAGCAAATATAGATGCAGAGTTGGTGTCAGACTAGTGTCTGGCATCAGTTTAGGGGATTTACGTGTCCTTGAGTTGTCAAGCTGGAAAAAAATAAGCATAAATGGGGAAACTAGGCGATGATAAACCAAAAATGGATGCATCCTGATCTTCTCTTCCTTTTTGAAGTCTCTCTGTTTCTCCTGGCCTTTTTCTCCTCCTCTACCTTTGTTTGCCTTAGTTTGAAGGGCGATGCTTGTATCGCTCCTGCCGGGTTTACTGCGTCGCTACAGAAGCTTGTTGAGGTTTTGTGTACCAGACTTGTGCCAGAGTGTGCACTTCTGCTCTCCGAGCCCTTTGATGTAAATGAAAATAGCTGGTTGAGAGAAATATGGTGGAAAGTCTCGCGGCCTGTGTTTACTTCGAGCCAGATGGCTCTAAACAAGCTGAGGGAGAAGACACAAATACATTTTTCTCAGAAGGGCTTAATTTAGTGTACTGTTTTTGTCGGTGCCATTGCTGCTTGTAACCAGAAGTGGTTGTTTTAGGATCTTTTTCAAACCTGCCTTGAAATCCAAATCCCACCCATTCGGGGCAGCGTGACAGGCTTGTTGAAATGAAAAGTGCTGTGCAATTGAAAAACGGACGGCTATCTACGTTTTATTGTGGGACTTATTTTTATCTCCTGATATTATGAATCTTGTTACCGTTTTCCTGGGTTCTTATTGGGTTAGTAACATTAATTTCAGACTTCAGTCTAAGAAAGCAGTGACGAAATGACAGTTTTCCAGAAGGTAAAGAAAGCGGACCTCTTTTCAGCTTTGTAAAAATCTATTTTTGAAAAATATCAAATTGATTCTTAGTTTACGTTCTGCCACAAATAAGACATTGTTGGAATGGTATGGAAAAGGAACAAACAAAAACAGTCATTTTGAATGTGCTTAGATTACTTGTGATTATCAGGATTTTTTATTTTTTAAGATTCTCCTATAAGACGCTGTAACAGGTCCGTCTAGTTCCCATATCTTCTTCCTCTTCGGCCATCGTAACGTGTGCCAAATGGGACTTTGAAACGCTGATTCATCTGGCCGCGTATCTTCTGTGTGATGTTGCATCCCAGATGCCTCCAAGCCCAGAGATGTTGACTTTTATCTCTGGACAAGGCTGAATCAGTCTCCTTTACTGAACTGTAAAAGCTTTGAGTTGTATTTGTGAATGTTGCTCCGTATTGTGGTACTTGACAGAGGTTTTCCGAGGTAATCGACTACGGATGAATGAGGGTTCTTGATGCAGTGTCTCCTGAGTGTCCATCGTAGGCTTGAGCGTGGGCCTTTTGCACATGATGATGATATACACTGCAGAAGAAAAAGAAAATATGAAAATATCTTCCTGTTTTTCTTTGAGGAACATTAATTGCCCTTGTCCCAAACCTTTCTCTCTTTTCTTTTTTTTTCCCTAACAGAAATAGGTCAGAAATACAGGAATTAATATAATTAATGAAATGAAGTAACATCTAAAATGAAATGTCTTTGGTTCCTAATCTTGTCTTTGGTTTGTAACCAAACAAAAGTAACTGTATGGAAAATGTAACTTTTTTAGAAATGTATTTGCACTTTGTTTTAATACCTTTTAGCAACTTTTTTTTTAATGTTTGCTGTTTGCAGAACAAACGAGTAAATTAAAACTTTCTCAGTAAATGAATCTAATATTTCTAATTTGCAGCTACAAAAATCAGCTGCACCTACTAAGTCAACCATCATTCTTGTGAGACAATGAAAAAGTAGGGCTCTTAAAAAAGGAGAAAATGTAGGTCTCAAACTGGGAGTGCTTTAGTAACTAATACCACTGCAGATTCTTTTCCTTCTTGCTTTGTTTAACATTGAATTTGCTGAATCTGTATTTATGGGGGTATGTTTCACATTGTGGTGGAAAAAGGATAATGGGATGGGTGGAGAGACTGATGGCTTGTGCTGCCCGTGTTTGGGTGGATGCACGCCTCTGTATGTGTTTGACTTCACGTTGTCTCACCTAGACAGTCTGATGAAGGAAAATTTTCTACCTACAAGTTTGTTTGCCCTCGGGTCAATTGTAAAACTGGTTTTAGAGGCTTGTTTGGATATATGCGTCTAACTGTGTTATGTCCCATTGCATTTAAGAAATGGGTCACCATGGGAACGGTCTCTCACTCCAGGTGTTGTGTAATGGAATGTGGTCCCTCTGGGCACAGTTTATGCGTACCTGTGTGTTTTTGTGTGTTTATGACTGGCACGCTGCTTCTTTCTTTTCTTCATCTAACCTTTTTCCATTCAAAAGTATTTTGTAAGAAACAAAAGGAGAGAGAGAGGATTGGTTTGGCTCATTTGGCACAAGGTAGTTAAGACCTTGACTTCAGTGTGTGTGTGTGTGTGTGTGTGTGTGTGTGTGTGTGTGTGTGTGTGTGTGTGTGTGTGTGCTTGTGAGACAGAAGCAAAGAGAGACTTGATTGTTGAATGCCCTGCCCAGCACTCCGTTATAAACTCATTGCACTCAAACAGTAGGGCAAGAGGAGGCAGAGCAAGGATGGGAGGGAGGAATAAAGTGAAATAAAGCGAGGAAATTCAAGGTCTGTCGATGAAAACGGGGAGAAAAGAAAGTGAATGATAGAGTCAGAGTGAGAGAAGTGGATGCTGCATGTCTGGTCGTGCCTGCTGCTGTGCATTCCGGGTGAGGCCACTTCCTCTGTGCGGTGACCCTGGTCACCTCTAAGCCTGCTGCGGAGTTTTGGCCTGGTTTGCCGTCGCGACTGGCTCACTCGGGAAACCTGGAGGTGGGGTGGACCAGCAGGGTGCCAAAAACTCTTGAGAATACTGCGTCTGTCTTCGCTTGGGAAGCTGTGTGAAAGAGTGTGAGATTAGCAGCTGTGTGGAGGAGAGTGGTTGCAGATTTTTCCAGACAGACAGGGGGAGAAAGAGAGATCTTTTCCAGGGGTGAAAATCCTGGCTCTCTTGAAGCTCAGGGTACAGCTGGAGCACTTCTCCCTCTCTCCACCCTCCTTCCCTCCTCCACTCATTCTCTTTCCAACCTCCTCCACTTCCTCCCTTGCTTCCCTGTCCCTGCTTTTCTCCGTGTTTCAAATTATGTAAAAATTTTTGTCTTTTGCTTTAAAATTTTGTGATTTTCATTATATCATGCTTAAAGAATTGTGAATCCCCACATACATCACTGATCATGTGGAGCTTCGTAGCTGGAAGTTGGGATGAGACACATCAAAGTCTGGTTTTGGAAAAGACAAAAACATATAAAAAAGCAACAAAGTAAATGTGTCCGAGTCTGGTTGGACAGCTGCAAAACTTTCACATGTCACCGTTTACATCAGGAATATAGACTTCCAAAGGAAGCCCCTCTTCTTTTTTCTTGCTCTGATCTGAATGGATGACAGGAAGTGTGTATCAGTGAATGGGTTGCCCCAACCAGTGAGGTCAAGCAATGATTGGAGATGACGTTAGTCTGACCCAGATACTATTATTTCTAATTCTCCTGCGGTTACTCAGTGTCCGCCATATTCCCACTTTTTTCCCACTTTGTCTGATCATCAACCAAACATAAGGCATGCACACACACACACACACACACACACACACACACACACACACACACACACACACACACACACACACACACACACACACAAACACACACTCAGAAACAGTGGAGTTCGTAGTTTGGGAGCGAGGGAAAGTCCCTGCTTATCTCGGACTTCTAGTGTTGCCTTCTATCTTTCCATCAACTTTAATATTTCTCTTCCCTTCTCTTTTCTTTCTTCTCTTTTCTTCTCTTCTCTTCTCTTCTCTTCAAACTTTCTTCGTGGTGGACACAAACTCGGTGCTGTTCAGACTGTGACTCATACCCCAGGAATGCCCCACATTAACATGTGGATAGATAGAAGAAAAGTAAGGGGAAGGAGGGGTTGTACAGCTTGGTACAAACACAACACGCTGTGGGGGGAAAAATGAGCAAAATGTTACTTTAGTGGGTCAATTTCTAGATTTTTCTTTTCTTTTTCTTTTGCATCTTCATGATTTAATAAAGAGGAGCAAAATAAGGAGGGCAGGAAATGGTTCTGACTCTTGTCTGTTTACACACCAACAGCTGTTGGACTTAATTTCTTTCCCTCTATTTCTCCTCTCTTTGCTTCTAGACATGTAAAGTTGATTAGGTAATGGGCATAATGAGTCACCAGTGTCTGGATTGCGTATATTTGTGTGTGCATGTGAATACTTGCCCATCTTCGTCAGGCATTTGTGCACATGACCACATGAAGCTGTATTTATATTTATCTGCATGGATGATAAGTGGAGTACAGTATGCTGGGCCCATGCAGGGTATGTTGCTTGGATACCAATCCCAAAGCAACTGTATCTGCTGGAAAAGGGTCTCATGTGGTAATACTGGACAGGAGCAGCCAGTTTATGAGTGAGTTGACACGGATGGATGTCTGGGTTTGTATTTGACTTTGTTGTGTGCTGTTTGAGCCAAAGTGACCGTGATTTATGTCAGTGCACGCTATCCAGATGTCAGTGTGATCCACAAGTTGGTCGTGCATGAACAACTGTGCAGGTCTTTTGTCATGTCAGTTCGACATAAAAATAGTTTATGCACATGTGAGCAGTTGTGTATGTGAAGGAGATGTCTGCAGGCTGAAACGTGATTGACATACGTCCCCTTCAACCGACACTACTGCCAGTTAATTCCACTTTAGAACCTGATTCAGTCCTATTGGGTGTAAAATTCGAACTTCATGTAGAAATTGAGTGTGTAAGAACCCAACAGATTACATCAACTCTTCACACTGGTGCAATGCCCCATCCCAAGCAATCATGAAGCAAATGTGGAGAGGAAATAAAAATGGCTAATAAAGCAAAAAAAAAAAACAATAAATAAATAAATAAAAACCTCCAGCAGATTCAGGTAGTGGTTCATCTGCCTCGACTGACTGGAGGTCTGAGATGAACAGAAGGGGAGGCAATGATTATGACATATGCGATTATACACGACTAATGTAGCATTTAATTTATCCCTAACTATAAATATTATCAAGAAGAAACTTTTAAAGTATATTTTTAAAGGCAGAGATGGCTAAGGCTGGGTAAGTAATTGAAAATTAATTGAAACTGGCAGTCAGAACTGATAACTGATCAATTATTCAGTTTCTTTTCTTTGATTCTGTCAATGTTGGCATCATATACTGTTTAATTAAAAACACAATACCTTAAAACTAAAATGTTGTGTGGAAATATTGAAAAAAATAGCCATTATTGGTTCATCAATTATTTTGAAATAAACATGTGCACTTTTTAATAGGAAAAAAAATCCATCTCAGTTTTGATAGTTGAGCATATTTAGAGTAAAAACATTGTCACTGATCTATGAGGACAAAAAAATAATTGCTCTTTAATTGTAATCAAGGTAAAAGTTTGAATTAATTATCACATTGATTACAGGTCGACTTTATGTATGACATCTGTTCCTGAACACTAACCAGGGACTGGTTCTGTTTCCTGAACACTAGGTTCTGTTTCCTGAACACTAACTAGGGACTGGTTCGGTTTCCTGAACACTAGGTTCTGTTTCCTGAACACTAACTGAGGACTGGTTCTGTTTCCTGAACACTAACTGAGGACTGGTTCTGTTTCCTGAACACTAACTGAGGACTGGTTCTGTTTCCTGAACACTAACCGGGGACTGGTTCTGTTTCCAGAACACTAGGTTCTGTTTCCTGAACACTAACTAGGGACTGGTTCTGTTTCCTGAACACTAACTGAGGACTGGTTCTGTTTCCTGAACACTAACTGAGGACTGGTTCTGTTTCCTGAACACTAACCGGGGACTGGTTCTGTTTCCAGAACACTAACCGGGGACTGGTTCTGTTTCCTGAACACTAGGTTCTGTTTCCTGAACACTAACCGGGGACTGGTTCTGTTTCCTGAACACTAGGTTCTGTTTCCTGAACACTAACTAGGGACTGGTTCTGTTTCCTGAACACTAACTGAGGACTGGTTCTGTTTCCTGAACACTAACTGAGGACTGGTTCTGTTTCCTGAACACTAACCGGGGACTGGTTCTGTTTCCAGAACACTAACCGGGGACTGGTTCTGTTTCCTGAACATTAACCGGGGACTGGTTCTGTTTCCTGAACACTAACTAGGGACTGGATCTGTTTCCTGAACACTAACTAGGGACTGGTTCTGTTTCCTGAACACTAACCGGGGACTGGTTCTGTTTCCTGAACACTAACTATGGACTGGATCTGCATGAGAGCAGGCTGGTAACTGAAAGGTCTGCACGTTCCTCTTTTGGTACAAACCACAATTTGACAGTAATGTTCCTGGGATTATCTGGATCTATAAGTTCCTTAACATAAGAGTTTAATTTCTTTTTCAAAATATCAGTCTTATGTCTGAATGACCCCATTTGATGCTTTTTGCAGTGACAATCTAACCGGGTCAAACCTGCTAATGTGTACAAATCAGTTTGAGCATGAAGTAACTCTGAGCTGCAGCAGATGCATTAATGGACGAACACGCACATTATTACTGGGCTGATCTGTATTCTCGTCTGCTTTTCTGAGGAACCTGGAACATTGTGTTATTGGATAACAGTTCTATCTTTGCTCCAACTTTCCAGAGTCAAACGAGTCATGCCTTTGCTGGAGTAAGACGTCAGGAGTTAAGTCTTAAGTTTGTTTTGGTAATTATAAAGTTTGTGATAATTAAAACGTCTTGTATTCAGCTACATTTCTCACTTTGGGCATCTGCATTTAAATATGATTATTCAGTGATACTCTTATTGGCTGTCTAAAGGATTGTCTCTTTGATGTACTGTTGATCTTTAGTTGGCCTTTGGTGCCTTATATCATTTTTTTACTGACATTAATATATAAAAGCGTAGCATCACAGACACAGTGGTCACATATAAGAAGAAACTGTTTAATTTGTGTGTGTTTGTGCAATTGTGTACCAGCTTCTTAAACCAAACAGCACCGTAAGGGAAAATGAGGGCCAATTTTGTCCCAGTTTTCCAATTGTGACAGTCCTAGTGAATCGATCTTGATCGTTTTTACAGATTATCTTGTCTTTTCGTAAACATGTACAAGTCAAGATAAAGACTTGGTCCAAAACCTGTTTTCAAATTAAAAACAGTCCAAACACGAATGCCATTGTGTATTTACTTTTGCTGAAGCTGAGTTTGAGGTTTTTTTTTTAGTAACATTTAAAGACAAAGCATTCAACAGAAATGTGGCCAGTGACTGATTTTACTAACTTTAAACGCTTGATAAAGTAACAGAATGCCACATTTCTCATTTCTGCAAAGGGCTCGGGTTTATTTGAGCATTTGTGTGCATTGGAGTGCCTGTGAGTGTGTGCACAGCTGTTAGGGTGTGTGTTTGTACATGTTTAAGATCCGGAGAACAAAGCACGGCTGGGCTCGATGTCCCTCCAGACATTACGTTGCTCTTTTCTGGAGCAGACCCAACAGCAGAAGTAGGTCGGCCAGCAGCACCCCTCCTCTGGGTGGGGGAAGAACCAGAGAACGGTCTGGGCTGGGTCGAAGTAAGGGCTGGCACCCGGGCCTTACGCTGAGCACTTTACGGAGAGGCCTGAAGGCACACAGTCTCTTTAGGCAGCGATCAGCACACAAAAAGATGTTTGAAGTCGACATTACACGGCAAAAAACACTTTTGATAAAAGTTTTGAAACTATTTTTTTTTCTTAAGTGAGAAATAAAACTCATGTGCAGAGGGCCAATAAAAAGAGAAATCTGTACTATAGTAAGAATAGTTTTCTGAAATAGCATAGTATATTTATGAATGATACGTATATTACTAACGTGTTAAGGGGTTTTTATAAAATGGTTATGTCACATTAGGAAGATTTTTTTTCTCCTTTTTTAATTTAAAAACTGTACCAAATTGCCTGTGTTTTTAAACCTTGGGCTTTAAAAACTGCTGTCTCGGCCAGTTTTCCTTTTCACAAAAACGCGTTTGAGCTCTCTGGGCCTAAAGCGAGTCCACTGAAACAGCATTAAAATAAAGCTCTGCAAAAGGTTCTGACATTTCTTAGGAATACCAGGAGCTAAGGCAGTCAACAATTTGACATATTTATAACCCTGTTTAGATTTATGGATCTCTTTTTCCAAAATTATTCACATGTGAATATGAAAATGTTTCCTGCCTAAAAATTATAGTTTTTTTTCCCTATTTTATGCATCTGAAAAGGGTTTGGCTGTGTTTTCCCCATTTTTTTAGAAAGTGATAGTATCTATCTCATAATAACTGCCTGTTTATAGTTTTATTTTCCAGGCAAATATCATAAAACAAATAATTTCAGATTCAAGAGGAACATTGGAGGCCCCGTCCTGGTTAGGGAACACTGGACCAGCTCTTTATCCATGCTAGGGTCCTGGAAGGAGCATGAGAGGTTGCCCAAACAGCCGAAGGTGCTTTGTGGACTTGGAGAAGCCATTTGACCGTGTACCCCAGGGTATCCTTTGGAGGGTGCTATGGGAGTATGGCATGCAGACCCTCTTATATGGACCATTCAATCTCCACAGAAATGGTGCCAAACTTTAGTCCACATTGCCGGGAGGAGGTCAGGTTTGTTCCAAGTGGGGAGCTGGACAGAAGGGGCGTGGTTCGGTGGTGCCAGTATGTCATTTTTTTGCGGGTGATGTGATCCTGTTGACGTTGTCGAGCAGGTATCTTGAGTTCTCTCTGAAGTGGTTCACAGTCAAGGGTGAAGCTTGCTGGGGTGTGAAAATCGGCACCTCCAAATCTGAGACCACGGTTCTCAGTCGGAAAAGGGCGGAATAGACAGAGGTTCCGCCGTAAATGGAGGGTCTTCTTCACAAGTGAGAGAACAGATCAGGGTATTGACAGGTAGATCAGTGCTGCATCTGTTGTGGTAAAGACCTTTTTTCCTCCCCTGGGTTAGTGAATGAAAGAAGAAGATCTCAAATGCAATTGACTGAAATGAGTATCTCCTGCAAGGTTGCTGGATGATCCCTTGGAGACAGCATGAAAAGTTCAGTCATCTGTGAGGAACGCGGAGTCGAGCCACCTCTACTCCACCTTGAGAGGCGCCACTTAGGTGGTTTGGGCATCTGGTTAGGATGCCTCCTGGTCGACCTGGACTTCTCTGCTTCCGCTACTGCCTCCGTGGTCTGAACCAGGATAAGGAGAAGATAATGGATGGATAGATGGAAATCAAATAATTTCAGCCAGCCAGTAGCGATAACCGTTTGCAAGATACTGAAACAAAATGTGAAAAACCAGAAGAAGATTTTTACGACAGGTGGAACTGAAAGTGTAAGTGCACAAGTTTGACTGTATGACAGCAAAAGTGTCTACTACCTGACCTCATGCAGCTTTTGGCTTGGAGGGAATGACATTGCACCAGTGCAGATGGAAACTTTATAGCGTTGTTGTTGCAGAAATAGAGTAATACCGGGTATTAGTCTTCATTGTGTTTATAGAGAGGAACATGTTTTATGTGAAACGTGAGCCTAACCCAGTGAGCTGGTAAAATACAGCCCCGGTTTTACAACCCACATAGCGATCGCTTATTCTTCAGCTTATAGTTTGTTGTCAGACGTTGATGAGGTCATCAAAGAGCAGATCGCTTCATCAGCTGGCATAACTGATAAGAGTTTTCACCTGTTTCTTTATGGCACCGTTATGCAACTTTGATCTCGGAGGATTTAAGCAAAGTGGCTCACTCAACTTCAGAAATGTTTATACACACCTGCAGACACACTCACAGAGAACATATATACAGTGAGACAGTGTGTTCAAACGTCTCAAGCTTATGATTTACATTCCACTGCAAATCAGCAGCCTGCTTAAATTACAGCCTGTCGCATGAGGCGCAGATTCGGGTTCAGAAGTGTGGATGTTTACACACAGCATTTGTGACATGGGACGTCAGCTGTGTGAGTGTGTGCGTGTGTGTGTGTGTGTGCGTGTGCGTGTGTGCGTGTGCGTGTGTGTGTGTGTGTGTGCGTGTGTGTGTGTGTGTGTGTGTTGGTACATGTGGAAGTTTCGGAGTTATTCCTCAGACCGAGGGCAGGGCGGCGCAGGAAGTTCACACTTCCTCCTCGATCACTGAGCCTCACCCTGCCCAGGGCAAAGATGTCCGCTGAACTCGACTCACCGGAGATGAACTGCAGGGGTGTGTTGCGCTCGCGTTTGTGAGGGTTTCGCATTAACAGCCTGTTTTTAAATTGTGTCCAACGTTACGTTCAATTATATGCAAACTTCCCCAGTTCACAACCTTCCTACGGATCCCCTCTACCTCCGGAGCGACGGCCGAATGGGTCTCTCCAGCTGCCCCACTAAGTCACCTTTTATTGCCTCCCTCTTCCTCGTGCCGCTTCCCATCCTGCCCCGCTTTCTGTTCCCCCTCTGACTTTCTAGTAGCCATATCGAATGACTAAAAGACCTTTAGGGATTTGTTTCTCTTTTATATAAGGCATTCATCTTGGATGTGACAATAGGCCATGTGCTGTAAAGTGTGTGTGTGTGTGTGGTAGAGGAAGCTGTCGTGGGAGTGTCCTGCTCTTGGCGCTCCAAGGACGCAGATAACATTACCCTGCCGATGCTTACATAACTTCCAGGCAGCGCCACGTCACAGCTAACCCAGACACATATGAACAGATGTGCACGTAAACACACAGACGTGGAAATAAATTTGCATCTAGAGTGCACAGCTGCCCCCGTGGGGCTCTGATTGGGTGTAGGGTTGTGCGTGTGTGAGAATGCTGCACTGATAAAGTGAACAAGTTGGCCAGTTTAACAATGCTTTGTCATATTTATTTGCCTTTGTGTTGTTGGGAAATCCATCTGAGTGGGGTTGGTTTGTATGTAGGTCAGCTCGCTTTGGTTGGATACCAACACTCCACACACGCAAACATACACACACGCTTTCCCAGGAGGGTCTGCGTTTCCTTCCAATGTGGTGACCACATGTGCAGGGATGAGGGGAACAAGGGGAAAGACAGAATGCTCTTCGCTTCACTCAAAAACCTGAGTGCTTATGGACGATGGGAATGATTGGTTTAGGTGGCTGCGGTCACTGTCAGCGCCGCTGTCCGATCTGTGGACGACTGCGTGTGTTTATCAAGTGTGTATAAGTTGCTGTTGCGTCAGGGAGGGGGTAATTGGGCGTGTGTGAGGTCGATTTTTGTTTGTGTGTGATGGTGTGTGTTTAGGGGGGCCCATACACAGCTGTCTCTGACAGCTGTATCATGGGAAACATCTGATGAAACGTTGCATCATCTCCTCCGTCTGTGCATTTGTGTCAGTTTGTAGTTGGGCAGCTGGACAAAATCACACTTTAGTTCTGTTTTTTTTTTTTTTTTTTACTATTATTTTGTGAATGAGCCAGCTCAGGAGCAGCTTTACTGTGTGTGTTTGTGCCTGTGTGTGGTAAAAAGCCGAGACAGGATGTTTACCGCGGCGCAAGTGTATATTTCTCATCCATGTCTTTAGCGGCAATTTTTAAACTTTTTGAGGTGAAACTTAGATATTGTTTATCTAAGAGAGCAAGTCTTTTGTGAGAATGAAGAGCTGGATTGTCTTTTTAACCTTCATTTTTTTTTATTAATTTTTATTTCTGGACATTTTCATTTTCAACTAAAATTATGCGCTCAATCCCAAACTTTTTTTTAGTTAGAGATGCAACAATAACAAATATCAAGGTCAGTTCAGATTCCTAATCCCATTGATTAAGTCCCTTGTCCCCTTTTTCCTCCTTATTTTAATGCATCACAAAACATCAAAGTGCAGATGTGAGGACAACGTTTAGGAAATTAAAACCCTTACTATAAAATTCACTATAAAACTGTTAGCTGTGAGCATTTCCCAACAGTCAACCCTTCCGTACCGAGCATACTTTTACTGTAGTTCCACACGCGGTTTTTTGTTTTAGTAGCCTTTTAGTAGCACGGTTGCCCTCCAAAGGCTGCACGATTCTCATACTCAGCTGACCGTTCTGTGAGCCCTGTTGTCCACATGGGTCACTGTAATCCTAGAAGGGGTCTCCAGTCGAAATCCAAATGTTCGGTCCCAGGATCACATCGAAATACTAAGCGGATTACAAAATATTCCAGGAAAGTGCCTTCACATTGTAGCACGATCCGCTGTGGACACAGCGAACAGCAAAATCGGATGTCTGGCCGTAGCAGGTGTACAGTCACAGTGTATTAAAAGAAGAAAAATGGTAGCGTGTTTGTATTAGGTGCAATAATGGCTCTGGCATAAAATATGTATATATAGATTGTCTTTGAGTTTATTACCCTGAAACACCTTCCAGATGGCAACAGTTCAAACAGGATAAATCAGTATCCCAACAGGGGTATTCTTCAATATCGTTTCGTTGCTACAAACCACAACATGTTGAAAATATGCTCTAAGAAAATATACACCAGCAACGTTTCATTTATGCTCATCCTTAGTTCTTATTTTTATTTTTCCGGAGAAATCATGCAGGAAGTTTATGAGAGGTGAGGAACGGCCGTCCAACAGTTTATGACAGGAAACATCCGTATTGGAAGGATTTGGAGTCCTGCTGTAAATCTGAGAACGCTCGTGTGTTTCATTTTATTCACATCTCTGGATCGGACGACTACGGACGTTTATGGTACAGTGACACGGTGCCACATGCAGTCCATCACCTCATAAATGATCTTCTGACCCCACTCCTCCAGCAGTCGGAAGCGGAAGAAGCAACAGATGGAAGACAAGTGCAGGAAGAGCAGAGGGAGTGGGGAGGCGGGGGGGGGGGGGGGGGGGGGGGGGGGGGGTGGAGATGGGTTAGTGTGTTGTCTGGGATTCCTGTAGGATTAGCCAGAGGAAGTCACGGCTTTATTTGTGGTGCTTAAAGGTTAAAGCTGGAGATGAGACCACTGAGCGGCGTTTCCACCATGCGGATCAGGGACCACACTGACTTATTAGCACACGTGTGCACACACACACAAGTCCAACTTCTTCAATGCACACTTACAAATGCTCGTTTATCCTGAGTTCCTCTGAACGGAATTTTCTCTAATATTGTACAACTTACTGAGACGTGTGTGTGTGAAGGCTCGCAGGACAAAGGGTGTCTTGTATGTGGGGGGGGTGGGGGCTGGGCCTGTTGGGTCCAGTCTTGGGGGCCTGGGATGGGAATGCTCACTGTTCGTGTGTGTGTGCGTGTGTGTGTGTGTGTGTGTGTGTGTGTGTGTGTGTGTGTGTGTGTGTGAGCAGAGGAATGCTGCTGTTTGCTGAGTGAAGAGCAGAGAGGCAGCAGAGACTGTCCAAACACACATCTGTTTGCCAAGACTGTGTGTGTGTGTGTGTGTGTGTGTGTGTGTGTGTGTGTGTGTGTGTGTGTGTGTGTGTGTGTGTCTGGGAGTGTGTTTGTGAGCAGAGAAAGATGGAAGGGATGGAGTGGGCTTTAGAGGAACTGTGTGTGTGTGTGTGTGTGTGTGTGTGTGTGTGTGTGTGTGTGTGTGTGTGTGTGTGTGTGTGTGTGTGTGTGTACTGTGTGTCCTCCCGGTGCTATGACCTTCTACTCAATGAGCACTTTCATATCCAGTTCGAGACTCCGTAGTAGGGGAGCAGATGGGATTGAAAGAGGCCTGTCTCTCCCTACCTGTGACCTGCTCACTGCTCCCACACAGTAAAGACTTTGCACAGGTCGTGTGTGCCAAGATGTGTGTTTACTGTACTGTTAGCTGTTTGTTTGGCTGCCGAGAGGTTGAGACTGTGCGTTGGAGACGGAGGAGTGGAAGGAGTACGGGAGGTTGATGGAAAGATGTGGAAGGGATGAAGTTAGGCAGGATGAAGTGAGTAATATTTGAAATGAAAGGAGGGAGTAAAGGATGTGAGTAATGTGTAATGACTCTTTAAGGTAGTCCAGCTGGCAGAAGCAGTCTCTGCTGTTATCAAACAACACAAAATACAAGTGTATTTCTATACGTGCGTGTGTGTTTGTGGTTAGTCGGGGCCTCCTTGCGTGTGTGTGTGCAGTGTGATTTATTCCGAAGCCAAGTCTGCTTCCAGCTGTCCCAATGGGATCCCAATGACTTTAACAGCCACAGACCTCCATCACAGAAGGACGGAGATGGAGACAGGCAGATTTGGGAGGAGGCGATATGGAAAGTGGAAAAGTCAACATCATATCGAATCTGCTAATTCTATTTAGATTTTCTTGCTTATCCTTCAGAGAACACTTGGGAGTTTTCACTCCGAAGTTGTTTTGACGTTGCTGTTGAGCACTTCAATTTGTCTCAAGCTGCTTGGCTGAAATGGGGACGAAAATATACACAAATTTAGATGCACGTTTGTGCGACTTTGAGGACATGCAGGCAGGTTTGAAGGGAGCAGAGTCCTCTGACCGATGTGCTTGTGTAAATCAGTGTCAAGATAAACTCATATAAGGGGGATAAGGTTGCTGTTCGGGTTAAATTACTGCAGGATTTGGTCGTCTGTGAAACTAAATGTAGGACAGCTGTGTTGCACTTAATGCTTGCCTGCCCTTCAGTGTGTCAAAATCTATTCCCTGTTGTGGATTAACAAATAAACTGGGAATTTGAAGTTAGTTGAGCATGATTTTTCTTTTCTTCTCCTACTTTGCAGGTCCAGCTGAGGTTCCCATGATGTCCCCAAATGGGTCAATCCCCCCTATCCACGTACCCCCAGGATACATCTCACAGGTTAGTGCACATTTTTGCTCTATCTACAGTCCTTTAAAACTGTATTTTCTATTTGTCATTGTCAAAATCGCTGTAGCACATGTTGTTTAAAACAGCTCCTGTCTCGTAGACCTTGCTGGGGTCTGCTTGGTCTGCCTATCTGATGAAAATGCTTGAGTTAGGCTTAACCCTAACCCCTGGGTCCCACCAGGCTTTTGTCAGGCTGTGTCGCATCACTCGTGAATTGCTGTCACACTAATTAATGAGTGAATTTTCCCCAGAAGCTTCTAGGCACAGTTCAGAAACAAGCAAGAATCAACCATCCGGGACAAGAATGGCATACAGAATCCAGACGATTTTTAAAATTAAACACCACGAGTGGCGTTGGACTCTCACGATGACCTTATGATAGACTGTTAACAATTCATTAGGTGTCAAAAGAGATTTTCGCCAAGTATGGGGCCGGGGGGCAAGTTATTTGTAGAAGATGAAACACACACGGTATTTGGCACCAACCCGACTTGTCACGACGCAGACGTATGCAAATGCATTTCCTGGTGATGTCGTTAAGAAGAGGAAGGAAAGCGTGGACTACAAATGAGGCGTTGCAGAAAAATAAGAAGCTGGGTCTTCTGAGGACAAAATGACTCCCTCGGTGTGGACTTCTGGTTTTTAAACTGGTGCAATTTGTTTTCATACACAGAAAGTTGTAAAACATGTTGAAGGTGAGGGGAAAAAACCATCAGGAGCAGATTTCCTCGAGGCGGATGTATTGTTTTTCAACAAAGCATCAGCTGGAGCAGCCTTTGTAACCTAGGTCCTACGAAGCATCATGTCAAGACATGAAATTAATTCTGAAATGCAGTAAATTCAATTCAAATGCCTGTCTAGTTTACTTAAAGAAGTGCAAATAAAGGTCCACCATCCCTACTCTTGGTAAAAACCAGCCTAAGTAACTGAACTCCTGTACTGGTCATCTCCTGCGAAAACTGAGTTTCACTGCAGGGCGCTGTGTCGATACCGAAGAATCCGGCAAAAGTTCCTTTGTGCTGCATAAACTTATCAGAAATGGCTCTCTTCATTTCAGAAAGGCAAGCGTCAAAAAATGCAAGTAAGACTCTTTGTGCTGAAACCTCACAGTAAGCATGTGCCAGGCATTCCACTTTTTCTGTTGCTTGTAGTTCAGAAAGTAAAGTGCCCAACGCAGCCTCCTCCACCAACAGCACTGAGCAGGAATGTGCTGATTTCAGGGTGTTAGGATAGTTTGTTTTCTGAGTCTCACATGAGTTTATGCCTGCATTCTCCATTAGAAGTCCCCACAGTGATGGAGAAAAGAGAAAAGTGGGGTCTGTGAAACGAGTCAATAGGCTGTCCTTGCAAGCAGAGTGTTGCAAGCATCTGCGGTGTGCTCGTGGTGGAATTGCGCTCCTACGCCAATGGAAGTCAGGTCATTGGCTCACCGTGGGTGTGCGTTTGTGTTTGCGGGTGTGTGGGTGTGTGTTAGTAGGGAACCAGCCAAGTATGAGCGGGAAACACTGTCACTCTTACATAAACGCGCCTGATAGGGGAGACAGGCATTTGGTGGGCAGCTTATTTTTTTGGGGGAGGGGGGGCTGGATGGGGAAACAGCACGCCGAAGGGCAAAAAGTAGAGCGCACATGTGACAGATTTTGTATTTGCACGTTGTTTTGTGCTAATGCCTGCTGCGTGGTAGTAGTGTGAGTGTTTGTGCGCACGTGCATTTTTATAAGTGCCTCATATTTCAATACGTGTGCCTCTTTTCCAATGAAAAAGTACATGTGGAGTTGGTATGTAGGCCAGCTCCACATGTACTCTCACAGGGACTTTGCCCTTATCTTCCTGTAAACACTCTGTTTTTTTCCTCTTCAGCAGAGGAGGGGGCTCAGGGGTAAGGGCCTCCTCTTCCTCCTCCTCCTCTTCCTCTTCTTATTCTCCCCCTCTTCAGATTTTTCTCACTCGGATTAGTTCTGGCGCCCTCTTGCCCCCCAACCGTTTACAAACTCTCACTTCTTTCTCTTCCCTCTGTTGTCTGTTGACAGTTTCGGTTTGTCTTGGGGTTTTCGGGGTGGCGTTATTTGGTGTGTGTGTGTGTGTGTGTGTGTGTGTGTGTGTGTGTGTGTGTGTGTGTGTGTGTGTGTGTGTGTGTGTGTGTGTGTGTGTGTGTGTGTCTTGTTGCTGTTTCGGACCAGGGATTGCTTCCCTTCTCTGCAGGGAGTGCGTGTTTTTCCTCTCCTTGGAATGCAGGCCTGTGAATGAGCATGAATAGTTGGAATGTGTGAGTTTGAGTGTGTCTGTTCCATTCGATGAATGTGAAAGTGAATACGCATATGGCATCCACTGTGTTCTCATTCCAGGGAGACATATAGACCTTGCCTACTGAATAGTGCTCACCCTCTGACGATAACGCTGCACTTGTTTTCACCACTTAAAGGGGACGACATCTCCTGTTGAGACGCCGTCTCGGTTGTCTGATAAACTCTGCAATTAATCACTATGCGGTGAATCCACATTTAACGCACAAAGCATCTTCTTTATCACTCAGCTGACATTTAAGTCAGCACTATCCTGGGAAATATTTATTTATTTACCATTAGGCAAAGCTGTCAGAGACAGCATGCAGTGTTCTAATTTTGATTTTCATGCCATTTGTGGGCACTGCATTTCCGATTTCTCATGGACACGTACACACAGAGATCTTTGTCAATTAAGTGTGGCTGTGTGTGTGAAATAATAAGTTAAATGTATGAAATTAAAAAGAAAAATGCACCAATTAATTTCCTGGTAATCAGAATCAGCCCAAAACAGGCATCAGTTTCCCAACAATAAATTGTGCGCATCACTGATGGTTCGGACAAATGTGATTTCTTTTTTCCTTCTTTTTTCCCTGGTTGATAAAAGCTTCATGGCATGGCCAAGCTATTCTGAGAACAGAATACCCAAAGATTGAACT